>BMAU01008827.1:0-446043 GCA_019973935.1 Trichonephila clavipes
AAAAAAATAAAAAAGATAATTTATTTTAGAGAAAAGGCAAAGAACGGATTATTTAATACCCTGTTGAAACCCCTTTATAGCGCAAATGCGATGCATTGATCGGGCATTGATGCATTCAAGTTCTGTATGATATCTTGAGACATTTCGTTCCATATTTGCTGTAACAGTTCCTATTAATTTGTTCACACTCGTGAAATGCCTAACTAGACATCCCAAATCATCCCACATATGCTCAAGTGGAGACAGTGGATGCCGAGTATTGTCTTATTAAAAATGGCTCCTGGGAGCCGTTGCATGAGTGGCAACACATGTGGTTGCAGGGATGTCAGGACATACCGCTGGGCTGTCATGTGTGTGTGGTGCCGCGGATCAATAGGGGTGACCGTGGAATTGTAGAGGCAATGGTACCCCATACCATCACACACCAGATGTAGGTGCGATGTGTCGCTGTAAAGCAAAATGCAGGATTAAGGAGTTCTCAAAGGAATCTCCACTCACCACGAACACGAGATAGCTTCACCTTTACCCAGTTTTTCATATTTTACATATGTGCTACAACTAAATTTTATATAAATTGTACAAAACTGTTAAGACTTACATAGGATTTTATTTCATATTATATTCGAAGAAAAATTTCAAAATATCATACATGCTTACACATACAAAGTCTACGTAAATAAATTTAATAAAGGAACAATAATTAAATGTCAAGAAATCTTAAAATTGAATCGTAAGTTTCTAGAAATGTAAGATAATTTGTTTATTTGCAGATTTTTATTTGAAGTTTTTATTTGAAAGATATTTTTAATTATACATAATAATATCTCTCCATGTATGATATACTTAAAGTACTAATATATGAACCTTAGATTAAAAATAAATTTTAAATCATAATGAGATTAACCTGGATTTATTAGACTTATTTTAGAACATAATTATTTTATCTCATCAAATTAATATAAACATTTATAATACCAGTCAGGGTCCTCTATGCAAAAAGTCACTAAATCGGAAAAAAGTTCGTTATATGGTTAATCTTTAATATACTTTATAAATCACTTAAAACAAAATTTAAATTCATAAACACTGTGCATTAAAAAAGCGATTATTCACACCATTTTAAAATTAATACATGTTTATTTTTATTTATCTAGCACATAAAAAAATAAATAAAAGAAGAAAGAAAATCTGCAAGAAACAAGAAAAAGAATGTTGAAGAATTTAATATTATTGTTTTCAACATTAAGAAGAGTAATTTTTACACTTAAATTAATGAATTTTTAGGATATTTTATAATTAAAAAGCATGCAAATAATTTTAAACATACATTATTTTATAATTAGAACATGGAGAATGTCAGGACAACTCCACTGAGGGTGAAGAATGATATCTAAATATTTTTCTAATGATGAACTTGGCAATGGGAGATTGCTATTTTCATGAAACGTCTAGAACTCTATTGCTCCGGCGAGTTATGATCTAATCAAACCACGGTTTGATTAATGACCACCATAAAATGTTTTAAAGATAGAATAACTGACTTTTCATTTCTACTTTAAAAACAAAAATTGAATCATAAAAGAAAAAGTTCGTTGCATAGAAAATTCACTTCTCTATATAGAAGTTATTCTACGCAGAAAATTGTGAAATGTTCAAGGTTCCATGAAAAAGTTCACTATATCGAAAAATTCACAATAGAGAGGTGTATTATTTATACCATACATGATTCTGCCAATATGTCTGTCCTAATATGTATTTATATTTTATGAATGCAATTATATAGTATAAGAGTGCTCAATTGCTCTCTCCTTGAAGTCCCCATTTCAGAAAAGGAATATTTGAAAGTGACATTTATTATTTTTTTATTGTAAAATAAACAATGAGAAAAGAGAAAAAAATCAGCTCGATTTATTTGAAGTTTACCTACAGATCATGATTTTCTCTTACATTGGTTCGGTTTATTAATGTCTATTTTCTGTTTTGCCTGCAAGTTTCGACCAATAGTAATCTCATTCCAGTTTGTTCGTAGCTGGAGTAATGGACGCCAAAGCTAAATTACTGAGAGGAAACACTAATGCGGTGTGTACGTACTGAGACTATCAGAAAGGAGAGAGAGGAGATGCGTCAGTTTTACCTTAAATCACCTCATTTCCGGGATAAAAGTAGACATACACCTGCAAGAAAAAAAAATCATTCGTTAGTCTAGATAGCTCAGCATGTGTTTATGTAATGTGTTTTAAATTCCGTCAGTAAACTTGTGGTTAAAAGGAAACTATAAATTATTTAAAAAATATTATTTCTAAAGGGAAGCACGCATGCTATTTGGAAACGCAACTATGAAGGGGGTGTAATAATAGATTTAAAAAGCGGAGTGGGGAAGAAAAGAATCTGTTTCAGTGGAAGAAAACATCAACCCAATGTGTTTAAAGGCACTAACACACACACAGTACCTTTTTTTTAAAATTTTTTGACGGCGACAGTGAAAATAATGCATTTCTTATTATTCAGATTATATTATTGAGTTGATTCTGAAGGTGAAAAATCAGTTTAACCAACCATTGCAGTACACTTTTTCAAAACTTTATAAGATGCTCCGTATTGCAAAAAAATTAGTAGGGTTTAAAATTGTTGATTTTAGAAAATATTTTTCTAATCTAAACCTAGAAAAAATACGCATTTTTTAAACAGTAAACTTTGCATTTTAAAAAATAACTAGCAATATCAGACCTAAGTCCATCCTAACTTTTATATAACATAAGTTTGGTAGTATATATGTTACCGACAATGTATAAAATATGGCATTATATAGAATGCCTAAAACTAGCCGGCAATGTATGAAATTATTCTTATTTCACACATTGACTAGGCATTTTATAGAATGCCTAATAAGAAACCGGGAACATATGAAAAAAAATCTCCTGTTTGTTTCGAATATTGTGTGGCAAGACACGAGACTTATAACGCGTGTCTCAGGCTCAGAATTTGTCAGTTGCAAAATTGTGATTTATTCGGGAGTGTAAAAATACTGAATTTACTTAAAATTGTTCAACAAAAATTGTTCCCTGTTCTGCATGAGAGAGTGAAGAAGCAAATTGTAGTGCTGGAGAATGAGTCATGGTCTATAGCAGGTGTCTGCAACCTATAGCAGTGGCACTCGACACTAGTCAACAAATTTGTCAATTTTTGAATGGATGGATCTTCATAAATTTGTAATCGATCTTATCTGACAAACATCTCCAGAATCATGGACAATTACGGAATTACGAAAACATCTGAAAGATAACTCTAAAGATAATTTTACAGCTATTTTGAAAGTTATTGAATGTCATTGCTGTAGAGATTTAATTGTTTGAAAAGAGAAATTGCATGCAATCTGCTTTTACTCTTTTAGTTCTACATGCCCAAGTAAAATATCTTCCCTCATATGAAAAAATATTTCGAGTCTGCAAAGAATTTGTTTTACAACTGAATGATCAGAATCATGTCAAAGTGAAAGTCACAAATTACACCGCATTTTTTTGTGACAAGAAAGTGAAGCAACAATAGGTTAGCATTAAAAATTTCATATATCTTTTTAGTCAACTGTAATGAAGGGAAATACTTGTACTTATATTTTACGTTGTCTATTTCTTATTTTAATAAATATGTTTAAAAAACAAAATATATGAACAATTTCGAGGTTTTTTTTTATATTTTTGTTGAAGAAAGTTATATTTTGAGATGTTTATTTTTATCTTAAGTAATATTTTAAATCAATGCAAAATTAATGTGTGATAAACGTTTAAATCTATGTCACTCTGCATACATTATCGCGATAATAGAATTGTTTCCAAAATGCCTTACTGTGTGGCATACTGATTCACAATTGGTAGATTGGTTTTTGATGCGTCACAGATAAAATGTTGCCGATCCCTGGAAAATAGACATAAAATAACTATTTGTTGCCGAGGTGCCGAAAATTCGAGTTAAAGCTGCGACAAAAAAAGGTATTTTTAAAACTGAAATTACTTACTAGAAGTTAATAACTGATGTACAAAAAGTCAAAATTGATCGTTGATCGTTGATGAACTGGATGGAGTGCCTAGGCCTGTCGGCCTCTAACCTTCTATCAGGTAATTTTGAGATGCCTTTGACGAGTTCTACCATTGCCCAGTTTTAGGGAATAACAAATCAGTTTAATAATGAGAAAAAGTTCCGTAGATTTTAAAAAATTTAAGCTACTTGGATGTGAGATTAAAATAACTATTAAAAATTTAACTTTAAAAACAGTGAAAAATCATTGAAAAATGCGAGAAAAGTGGGCGGAGTTATCCTAGCCAATCCGAGTGCAGCAAAAACTGACTATCAGAAAAGGCGGGAAAGTGATCTTCGGGGAAAAAATAAATAAAGTAAATAAATTAATTGAAATCTGGATTGACCAAGATGTCTCTTGGTCTTTTTACAGAAAAGTGGGTGAAGTAGGGGGAGATTTCATTAATAGAAGCATTATCTGAGTCGTCTATATTATTGAAAAAGTTGATAGCAAGTTTTCATGGTCTGTCGAATAGTTGGTATATTGCAAGCTATTCTTAGATCTTTATTTGCATATACCAATGAGCATTGCAAATTTGTCTTATTATTAAATTTTGAGCAGTTTCAAGTAAATTTATATTAGTTTTTGCTGCATGTCCCCATACAGGGGAGGCATAGGTAAGTAATGGTTTCATGATCAGAGTATAGATAAACAGTTTGTTATGTCTATTCAATTTAGACTTTCTGCAGATAAGGGAGTAAAGTTTACGCGTAGTATTTTTAAATTTATCTCTAATATATGTTATGTGTTGTCGGAAAGTGAGGTTTTTATCAACGATTACACCAAGATACTTGGTGAGTTGAGACCAGGGTAAATGACTATTAAAAAGAAATCTAGGGCCTATTGGTTGCGGAAAAACTGATATGATTTTTGTGGAAAATAAAAGTAAACTCATGTAACATGTTAAAGAAGGTCAGTACTATACAGCAGTGGTTCCCAGCCTCCATTCCATGGATCAAATATTATAAAGCCTTTCACGGAGTATTAAATTATTTCTATTTTATTTACCGGGGTGTATTTCTCGAGGGTTTGTTTGACTTTCTATTGAACTCACTCCTTATTTTATATAAAATCACTTTATATTCATTTTATGGGGTAACCGAATTTTGGCATTTTTAAATACAATTATTAAATCAAAACCATTAAAATAAAAAAAAAACGTCCCACCCTCAGCGGGCCATGGTAAAATTATCCAACGTTGACCGGTCCACGGGGATATAAGGGTTGGGAAGCACTTCTATACAGTATTACGTCGTGGATTCTGAGTTATTTTACGTACTTCATAAAGCTCGTTTGGCTATTGGAAACGGAGACGTGATAGAATTCTGAAAGAACTTTTAACCAAATACAAAAACGTTACACGTTATGATATTGAACTGTACATCCAGCTTTGTGAACCTGGCCAGAAAAAACCGAAACATTATTTAAAAAAAAAAAGTATTTTTGTGAAATTTGTGATTTTTTCTGAATGCCAATATATTAGCACTTGTAACGTGTGGGAAATAAAATGCATTCTATTGACTTGGAACTTTTGAAGGAATTTTAGAGAAATAATATTTACTTTGTGTGTTACCGAAGAACTTGCTTTGAATTAAAGATATTCCAGACAATGAAACTCCTCTTCTATAAGTTGCAGATGATCATTCCAATAGAAGAGGTGAAGGATTCGTCAAATGTATGTGTAAAATAAGGACCAAAATAAGAATGATCTTAGCGTGAAAAATGTAACGAAATGCAATTCAAATAGGCATTGAAGCCTACCATGTTGCAATAAGTAGGTTAATTCTTTATTTTTTCTTTGAGAATTTTGTTTTTTGTAATAAGAAAGACATAAATTTTGTTCCGTACAACTTTTAATTTCCATTACGTGTTTTGAATAATTTTTTTAAAGGTCCATAGGCTATTTTTGATTGAACTCACAATTTTCATTTCATTGTCAGATGGCTGGATGATTTATATCTCTATAAATTTTTCCACAGCACCAATTTAAAGATCTTAAAAAAATTGGATTCACTATTAGAAGCCATGGCAGACTTCTAAACACATTTACTTCATTTCCAAATTTTCCTACATCTTCAGTTTGAAATGTTTGAGTCTAGACATATTTAACGTGCATCAGTCCTTTTAAACAAGTAACGTTACAACTCGAAAAAAAACATCTTACGCTTGAATTATTGTATCTAACGAAAATACAGGATTAAGTCTATTTTTCTAATATAAATCTAAATGAAAATCTGAGTTTCAAGTAAAACTATTACTCAATATATATATACTCAAATGTATGGTGCACATTTAAGTGTACAGAATATATATTTAAACTACATATTCTTAATAAAACATATTTAATGTATGTCTTTTATTAAGAATTTGATGCATTTTTATGTTTCTTTTTTTCCATCTCACATGAAATTATCTAATAGCATCATGTAAAAATAATTTCTTGGAAGCATTTCAACTTCGTTGTGTTGTGTACAACGAGATTAACCTTGTGCTATAAAGAAATTCCTTATGTAGCATATGGTATATTTTATGGCCCTAAGACTGTGAGCAAAGGTAATTTACCCTATGTCACAAACCTAAATTTCATAAGCTATTTGACAAGTATCAAACCTTTCCAAGGAGAAGATACCTAAATTATAAAAGAATTCCGATGTAACTCCTGACAGACGTGATAAATCATGAAAGATCATCAAGAGCAGCACCATTCTTCTCGGATATTTTCAACAAACTATGTAATTTTATTTTTTGATTTTATATGAAGTCTTTCCCATCTCCCTAGTTAATGATTATGCTTTCGAAGACATCATCAGCCCCTCAGGGTGGTTGGCACTCTGCCCAAAGGGGGTGAAATGGGCTACATGGCAGCATGAATCCGCCAAGAGCTGCAAGAAGAAAAGAACATATATTGGGACCTGCATTTCAGATGTCATCTTTAGAGTGCTTTTACTCTGACCTTAAATGGATATTCTTTTTGTTCAATATAAACCGCGCATTTGTGAGGCGATTGCTTAGATTTTTGGTAGGAAAAGTTGCTCATCTATTAATGTCCTCTTTTGTGAGGTTTTGAGAAGACGTCGGTAGATTTGCACAGGAAAGGGGATTGTTGGTTATTGTAATAAAATAGATGACGGGAGAATCCTGAAATTGTGGAAGTTGAAAACATTTGGAAGTTTGTGGTGAATATCTTAAAAGTTTATTGGCGATCTACCAAGATTTTATTTAATTAATGTATTAAGTTTGTCTTGAAAAGGGTTATATATTATTTAAGAAAATATTTCTTTACAAGACATGTAAGGTAAAGATTATAATCCATAGAGAAATCTTAAAATTCTGATGGAACAGGAATCTGTAACTCAAACTAAATTGACCTAAATTTTTAAATAAGAAAACAAATTTTTATAGCAAATTTATGATGCATCATTATTATTAATGATTACTAATGTTAATCATACTTTATTTCTTCACATATATTTTTTTTATTATTGGAAATTAAATATTTTGCATTAAAGAAGGATTTAGAAAATAGTAAATTAAGCAATAAATCATGATATTTTAATCAAAATATTTGACTGAAAAGCGCATCAAAGAAAAAAAAATAAATAGAAATTGTGAAAAGTAAAAATGTGTAAATATTATTTTAATGTGCTTATAAAAATACTCTTTTTTAAATTATAATCCATTTAAATCGATTTATGTTTCTTTACTTTGATTATCTTTTTTCATTATTTTGATGGTACCGAAATTGTTGATAGGACAAGTGTATTTCTTGTAATTAAAAAAGTACTAATTCTAATCGTTTATTAAATTTCTTTGGATCACTATTTCTTTTTAACGAAATATAACAGGGTACATATATTCTTACTCGTAAAATAATTTTGAGAAACATTTTGTTAAGGAACAAGTTGTAAGAATGCAAGAAGAATACTCCAAATATTAGACAAGTTATGTCTAACTTTCGTATACTTCTGTCAGATTTAATACCATATAAATATTAATGCATGGTAATTTTAAAAGTTCCTGCCTTAGGGAAAATATTAAAAGGGCACTCAAGTGTAATCTGGAATTAGTATGAATGAAAATGTATTTGGTGAGTGGTGATATTTTAACTAAAACAATTAAACTTGTTAAAATGTAAAGACGCTACAAATGGAAACATTCACTTACATACTTATAAAAACAATTTAAAATCTGAGTATAATTGAGAAAGAACAGGAAATTGAGAAAAACATTACTTATATATACGTATTTACAAAACTCTGTTTACTCAGAAGATGTGATTTTAACTATTTGTATGCATTCTTCCAATATAAAACTACTTCAATGTATAAAATCGAACATATTTTTCTTTAGTTAAATATTGTTATATTTCGATTGTCATTAAATATTTTGCCGAAAATAGAACCTAATGCTTAATTTTATTTATACAACATCATATCTCTGAAAAATTCAGCTTTGCTTAAAATTGTCGCTTACCTTTTTTGTTTAAACTTTTGCTCGAATATAAAAAAAAAAACATCAATAGCTAAATAATTTCATAAAAAAATGAAAAAAAAATACTTAAGCAAAGCAAAATAAACATTTTATTGTTTTCATTAATTAAATTTAAGTTCCTGATATTCTAAAAAATAATATTGTATTCAAAGTATTAAAATTATAGCGTTAAGTTGAGAAACGTTAAGTAAAATAAAACTTTAATTCATCATGCTGTTCAATTGTAATGTAATAATTGACATCGTAGGAATAATAGGATAATGTTGTACCAGGTCAAGTATTAGCCTCTTTACTTGACTTTGGTTCAAAATTATGTGGCCCTTCGCCAATAGCTGGCTTCTTGCGTCAGTGTCCGTTGTAACTAATCAGTCAATTGATAATAAAAGCTACTTTTTAGTGTTTAAATTGGGATTTTGTAAAAAGAAGAAAAAAAAAGGGGGAGATTGAAATACCATGTTTCAAAGTACCATTTTATTTAATGATGTCTTCATGTTTTTTTTTTAATCCTGAGACTATTGTTTATTAGAAATATCAGACAATCATAAAAAACAAAAAAATAATAAAAATAAAAATAATTTTTGCTTCCAAGCCTTTTTTTTAATTAAATTTATTTCGTTTCATTTTTCTTTCATTTGCACTGCTATGTTCCAAAAGTGCCAACACACTTTTAAGATTTTTGTGGAAAATTTTTGTAAGCAAGAGTTAAGCAAATGTAAAAAAAAAAAAAAAAAAAACGAGAAACAGTTGTAATGAGTGAAATCAAGATTTTGTGGTTAAAATTTCTGAAGGAAAAATGAACAAGAATAAAAAAAGAACAGAAAAAATAATTCTTTTCCTAATTCACTTATTTTTCGCTTGACTTCTTGAAATTTTAAGCACAAATATTCAAGTCATGTATACATCATCCGAAAACTCAGACACGACTCCGTGTGTTTCAATTAATTAAAGTATAATTAGTTTATCTCCTTTGCCCATCGGTGCGTTCATTAGTGCTGACGGGATTTGCGATTATTTTTTCGGAAGCGTTGAAAAAAGGAAATTTTAAACAAAAAGCCAGTATCTGAATAAATTGATTCCTTGAGAGGAATTAGTAGTTAACAAAGCTTTTTTTTCCTCCTGTTTTAATCTTGTACTTTTTGTTCCGGTTGGTAGTGTTCTTTTTTTTTCTTCTTGTAAATTAAATTTGCTAATTTTCATCCCATGTATAGTCAGATTAATTTAAGATGTATCTGTTCGCTCCGTATCTCGACTGGTACTAGTGATTTCGTTAAAATAAATTTTATTTGCAGAATTTGTATTTATCTCTTACCAATTTAGTTAAAAATAGTTTTTGTCTTTGAGATAGATTAAAGACTAATTGAAGTATACGAACAATTCAAATTAAATTGTGTATACAATGTACTTCAATGTTACACATCCATATTTTTTAATTGTTGGGTTTTGCTTTACTTCTAAGCAACACAATTTTATATAAATTATAAAGTACTACAGAAAATATTCCGTAGAATCCGTCGTGTAACATGCACTTTTAAAACAAAGAGTAATATTTAAATTTACGGATGAGCATTATATTCCGGGTATAAAAAATGATAGCTTTAAATAATAAAATGCGATGAGAGCATAAAGAAAATTAGTCTTCTACATGTATCGAAATACTGTTTATTTTAAGGAAATTACATACCTTATGAACCTCAAGATTGGTAATGCTAGATGTATACTACCTTTCAAAAGCCTTCTGGTAGAACATCTCGAATAAATGGCTTAAAAACATAAGAGGAGTGTACATGAACATTTCAAGTTTCTTCGTCAAAAAAGGGGTGGATATATCTCAAAATTAAAAAAAAAACCGGAGCTTGAAAGTACAGGTGCGCGTAATACGCCTGAATTTAGGGTATTTAAACAATGCATAATTTGAAATTTCAACGCTTTAATTTTCTTTGACATGTTAATGAAAGTTCTACATAAAGTTCTACCGTAAGGTTCTTATTATATAGGGTGTTTTTTTAGAGGTATAGAACTTTAAATTGCAATAAAACAACGATACATTATTAGTCGATTGACATGAATTGTTTTTTATTCGAAATATAATCTTGTGGTATTACATTTTAAACATGATTTCTGACATATGACTGCCACGGATGGCTCGGATGTAGTCCAATCTGGACGTCTAATTTTCAATGACTTTTTCCAACATTTGTGGCCGTATATCGGCAATAACACGGCGAATGTTGTCTTCCAAATGGTCAATCGTTTATGGCTTATCCGAATAGACCAATGATTTTACATAGCCGCACAGAAAATAGTGTAGCCGTGTTAAATCACAAGATCTTGGAGGCCAATTCACAGGTCCAAAACGTGAAATTAGGCGGTCACCAAACGTGTCTTTCAATAAATCGATTGTGGCACGAGCTGTGTGACATGTTGCGCCGTCTTGTTGGAACCACAGCTCCTGGACATCATGATTGTTCAATTCAGGAATGAAAAAGTTAGTAATCACGGCTCTATACCGATCACCATTGACTGTAACGTTGTGGCCTTCATCGTTTTTGAAGAAGTACGGACCAATGATTCCACCAGCCCATAAAGCGCACCAAACCGTCAGTTTTTCTGGATGTAACGGTGTTTCGACATACACTTGTGGATTAGCTTCACTCCAAATGCAGCAGTTTTGTTTGTTGACGTAGCAATTCAACCAGAAGTGCGCTTCATCGCTAAACAAAATTCACTAATTAAAATCGGGAACAACGGCAATCTCGTTTTGGGCCCATTCGACGAATCTACGCCTTGCTTGATGATCGTTTTGATGAATTGCCAAACCAAACTGAGAATAAATCACTTGACAGGTGTTAAATCGGTCGCCATCATGGAAAGTAATGCCAACTTAAACTTCTATACCTGGAAAAAAACACTCTTTATAAATGCATTTACAAGTGATTGCTAATTGTAAAATAATGTTTTGAATTTACCGGGAAAATTTTACAGATTTCCTTAGGCTCGAATATACTCCCAGTGGCATATTCTTTGATAAAAAAGTCTCATTATGTTTTAAATTGAATTAATCTCCACTTTTTAAAATAAACATTACTTAGTTTATGACATTAAGATTTTACCTTAATAATTTAAATAAAATTTTTAGGTTTATTCCTATTATTTTATACTCGTATTGCTGAGAGTTTTCATCATTTTGCCATATTTTACTTTAAAATCTGGTTTCTGAATTTAAATATTATTTAAGAGCATTTTTTTATTAATATTTGAAGCATCATATAAGGATTCAAAATAATTTTCTTTAAACACTTCCAAAAGTTCTTTAGGTACACTTAATTTAAACCACCGAAGTTAAATTTTAATAAAATAACATGTATATACTTAATAAAAATTGGAATATTTAAATAAATACTTTCAGAGTCATTAGAAGATTTCTGATGCTCAAAATAAAAAAAAAAATGAGATCCCTAATTTTCCATTTTACTTAATTTTTAAAAAATGGGTAGATTTTTAATTATTGCCGTTTATGTAACGTAATAATAAGTAAAACGTAAATAAATTTTTATTCATACATCGCAAAATTTCGTATTAAAAGTAAATAATTTTTCTATCATTTCATTAAAACTTTTAAATATTTATTATATTTGTAGTAACAAAATATGCATATCATTTTAAGTAAAATACACTGGCCTCAAAAGTTAAGGTACAACCGTCGTTTTTGTCTAATTTGCAAATGAATGAATGTAGAAACAAAAATTTGAGAATGTGCATTAAATAGTTTTTTATTGAATGCGTCATAGAAATTTGTATAATGTGTATTGCAAAAACGATTTATAAAAAAAAAAGCAATCTCTGCGGAAAAGTCCATTCTTAGAGAAAACAGCACATCACAGTGTTATGTGGTAAAATGGCATAAAAACAATACAAAAAGAATAATAAGGAATGTGTCCACCTCGAACAAATGCATTGGCGGCATCGATTTCCCATGCTATTTTTATTAAGTTGTCGGACACCGGAATATGCGAAGACCAGACACAGAGTAAGCCTTGTTTAAAAACGACCTTGGAGGAGGATTTAAAGCAGCAACTTATCTGCCAAGATAGTCCCAAAGATTATTATCGGATTAAGGTTATCGAGCTGGCCATTCCATTCGTTCCAAAATGATCCCCAGATGCACCTTCTGCAATGAGTGCATTATCATTCAGAAAAGTCGTTACCAATAGAAGCAGCATATGGGCGGACATATGGATCAAATCTCATCCCGATATCTAAGACCAGTTGCGGTTCCTACGGAACACATGCAGGTCAGTGTGGCCATTTTGAGATCCCTGCCCAAACCAGATTCCACCACCTCTATAACTGTGTCTTTCAACAGTGTTGGATTGATGGTATAGTGCGCTGTTTCCAGATCAGTAAGGCCCTGAATCACTATCATCCATTGTAAATCTGACTCGTCTGTGAACAGCACAGAAGCCCATTGTTTGCGTCCAAGAAACATGTTCTCTTGCCCAGCATAATATATTTCCTTCGCTGTCGTCCGTTGAGGGGAACGCACACAACTGGTCTTCTTGCATACAGACCTGCATTGTAGACGATTTCGTACCGTAGTAGCGGAGATTCTTCTTCCTGATGCTTTGGTCTGCAACGAGCTGCGGCACAGTAGTGGTTCAAGGTTCCCTTCGTGCCGAAAGAGCTAGAAAACGGTCTTTCTCAAGGTGTTTTGTATTGGTCGGCCTGGAACAGGTCTTCTGGACACAGAATCTTCGGATTGCGTATTGATCCCAAAGTCGCTGAACAACACTACGAGACACATTGAGATTTTAGCTCCCTGCGTGCAATCCCTGTTTCCATCCATCCAATGCCCGCCATTAACGAATTGGGTAAACGACGTCTCTGAGACATTTTTTAAACTCTATTGACTATTGTCACCGAAACTGCCAACAATTTGAAAATCAAAACAACTTACACACAAAAGTACGAAAGCTTGATATTTGCATATTTTCTCTCGCTATAAAATATACGTTAATTTAGATATAAAACGTAAAAGTGGTAGCAATCGTTTTTTGCATTAATGTTTTTAAAGTTCGTTATTATCATTCATGAAAACTATGCATTTTATTGTTACTGCCATTTTTTTTATGGTGAGCTTCGAAAAACATGTTGTACCTTAACTTTTTGAGGCCAGTGTATTTAGTACTCACGTTTTAAAAAATGTTATAAATATTTGCCTAAGAGTGAGAACTCGCTTACATAAATAAATTTAAATAAAATGTTGTATTGCTAAAAATCAAATGCTATAATTGAGAAAGGCTTAAAAGTAAGTAATACTGAACAATAAAGAATAATAATGAATGAAAACCTCGAAAAATATGATTGATGCTTCAACCATTTTATTTCGATGGAATAAGTACAAATATAATATGTAAGCAGTACAGAATAACAGTAAAATCTGTTTTTAGTGCAAACGTTTTCAATAGTTCAGGTATTTTGTTTTTTTAAATTTCGATTGATAAATCCAGAAATGAGGCTTTCCAATTATTTTTACATTAACGCTTTATAGGTCCCCTTTTTAGTATTGTTTTATAGAAATGTAGTAGGGGTGGAGATTGTGTGATTTATAAAAGGAAATTCTTTCAGCTTACTACCTAAAATTAGTTCGATTTTTAAAATAATTTTTGTTTAGTGGAAAGTACGTTTCTCACCGCATACGGGGATCTATTCAAAGGGAAACGATCTTATGTTTTGATATTCTTATTATATCGCATTGCTTATAAAATATTATTTAAAAATACCAAAATCTACAAAACATATTAATAAATTAGATATAACTTGCAATCTAAAATTTAAGAATTTATGCATGATACTTTCTATGAAATTTCACAAAAAAATGGATCAGATACAGTGGAACATTTAAGTTTATCAAACACCTTTTTCTCTTTTCTTGTGATTTGGTAGAAGAAAATCAGCAAAGTCTATATGTTTGTAATATGGTCATCAACACGTCATGTAGGACAGTCTTAGTCTAGGTCAAGAATCATATAGTTCTTTATTTGCGTTTGAGATTTGAAAATCGAGAAATCATTTGTGCGAGCCAAAGTGAGAGCAGCAGAAATCATAAGTCGGAAAATCACTTTCCATCGCAATTTAAAAGTTAATGTATACTTCGCATGTCCATGTAAAGGTTTAAATCAAGACCTTATGTGTGTAACATGTTCTCTTTTTGGGTATTCCACTAATTCTGGGGGAGATCCTGTTCCGATATTGTTTGATTGGAAAACACATTTCTGTATATGTGATTTATGTAAAATAACTTTGCCATTTAAAGCCAAGTGAATCGTCTTAGCAAGAAAGAAAAGTGAAATAGTGCAGTCAATGATAAGTACAATTTATTTATTATAAATATTTAGGTAGATTAAAACTTTCTGCACATAAACTTATACCCGAGCATACTGAGAATTAATTGAAAGCGTAAAATAAATATTGTTATTTGTTTTACAATATGTCTTGCTTTTGTACACCTTCCCACAAACGCAAGCGTAAATTTGTTACATGTATACTTTAAAACAACTTCTCAAAATAATTGTGTTATCTTATTTTTCTTTCATATGAAATGAATCTACGCTGAAATTAATATCAATATTCGAGTTTATATTATTAATTAATTTGTTCACTAACTTAACTCATGGTTAAACAAAAGCCTAATTTATAGATCCAAGTAATTTAGGTTAATGGGGTTAAGCTGAACCAAAAATTTTCTATTAGTTCCCAAATGCCATTGTGAGTATATATATATATATATATATATATATATATATATGGTTTTGAAAGTTTATATTTATATATTAATGATGCATTTTAAATGAGAACATGTTCTAAGGTAACAAGTATTATACTCACAATGGCATTTGGGAACTAATAGAAAATTTTTTTGTACAGCTTAACCCATTAACCTAAATATATATATATATATATATATATATATATATATACTAGCTGCATGGACCGGCGTTGCTCGGGCTTTCTGCACTTGTATAAAAATGTTCCCTTTCCTTCATAAAATCAGCACTTCTAATACTCTTTTTCAAAATAACTTTCACCCCACCCCTCTTCCTCCGCTTAGTCCAGCGTTGCTCGGTCTTTTTCCGAGTGTATAACTTAAAATTTGCTGTTTCGAAATTGTTTTGCTTCTTTTCTGTCAGACAGGTTTATTTCCCCCCCGGTGTTGCTTGAACATTTTTAAATGCATAACACATTGTGATGAAAATTCCCTTTCTCCTCTCGCTATGATATATCTTGAGTTAGTGAACAGTAGGACCATAATATTCACTCACTTTGCAACTTTTTAGGACCCGAAAACGAAAATGTACCTTTTTAAAAATAGATGTATGTTCAGAAAAGTAGAACTTTTTATAATTACACAATTTCGGAACTGTATTAAATGTTGAATTAAAATTGTGAGCATTTTTTGAAATGTTCGATAAACGGAAAAAAAAAGTTTCATGCAATTATTTTTATAAATGAAGAAGTTATAAAGACTTTGAATTTGATAAGTAGTTATTAAATATTTAAAATTTTAGTATATTTTAACTGATGCAACATATTTAAAAAACAAAACACTATAAAGAATTAATATTTATTAATTAATTCTCAGTTGAATAAAAATGTTGCTTCGTCTTCTATTTTTTTAAAAATATTAAAACTACCTTTTTTACTAATTATTATAATACTTATAATTACACGTTCTTGAAAGGTTCAGAATTATGCATTGACATACTTGTAAAACCTTCGAAATACATCCAGTATCAATTTTACTGTAGTTTCTGTTATAGGTTTATAATATTCCTAACTATCCACCGTTCTTCAAGTTTAGTGAAATGGGTGTCCTACACTTGGCCTTTTTCAACTAAGTTTGCTTTGTATTTCGATAATATCTTTTGAACTGTAAATTTGTTTTAATAATTTTTATCCACTGTAAATAGTATTTAAATTTTAAATTATCGCCTTGCTTAATTGGAAACTATTATTACAAACTTGCAATCAAATGGGAGAATCGATCTTACGTTGAATTTAAAAAGACTTTTATTGAGTGTGAGGACCTATTTCTTTCTGTTAATGTTTAACTTACAAAATAATTTCACATAACGTCATTCAAACTATCAAATATCGTTTTTTCTCACGTTGCGTAAATCGAAAAGTACACCGAATCTTCGAATTCTGTGTAAGCGACCTTAAATTACTATAACTGAAAACTATATAGCAAGTTTTAAAAAACAGTGAAAAGCTTTTTCTGAAAAACGGCGTAAATCAATCTTGGTTCAAAATGCATTCTTTTTCAGGTTGACAGATTCGAGACTCATTCGTTTTTGCAAGAATTTTTATAGAATAATTATCTGTGTTTTATCTTTAGAATTTCAGGGAATTTTTAATTAATATCGCGCAGTCCGTAAATATTAAGATTTAAAAATTGGCGAACTTAGCATACTCGAACTTTTCTAAAATCATAAGCAAATAAACAATGCTATTTTTTCGATTAAAATAGTATAAATAATTTATGTCTGGAAGTGTAATACGTTAATATGACTTTTTGTGTGTGTTGTATTTTTTTTTTTATGTTAAAATTGTAATCAGCCTCACACTCTGCCTGTTCAAACTTTCGCAGTTCCTGGAGTAGACAAAACAAAATGCAAAGGTTAGCTTTACACACAAAAGACAGATATTTGCTGTCGCGGGCTTTTTTGTAGATGGCAGAATTTTTTCCTACTTACTTGACAATTATTGTGATATTTTGGACACTTCACACAATATCTATTAATTATAGCCAATGTGTTATTCTGATGTATAAGCTATACTATTGTAAAGTTTCCTTAAAATACATTTAGTTGTTTTTGCGTGAAAGACTCCCAAACATCCTCATAAACTTTCATGTTTATAATATACATTAGGATATATATATATATATATATATATATATATATATATATATATATATATATATTTAAATATATAAAAACAATCACATTATCAATTGAAAAATTGAAATATATGAATCCTATAATACCAAAACACTTCAGAATATCAATGGCGAATATAAAATATAATATTCCATCGTTTTCAAACAAAATTAAAAAAATATAAAATAAAATAAAAATTTATAAAATATCCAAGTGCAATCTCGGACTTAGGACCGATAAGTGGGGTTAAACTAGTGTGATGGCGCCAACCTTCCCCCTATTGCAACTTGGTAAGTTAATTGAAAAATATCCAAATTTCAAAAAAAAAATTAAAAATTAAAAAGTTAAAATTTAACCATTATATTATAAATTAAAAAGTTAAAAGTTAACCATTATACTATAAATTAAAAAGTTAAAATTAAATCATTATACTTGAAAAATAAAACTATTCGCCATCACATTCTGAAAGATATTACAATATTAAAATTTAAAAACAATTTAGTGCATAATATAAGTGAATCATCAAACGCCCAAGATGATGCACCCATCTTTAAAATAGTTGTATAGGTAGAAAAAATAAATATTTGAGATCCGAAAGTTCAAATCAAAAAATATTTGAGATCCGAAAGTTAAAATTAAAAAATATCTAAAATCAAAAAGTTCAAACAAAAAATCCGAAAATTCAAGCTAAAAAATCTGAAAGTTCAAACTAAAAAATCCGAAAGTTCAAACTAAAAATTTCTAAAAAACGAATGTTCACATTAAAAACACAATATATTCACAAATGAATAGAGTAAATCATTAAAAACTTACCAAAGAGTATCCCATCAAGAATACTATCCATTTCTTATAGCATTTCATATTTTGCTATAACATCTAACCAATGCCATGTCAATCCAAACGATTCTTGATCCAACACAAGAGATTGACCACTTGGCATTAGATGCAAACCAGACCACTTGCTTGATTGATTGGTCATAAATGTGTGATTGGACATAAATGTTTAATTGGCAATAAATAATTTTAAAATGTATATATAGTCGTGTAAATATTGTTTTAAGTGTGTGTGTATTAAAATGTATCCTGTGTGTGGAATACACAAATTCTTCACAGCTGGACCACTAACAAGCTGAATTTGTGAACCTAATGTTGTGTGGTGGATTGGTGCATTTATGAGTTTAAAAATATTTTTAAGAAATATTTCTGATCTATATATTTTCTCAGGAAGTTGATGGGATAATCATTTTGTACGCAACATAATATAAATTTCTGGATATTTTTGAATTTATCAATATTGTGCGTAGTTAAATTATTATTTCTCATCAGAAAATTTAAAATTATATTTCTAAAAACTGATATATGTAGACAACTATTGAAGTTTGGTATCTTTATGACACTGAATTTAAATGCTTCCCTTTTATCATATATATTGCTATATAATTTGTTGTCAATAATAGTTAAATCCAAATCTAAAAATTCAACTTTGTTTGAGTTAAAATTCGTCTGTATTAATTTTAGGTATTCCGGATAAAAATTAATGTTAGGTTTAAATTCCCTATCATGACCTATAACAATTAAGTCATCTATGTATCTTAATAAGAGGCAAGAAGGTTCATTTCTTCGAATTGATTCATAATGGTGTAAATACAGGTTAGCGAGACTATTACTGGTTGGACCACCCTGAGGCAATCCTCTGATTTGTTTATAAAGTTTGTTCTCAAAAATAATGAAGTTCTCCTGTATTACAAAACGAATAAGTGTATTGAACTTTTCAAAATATATATATTTATATATATTATATATATATATATATATATACATAGATATATACATATATATATAAATATATATATATAAATATATTTATATATATATAAATATATTTATATATATATATATGCATATATTATATATAAATATATATATATAAATATATATTTATATATATATATGCATTTATATATATATATATATATATATATATATATATATACATATATATATATATATATATATATATATATATATATATATATATATATATATATATATATATATATATATATATATTTATTTTTTGAAAGATACTTTTCTTATGTAATTGTTCTAGTATTTTTCTATTTTTTCTTACATAATTATTTTGTGATTTTGTGATTTTTCTGCATTAAGAGTTTGAGAGTTTGTTACATAATAGTAGTGATTGGTTTTATCATGCTCTCTGAGTTATACTTTCTCTGAAGTTTTGTTTATTTTATTTTATTTGGTTTTCCTACCGAGTTGCAAAGGGGGAAGGTTGGCGCCTTCAAACTAGTTTAACCCCACTTATTCGGTCCTAAGTCCGAAATTGCTTTCTGACTCGCTAGGTTCTTCTTTTTTGTAGTTCTTTTATTTCTCTATAATTTTGTTCTTCATGTTCAGCTTTTATATTTTTATTACGCTATTTCTTGCTATGTTCTTTATCTATTATTTCTTGTTTTTGTTAAATAATACATATTTCTTTTATATATATATATACATATATATATACATATATATATACATATATATATACATATATTTATATATATATATATATGCATTTATATATATATATATTTCCCATGGAGCTTTCAGATTGGTATTTTTACCACTATATATGTGTATATATCAGGTTTCGTGCCTTCATGGAAAGTTACGGATGACTGATAATAATTTTTTTATTGTTGCATGACCGAACTTATTTGAACAAAGAACATTAACACATCGAAATAAGTGACACCACCTCACATCCCACGGTTATTCTCTCTCCTAAACTGTTGCATCTTAGGTCTAAATATATATATATATATATATATATATATATATATATATATATATATCCCTACTTACTATAAAATACCTATGCTTTAGTAAAGAACTCATTCTGTTTTTATTTATGACTCTCTTAAAATGTAAATTAAACTTTCCAGGCCTGATGTATACATGTATTTCACTACAACCAAAGTATCCTTAATTAATAACTTTGTCTCTTTAATTGAATCTGTTATTGTAAAAACTTTACTGAAAATACTTACAATTTATTGGTATGAATCGACGGCTGAGCAATTTTCCCTGTTTCATTTACTATATTAAAAATCGTATGTATTTACAGCAAAAAATATATATAAATCTATCAACACATTTTCTTATATTTATTTGTTATTTTTTCACTAAATAGTATTCAGTCAATTCAGATAACAGAAATGATTCTTCTAGCATTTAAGATACATTGCAAGATACATTCTGAGAGAATGCTAGGTTACATAAAACCATCACTCTTAACTACCATCCTTGATGGCTATGCTTGCACAATACTAGATTTCTCTCTCACTTTTTTTTTTTTGTGGTTGTAATTCGTCTAGCGAAACACTTTCCCTTAGATGGTCAAGTTACCCAAGAGGAAAACTTGCTTCTTCAGTCTTCTCGTATTAGCGTTCCTTTCAGGATCAGGTCGGGAATCAATATTATGAGAAATGACAGCTTCACTTTGAGCGCTGGTTGCCAAAGCACTTAGCTGCCTTTTGTGGCACGTCAAAATGTCAGGTGAGAGATCAATTCCAACTACTTTTACCAGGTCCTGTTTCGGAAAACTTCCTAAAACTGTCAACGCATCTCAAACACATTTTGGGGGATTAGTGGTGAAGAATTATTTCCACGGTCACATAGAGTACACAATTCGGAATTAAAGAGTTTTGCTTCATTTAAACTGTTGTTGCTTGAGTTTAAAATGTGTAGAGAAAAATGTAGTTTCATACTATATTAATAACATAATTAAAAAAAAATATGCATGGATTTTTGCAATTAAATATTTCATAAATAAGTAGAAAAGTTGACTCTTATTTATATAAATAGATTTTTCATTTGTCTATAAATGTTCATTATTAAAGATTTGTAAAATTTTTAATATTTAATTAAGTAACAATAACTGTAAGGAAATTATTACAAATATATTTAATTTGTTGTAGGATAATGCATGCTGTGTTATTGTGGTTATCTTACGATCCATAATTGTGGTTAGATAAAAAGACAAATTATCAAGTTCGGTCAATAAATTGTATATTTTACCATATTTATTTAATTTCCCTGTAATTTCATACATTGATCAGAATATATATTATAACGACTATCCAAAGAATTTTTATAACGTACACCCAGTTAAATATAAGATCGCTGTAAACTCGTGAGTTCTTTTCCGACCGTGTTCGAATTGTGACAAGAAAATAATTGCAGACAGGATTTGGTCCCACTGTTTATCCCATACCTTCTATGGGACATTTCTTAAAATCAAGAATATATTCAGATGTTACAGGATTACCATACATCGTCCAGCCGTGTCTACTTTTCACGACCCCGGCTTTTTTCGTCACCGCCCCTTCTTCTCTCCCGTTCCGACCTTTTTCTCCCCCGTCGTTGCCAGATCCTTTTCTCTATCTCGTCTCTCGTTCGACCTGTTACCAGGTGCAGGCAGCTGTTCCTTACAATCGCCATTTAAGTTTAACAGTTTATGACTGGATATTGATGATGACATTAAAAAAATATAGTATATGTCTGAAATTACTAATATAATTACAGTTCTTTCAATTTTGGAATTTTATATAATGTGGGAAATAAATGTTAAAAAAGGAATGTATTTCATTCTAGGGCATGTCTTAGTTTTAAAAGCTATGCTTCTTATTTACATAGGTGTTTCATGTTTTGGACTTCAATTACTTGAACTTTAATCCACAATTTTTATGCTATATTTTATTCAAATTCACTATTTTAACACTGTTATTAAATTTGATGTAATAATATTACTTAATAAGATAGATATTCTACTGTGAATAACACAAATAAAGAGTCTTCATTTTAGGATTGTTACTATAGTGATGAGTCACATTCATTTCCAGTTGTTCTGGATTTTTAACTTGCTGAATGTGGTGTGATAAGTACAGAAGTATAGCATGTTGAATGTAATTGGGCCTTAATTTCATTAAGGAATTTAAATGTAAGTTAGTAGAAATTATATAACGTCTGTAATATGTTTATTTACAATCCCAGTCATAATGACTGTTTTTCTTTTTCAATTATTAAGTAAAACTTTTACGAAGCTTTTTATAAACTGTTTTTGTTTTACTTGGGTGTAATATTTATTCTTTGCTAGTTACAATTATAAAAATCCAGTTAAAACTAATTAGTTAGATGTACCATTGTATATTAAGGATTATAAATTACATTTTAATATTTATGATAAAATATATTCTTTTAATTTCAACATTCTTAAAGGGCCATATCGGATTTCTACTTTATCAATATCTACATATAGAAATGTTACTTTTAACTATATTTATCGTAATAATGTATTAGTTAGTGATAAATCTAATATGTTTTTAAATTTTGATAATTTTCTTAACCATTGTATTGAACATGGATATCCTGCAAATTTCCATTGCAATTATATTTCTAATAGTTCTCAGTGAAATTATAATATATGATAATATTTACATTAAATGTTTTTTTTTACTATACATTTAATCAAAAGATGTTATCGTATGTTTCATAAATTAATAATATACTATTTTAATTAAGTATCATTGTATATGCATGGGAAGTCCTTTTATTTTTCAATAAATTTCATATCTATATCCAAGGTTTTTAAATGTATATATATATATATATATATATATATATATATATATATATATATATATATATATGTATACATATATGCTTAGTACTACTTTATCATAATTTAATAATTTTACTTTTATGCGGTGCGGTTATACTCATTTGTATTTGGCGGGAAACATAACTTGTTACTGTACTCACGAAGTAAGTTTTATCATCTAGTTTTATTGCATTGATTTTTACTCTACACTAGTAAATACTCGTATAGACTATTAAATTTTATTATTAAATATTACTGTTACAGTGTATTTTATTTGTAATATATTTATATTTCTCTAAATATTTCTTCCTGTCCCTATGTACCAGTGTGTAGGCAAATTTCAGGTGAAGGTTAACTAGTAAAAAAAATTCTGTTTAAACCTGCAATTTAGTTCTTAAGGCCAAGAATTTGCTATTGCACTACTGTGGCTAACATTTCTTATTATCTTGACTGGTTACACTTAGGTTTATAAATATTTATATATATTTATGGATTATATATATATACTGTTTTTGTTATTATATCAGTATGGTCGTATTAAAATTTAGCAGCACTGTGTTGAAATAATGTATGAATTTCGAACTATGCCCCCCCCATGCATTCCATTTACTTGATTGGAATAACCCTGCTTCTAATACGAACTGGCTGCTGGTAACTAAAGCTAAATTTATGTGTTCTGTATATTTTTAACACCAAGTACATTTTAAAATAAAAAATAAATCATACATTTAAATGAAAGTAAACAAAATGAATTTTTGTTCATGCAATTTCAAATAATATTAATAAAATATAAAAACATTATTATAAGTTGTTTACTAGTCCATTGTTATTGATAACGATAAAATTTAATAATATTGCTTGATTTGCATTTGTTATAATTTTATTTAAAGTATTAGCTGAAAATAATGTTGATTTAAAGGCTTTCATCCCTTAAGAAGATATCTAAATCATTTTGTTATTCAGTAGCGAACATGCGGAAGGCGATACAGCTAATTATGTTGCTTGCTCTCAGCACTGTTTTCATTATTTTCTTGACATACAGAAGGCTGCCTTACCAATAGTATGACATTAGTGTTATGCATTGCTCTTCTTTTTTAATCTGGATTGAGATCTCTCATTCTTTGCAGTTTTACATTTTAAATGGCAGCACTATATATATTGCCAAGACTCTAATCATAAATACACAACTTATTAGTTGTTTGTTAAGATAACTTCTTTCCCTCACAATTTCAAACACTTAGCAGGTATTTTTCGCAGAATAATTTCAGTTTTGCTTTTTTTTTAAATTTAAAAACATTATTGATATTTAAATAGAAATCAAATCGATAGATTATATCAGCATCTTCATTCTTCGTAATAATCATATTTCCCTTTTTTTCAGTAAAGTTAATGGCATGTATAAGGCATCATCTCTTTTTGAATATGAAATCCATCTAACTTCTCCACGTACTTTCTATATTAATAGATTTAAGGAGTCCATTAGAAAAACACAAAGCATGGTAACGAAAATACCAATATTTTGGCTCATTTAAATAAGGTTTTGTCGGTGATAATTCATTTTATAGATATCATGCTGCAAAAAAGTATACCCTATGCTCATGAAAGTAAGCTACCAAACTTATTTTTCTTACTGTTTTTCATGTTATAATATGTTTTAAGTATTATGCAATAGGTAAAAAATTCATTGAAATAATTTAGGTTCCACTTTTTGACCAAATTTATACAAACGCATACATAATCTATCACTGTCAATTTTTTTTTCCTATTAAGTAAATTTTTTTTTAATCAAGAAAGAAAAATCATTAGCTTTTTTTTATCAAGTATTAAATTAAAGTGACTAATAATGCAGATTTTTGAATTGAAATTTGAATATATTCACAAAAAATAACTTAATGTAAACGAAAGTTTTACCAAAGTAGAATTTATGAATTTAATTTAAAATTAAAAATTTCTATAGATAAGTTAGTTATTATTTCGGAAATGATAGGATGTCCTTGATATTTTGAAGTTTCAAACAGTTTTTAGTAAAAAGCAAAATACTTAAATTTTTTAACTTAAATAATAGTGACTTAAAAATATTTAAAAAAAACTGCATGTTTTTACAATTTTTTTAGTTTAAAAAATGAACTGTTTATCAAATAGTTGAAATAAATATTTTTTGTATTGTGTGGCATCTTCCTCATTTTAATTTTAATAACTACGTAAAATACGTTGTTGTCACTTATGCCACTTGATCGATAGTAACACCAGATCAAGGCTGACGAAATTCATTGAGGGCTAGACTTTTTCACCTGCCGATAGCCTTAGCTTTGAGTACCATGCTTGTGACAGTATGATTTTGCTCGGTTACACCCCAGTGTTGAGGAAGGACACCAAGGAGGTGGTCAGGAACCTCCCATCTCTCTTTCGACAATCTCCCCAGAGGACTTGCAGCTCGAAGCTATTTAGAGTACTCTCATGCCGTGAAGGCATTACACATTTAAAAATAGCCATGCCTTCTCCGGGATTTGAACCTAGGCCTTAAGTCACCACAATCTGAATGCAAACCACTATACTGGATGTTAGTGTTTTATCGACTATACTGGTGAATTTTTATTTTGTGTCTGGGTTATGCCTACACATATATTTTTTAAAAATTTTGTATTTTAATTAATTTAATATGTAAATTTTTTTACAGAATAATTATTTTGACATTAGTAGTTATATAATAAAATTATTCAAAAGTTATCTTTGATACAACCTAATACTAAATCTCAAAAAAAATGTTTTATAACATTTCAAATAATATAATTTATTTTGAAATTTTAAGAGAGGTAAGAAATGTTTAATAATATTTATTTCAATTTTTTTTGTTTGCAGAATACTTTTAGGCAATATACTAGGTTAAATTCATTTTGGATATAGCATTGGTTATTTAGTATAAGGAAGAGAATGAGGGAAACACCATATGTTAAAATTACTTAGAACTTTACGTTCTGAAATATTTTTATATGTTATTAAAACTTCTGATGTATCCTGCATAAGAAAAGCTTAAAGGTACTTCAGAAATTTTACATTTTTAATCCAATATTTACAAATAGATGAATGAGTTGGGGTAAAGCCGTAAAAATAACAAAACAAAAAAGTTTTTTTTTTAAATTTCACAAAAATAAATTTATAAGAAAATGCCATACATACTGTAACGAATGTTCCCTTTTTCAGTTAAAAAATGTTCCTTTTCTTCATTACACTGATGGGATTTTTTTCTTACTGAGTCCCTTTTTAAGCTTTTTAAAAGGATGAAGTTTTTTCCTCTTACAAACACGCAATCCTTTTTTTGCTATACTTTTAGAATAAAACTTTGTCTTCCATGTTAGAGCATTTAAAGATTAAAAAAGAAAATAAATGCCTACTGAAAAAAAATATATATCTGAATCACATTGTGTGTTTTACTTTCTTATTTTTAGAGGAAATCAGAGTCTTCGGTAGTGTTTACGTGCAAATTCTGAAGATTCTCTACACAAACAGCAAATAGATTTTGGTAAACATTTAACTTGGGGAAACAAAATATATTTTCTACTGTTCGTTTTCTATTTTTAAATGTACTTAGAGCTGCAATACAGCTCTTCTATCGAGATGAATGTGAAAAGCACTTTTATTACGATTATTAAATATGTATGTTAATATGTCAGCGCTTTATCAATTAATCTCAAATAAATATATTTACAAACTATAAATCTAGCATCATTTTGCAGATACCTTTATTTAGAAATTTAAAATAATTTTGAAAATGGTTTAGTTTTTATATTTTTAAAATTGCAATGATCTATTTGAAATTAAAGGCTGCAGTTGACTATTGGTTATGGTTCAGAGATCGTGGGCGGCGTGTCTTGAGTTCGAGTCCTTGTGCCCCTGAAAATTAGCTGTGTAGAGGGTCTGACACTTGTTAAAGCTGGCGTGTTTCAAAGTTTTCACGTTGGTGTAATGTGGTAGTTTGGAGAGGGGTGCCAGCTCGGTTGTCATCCTCGTCAAGTAATCATGGTTCAAAATTAAGAGGTTAGTAGTCAAAAGTCCTCGTATTAGTTTCTTCTACAACTCACTCAATATTTAGAATTAAAATGTAATGAATTTAAATAATTTCACACTCTTTGTGTTTGTGATGCTCAATATAATGAGCATGAGATCATCGCCAAGTCCTGAAGGATGAAATTTAGAGATTTGCGTGTTTTGATTTGAAAAATAAACTATCAATAACTACTGAGAATTGTAAGAAAATAATATAATTGATATAAACACTTTAATGTAGAAATCTTTTTTTCAGTTATTTACACACAAACATAAAACCGTCTTTCCTTAAATAATTCTTCCATTCTTCACAGACTATGTTAATATAACATAAACATAGACGTGACTTTAAAAATGCGCACAAATGGATAATTGACATTATATTTAGTGTCACTTAGATTAGAGAATACACGTATAAAATTGTCTTAAGGACATTATGACAAAACAAATTATTTAAATGCAATATTTTGGCAAAAAATTAACTAAGAATAACCTTTTTTTCTAAATATTTTCCTTTTATAAAAAATGCTTCTAAAATAAAAATATTTTGCTTATATAAATTACAGACTTCTCCAGAGAATCTGAAATATTTTTTTTGAAAAAATTGCATTGTTTTCAGAGTTACAACCAATTGATATAAAAACCAGCGTTTTTTTCCTTAAAATCTAACTCTTCTGTTGTCCTAGAACATTGATAAACCAACTTCTAAATTATATATTTTAAAAATTCAAGTTGATCCTCTCTAAAGAGATCTGAGCTATATACAAGCAAAATATTATTTTAATAAAAGCATTTTTCACAGAAAGAGAATATTTTGAAACTTGGTCATTCTATGTTCTTTTTTGTCAAAATATTCTACTTAAATTATTTTTTATTGTAATAATATTCTAAAAACAATTTTATATACATTTTCTAATCTAAGTGACACTAAATATCATAAATATTATCTATTTATACGATTTATAAAATCATGATTGCGAACGTAGTCGGATACTAGAAGAAAAACCACAATTGTCCACGAAACTCTAAATTGAGTAATAAATGCGTTTAAGCTGTACAGAAACTTTGAATCTATTTTTGGTTAAGTATCCTCTTTGTGAGTCATCTGAAAAGCATTCACTGTATCTCACAGAAAACAAAGACTTTCTTCCTGAGAGAAAATCAGAGAACGAGAGCTATTGTTTGAAAGGAGACACAAAACTTTCTTTCTTTGACACCTTAAGTCATTGCGAACAACAACGAAATCTCCAAGAATCCATCCTAGTTCCAATCTTCTAAAAATGCCGGTGCCAAGAACAAGATAAATTCTCGTTCTGCACTAGTCCCATCTTTGTTAATTAGTCAGCTTCAACTAATGAGACCGTTTAGAACAAGGGCAAGTGCGGAATCACTCTTTTGGAAATGTTCCAAAATATCCTTTCTATCCATTTACAAATTATCTCTGCTTTTCTACGCATAATAAACACTTTTGTGAAGTTTTATCATCTTAGAGTCTCTTTCTGTCCCTAATGCTGAAATTAAAAGTGTTGAAGTAAAAAAAACTGGTTTTCTTGGTGTGTGTGTGTGTGTGTGTGTGTGTGTGTGTGTGTGTGTGAGTCCTAGATAAAGTTACATGAAAAAGGTTTTTGTTGAATTTCTCAACTCTGGAAATGACACTTATATTTTGCAATAAAGCTGCTTTCAAATCATTTGTAACGTGTAACTTTATTTTTTTTCCTCATTTTTCTACATGATGTTGTAATGTTTTGCGAATGGTACACTTCAGAATAAGCAAATGTAGGTAGATAAATGACTTTCTTTGCACGTTAAAGTCACCACTCTGGTTTCTTTTAGTACTACGATTGTTCTCTTGTTAAAAAAGTTCAGATGCGTTTTGAAAGAATATTTCATGTTTTATGAATATATGTAAAAAGGTTTGAGGGAAACATTCAGCAGATAAAGGGGACGTATGCGAATACTCTTTTTTTTATACTTACTTAAATTATTCGAACATAAATCATAAAAAGAATGTGTTTACTTTTCTTTAAGAATGCATATTAAATTACAGTTTAATTTTCCCTTAGCTTTTAGATAAGAATATAAACTATCTTCTATGTCTGTGCATATATCTTTCTAGATATTTTAAATAACAAATAGCATGCCAACTTAGCAAAAAATAAAGTAATTCCACTTAAGGCAGTAAAATGATATATTTAATTATCAAATGCATGGATATCAAATATAAAATTTGAAATATTTTGAAAATTTCTTCTGAAACAAACCGTAATTACACGTGCATTTATTAAGCTGCAATTTAAGAATCATAAGCAAAGAGTAAGTAAATGGAATGATTAATAAGCCTTAAGGTGTTGATTACAACGCAGTTAAATGCGAAAAATTTCTGTCATTCATGACGGCCTCATTATATTTCTTATACCGTAATGAAATTATATGCATGTTTTACAGTATTAATTGTTTACTTCATGTGGTGCAATTACATACGTAATTTACTTTAGCTTGACAATCTCATTTATTTTAAATTTAATTTACAGACTATTTTAGCCACTATTTTACAGAGTGAGATCAAAGAATATTATAATATTTAGTGTTAAATATATTTACGAAATACCTTTTTGTAATTTGGACAAAATAAACAAGAAATTCCCAGAATGTTCCTCATTCTTTTATTAATATTTTATTTTTTAAAAAATATATATAAATTGCAATATTTTGTTCTTCATTATACGAAATTCATATTACAAAATTCACTTTTTAAAAAAATGTACAAATAAAGTTAACTTAATTATAGTTCATTAAACTTTAATTATTACATTTAAAACATTAAGTTATGTTACATTAAACTAATTTTTTACATCCAGTACTTTTTATAAGAAGCCTTTTCAAATTTATAAGAATTGAAAAAGTAGCAAAATTTTATAGTAACTAAAACCTTTTGCTTTATTATTGAAGCTTCATAATAATTCTTTTTGAAAACTCCTAACTAGAAAAAATGCTAAAATATCAGTTATTTTAATACCTAGTTAATTGTTTCTCAAACTGTGGGACGCACCCCCTAGGGGGCGTCATAACCCTACAAAGGGGACGCGAGCATATTGAAAAGTCGAAATCAAAAGATTATTTAAAGAAATTATTAATTTTCTGAAAGTAAACAAACAAAAAACAATTTTACATAATAAAAAAAAATACAAAACACATTTACACTCATATAATACACTTAATAATATATCAATACTACTCAATGTATTTTGTTAATAAAAAAATATTAAATTACGAACGTTTTACAATTACCAGTAAACCCATGTGATCTTCTCTTCATATGTAAAATTACATGAAAAAATTAATACTTGATGATTTGTCCGGTTTATAATTATTTATTTCGATGCCGGTTAAAAATTACACGACTCGCTCCTCAATACTACCGTTTAACACGCAGGCGAGTGTATGTGGTGTATTGGGGGAGGGGTAGTAAAGGAATAAATAAGCAATTCCTCTGAAACAAGTAAATTCATCGCAAACACTGTCAAGGTAATTTTATTGCATTCCAAAGCCTTCGGAATAACTTTATGGATAGCAGTACACAGAAAAGATCGTACTGAAGAAAGACGTATATATACGTGTGGGGCAATTAACGCACTATCTGAGCACTATACGCCGGCAGAATTTAAGAGATTAAAGTCGAATTGTAGGTTTAGCATCACAAAATATAGTATTTTTGAATGTAATACATTGTTATTGTATGGGGAGGGGCAAGGAAATTTGTGATTGTGAACATTGGGTCGCAAATACTGAAAGTTTGAGAAGCACTGATCTAGTATCATGGGAAGACATTTTGTTTCAAAAAGACATTTCATATCACTAATTCTTGAAAACTTGCGTTTCCCTATACTTTCTCCACAAACAGTTTTGTTACAAAAAAAAAGCGTATAAAACCAAATTTATTAATTTGAAATTCGAACACTGAATATTGTGACGCGTAACTATTTCGATTAAAAGAGTATTATTTTTAAAACTTTTATTTTTTATAAGGGAATGCTTTTTATTTCTTTCCCTAGAAAAATATTTTTGACAATTTACTTTAATTCTTTATTCCTCATTAATACTCTTTGTAAAATCTCTACTTTATTTTTTGGAAAACTGTAGTTGTGTTGTTGGCCCTATAATATTCAGTCTTTTTAAAATGCAATCCATGTTTAAATTTTAAAATGAAAAATGCAAAGTTAAAATCTTAGACAGCTACTTTAAACTTTGTACGATATTTTATTTTTTTTTTTATTAATTCATTCCTACAATTGTCAAAAGAAAATTCATCAAAGCATTTTTATTGAATATTTTTCTTTCTGAAAATAAAAAAAAAATACTTCTGAATTCAAAAATTTTAATATAAATTATTATTAACAACATTAATAAAAGATATAACCAACCTTTCTCAGCAGATTAATGAAATAATTTGTAAATCTAAAAAAATATTATCTCAACAAATATATATATATATATATATATATATATATATATATATATATATATATATATAATTCAAACATATATTAAATATATTATCTTATTGTCTTAAGATGTATTTGTAGATAACAATTATGTTTCAAAAGGATTTTACGACATTTTAGGTACTAGTATAACAAATCACTGACATGTAGGCTATAATCACGTGATCGGGATCACTAGGCTATCACGGTCACATTAATGTATGACATGTGAATATTAATATATATATATATATATATATATATATATATATATATATATATATATATATATATATATATATATATATATACGCAGTGAAAAATGCATGAATTTCGTTAGAAATAAGCATCAATGATTCATCTCAACATTTTTGATAATGCATATAATATAGAAAATTGCATTTTGTAAGTTACTACTATAAACTTGCAAGTAGGGAACATGAAAATGTTTACTTGGTATAAAATCAACAGCTATATTTTTAAATCAAATTATTCCAAATTTTTCTAGTAATATGGTTTATGTATAAAAGAGATTCTAGCACATATATCTCTTTCACACCAAATATTTTCTGAAAAGTATTATCTGTATTTCTTTGAATAGCTTATAAGCAAAAATGGTAAGACATTATTAATATGAAGAATAGCTTCCTGAATTAAAATGTATATGTAAACAAGTTATTCTCATGCATTGCTGAATTTATATTGAATTCATTTATTTATTTATATATTTTTTGAACAAAATGTATCTTCTCAAAAAATAAGAAAAGAATATTAAGAGAATTAAGGAACTCAAACATATTTATTGATATTGTTTATGTAGTCACTCATTCTTAGTTCTTATGGTAAGAAAAGTAAAAAAAGACAGCATAAGACGGGATATTGCTTCCTCATTTCAGCAACCATCAATATTATTACTGACAGGTATTCCTTTTTCATATACTGAGACACCTAAAATATATTTATCTTTCGAGACAAACCGTAAGAAAATTGATTGTAGATTAGATTGATCCACAAAAAGATCTGCAATTTCGAAATAATCTTTTTTTTTCAATTACGATTGATCGCCACCGTTTAATTGCCTCTGCTGATTGTACCCTGAGATACGGCCGACCTAAATTACAGTCTTCCATTTCAGGGAACCCATTTTATTACTAGGCAGCAATTTCCAACGCTTTGTTCTTTGTCTAGAAGTACCCTAGGTGAAAAGAGGCACAAAGAAAGGAACTGAGAAAAAATAACTGTTTCAGGGAAGAAGAACCTGTTAGCGGCGGCAGGCACGAATGGTTGGTACGGCGTGACTTCTCTAACATTAATGGGAACACGTTCATCTTTGAACAGTTATCCTGTAATCTGGGGATAGAGGAAAAGATATGAGGATACTTCAGCGTTGCCTCAAAGTCCTCGTTAGGACAAAAGGATACCATACACGAATCGACGCCATTTTTGTGCTTTTTCTTCCGTTGCATAAATTGGTATTACAGCTTTGTTTTGTGGACGCTAAGAGAGCTTAATTTATGTAACAAAACATTGTTTTTCGGTATATTTGAAAATAAATAATCGCTAAGATGAACTCTAATTGGTTTTCAATCTATTAAAGTATTAGAATTTTATAATTCAGAATTGTTATGAGATATTGTAATTTTTAAAGATATCTTTAATAATTATTTTAAAACTCGGGTATATATTGCTGTCGCTTAATTACAATTTTGTATTACTACAACTTAGTGAGCTTCAATTTCATATATATTTACCAAAAATAGATGAATAAGTAAAAATTCATTCACATTATTTTTTGCATTGCATTTTTCTGTAGAGTGTGCTGTGTAAAGTTCTTAATTTAACCGGATCAGAACAAGCAATACACTTGAGGTATTACTTCATATAATTTGTGTTATGTCTTCAAGGAAAAATGTGGTTTATTGCCAATACACGTGAGCATTAAATAGAGCAAATTATTGTTAATATTTTTATAACTTTTCTGATTTAATTTCTTTATTTTTCTACATATTTGCCAAATAGGGAAATTGTGCTTTAATAATTTGAATGCAAATCGTAAAATTCATTGCATACATTAACTAATATCTTCAAAAAATGTATTTAATTCAAAAAATATTTATAAAAAAAACATTTCTCGATTAGACGAAAAAATTATTTTATAAATCAAATCGAATTTTTAGCATTATATATTTCATATAGTGAAAGATAATTTTGTTCTCTGTGCACATTTTAAATATTCGTCTTACAAAAGTTAGCTGGAAAATCATAAGATGCTATTAAAAAATTGTGTAATGAAAACTACTATATATATATACTCATCCCTTTTTTACAACTTCATAATTTTCACACAATATCTACCACTTCTAAAATATATATATTTTTAAATAGGTTATATGTTTTTTGATATCCTTAATATTTATTAAAATAAAGTTTTTAGGGGAACATACCGTTTAACTTAATTATTTCTTATGAATAATATAAAACAGGAACAAAGATGGCGATGTCCTGTTCTCACCTTGTGCCCCTTGACAAATCTGAACAAAGACCCTTTCCAACTCTTTATAATGGCCTCAGGGAGCTTCTAGATAACAATCTTATGATTTGTTCCAATTTTTTTGTTCCCCAGATCTCGTGGTACAAGCTGTAACGGTATCAGTCGAATACAAAAAATGATATTGCTCAAGAACTACTGAAAGAAAGGATGAAAAATCTTTTTGACTTTACTACTCATTGCTTTGGATGGAATATATTTTTTCCTTTAGCTGCACTTTTTATAAGTTATTCTCTTTCTTTCTATCATTTTTTATGATTCGTTAAGTAAATGAGTCTGGTGTGATCGATGCTACTTCAATTATATCCTCTTTGTTTCCGGTTGATGATGTGTTAAAGAAACCTTTTGAACTTGTCGTCAATCCAATTTGATCTTTCTTTTAAATCGAGTAAGGCAATTGAGGGCAAGGGAAAAATGTGGTGTGCTTTACGATATTAGATTAAGATTCTTGTTTTTAAAGTGATAACATGGTTCGAATTCATATCATTAAATTTTTAAATAAAGGTTTTCATTTCTAAAATATTTTATTTTTATAAAAAATTACCAATAGAACTTCACAAAATAAATTTTTTATAACGATTTACAATTGTTAGAACCCTACTATAAAGGGAGCTTTGAAAGCTTAGGAAATATAAGGGTGTAGTGGTGTTTAAGCCCAAACACTCGAGAGAAAAACTCAGTGAACGAAGGTACGGGGCTTGTTCCGAGTTTATCACACTGTTAAGTATTTTAACTAGAGTATAATAATAGTATATTTTAAAGTGCATAATAAAGTACTGCTATATATTTGCAATGAAGAGTGGGGATTTCGATTTTTGAATATTCACTGAGTTATTCCATCGTGCCCTGAGCATGAAATCCCTGCGTGTGAGTGTCTGATTCGAGTGAGGCAACGACACAATGAATTCAGTAAAAGTATTTGAATGTTCATAACTGTTTTTTGTGTGTTTAATAAAAAAACTGATAAACAAATAGTAACAATAAAAAAACTTATATGTATATACCAATGTATCATTCTCTTAATATTGAGTAAAATATTTGAAAATATGTCTAGTTTCACAACAGAATTCTACTATACCATAGAAACATATTGAAAAGGATACACAGGTGATTTGAAAAAGATGTTTTATTATACGATTCTCCTCAATCACTTAGTGAGGGTTCATTTCGAGAATACACGAAGTAAAATTTGAAATGTGATATATAAATAATGCGTTCACACACAAGAATGTGGAGAGAACAAACAATATTTTAGCTCACACAATTATAGTGACACAAATTTCATCTACTTTTTCTTGCTATTAAAGCTAAGATAAGTAATGCGAATAATAAATTCTGAGTGGAAATGGAATGAAATTTGCAATACGAAATATAGCTGCGTTAGGCACAGGCTCAGAAAAAGAGAAAACCACAAAAAAATGTAGAACAGCAATAACAGTATCTGTGTGTCTCACACATTTTCGAAGTATCTACCAATTTTCTTGATGGTACTTAGCATTGGGCAGGGGGCGAATAAAACTTCATTAATCAGTTAAACCTAATTTGTGAAGACATACTTTACATCTTAACTCGTGTATATTATGCATTTACTTTAGGTACATACTTCAGTCAAAAGTCATTGAAAGGATATTAGATAATATTGGCTGTCATGAATACACATTCTAACTGTAGATAACTCTGTTATCAAAGCAAATCATTGGCAAACCTTTAACTGAAAGTCCTACATGTTAGGCAGTGCTGTTTTATATTCTCTGGACAACAAAGTAAGTTATTTATTGTTAATCAATGAGACGCGATTCAAATAAAATATTTTGAATATAAAAGAAAATATTTCGCTGTTCATTAATTAGTTTTATAATATTATCGAGTTAAAATTTTACAGAGTATTCTTTCCAAATGGTTGGTACAAAGATATCATTAGTTTTAAATAATTTATTTCTTGTATTTAAAGCGGTGCTTCTCAAATTTTCATTATTTGTGATCCGATTTTCAATCATAATTTTCATGCCCTCCTCGTTATTCAAGCATCACCAATGTAACGAACTCAATAATAATATACTTTGTACAGCTACAATACGACTTTAATAATAAAGCGTACAAATTGTCAAGATAAGTATTAAAATTTGCATAAAATTTTATATTTGACAAGCACTTGAGGTCACTGGTAATAATTTAACTTGTTCTTAACTTAGTATTGTTAAATTAATTATGAAATACATTGTGCGGTAGTGATGCATTTCTAAGTATATTAAATCATTGTAGTTGTTTATCTTATTTTTTATTGCGTCAAAATGTTTTCTCCCTGCTTCTTTTCAGTAAATTAATAATTTTTCAAATAAACTTTTGTTTCCGACTTTTCAATGTGATCGAGATCCCTCCGCCTCCCTAGGCTTACCTCGCTTCCTAGGGAACCGCCCTACAGTTTTTGACAACCACTGACTTAGAGGATTTATCATAAAATAAACTATATTAAATAACTGCGTATTATATTGCAGGGTAACATTTAAATTTTGAAAATATTAAAAAGTAGGGAAAATAGGGTTTTTTTCCTGAATTTTGGGAAATGTAAATAGCTCACAGGGTGTGTTAGATTTTTTTTATAATTTTAAGTTCAAATTCAATCAGAAAACTCTTGATTATGTTTAAAAGATATCCTTAATTAGAATATTTAAAAGAAACTTTTAATTATAGTAATTCCTCCTGCATCATTAAATAGTGTGTGTTTTTTAAAAGTTACACATAATTTTTTTGGTGTTCTTAAAGACGCAATACTAATTAAGTATTTAATTAATATGTCGTCTTGATCATAACTTTTCAGGACAAAAAATCAGAAGAGTTTTCTTCTTAACTGGAGATTAAAATATAGTCATTTTTTAATTGAGAATTTAATAAATTACTAGTAAACAAGTTTTTTGTTCTCAGTGTTTTTTAGTATCCAAAAATCATGTCTTTCTTGGTGTTAATAATAAATTAATATTGAAAGAAGCTGCAATTTCTTTAAAAAATAAATTTTGATAAAAAATTTACGAAATTTGAAAAGAATTTATATTTTCTAGGAAATATTCATTTTTTGATACATCTAATTAAAGACAGATATAGTGTTTCAAATCTCATTACTGATCTCTTAGTTATTCGTGAGGAAGTTTCAATGTTTTTTAAACATGTAGAGATGGAAAAAATATTCAGGTTTAAAAATTCTCTGAAATACCTTTGTTAGGTTGTGGGCTTTTAAAACAGATATATATATATATATATATATATATATATATATATATATATACATAATTTTTTACAATTACTAAAATAGGACAATACTACTTAAACAAGGATTTTTAAATAATAATTATGAATAACTAATAAATAAAAAAATAAAGAAATAATTATTTTTATAATACAAATGCCACACACTACAAATAGCACCAGTGTCATTAGTGGACGCGTTCTACAATATTTTTCGATAACACAACTTAATCCATTTAGTACAGAGAACATGTTCAAATGTTCAGTGATCAAAGGTTGACTAGAGTCACTGAGAATACAGTCAAGTGGGTCGGCTATACCGATTCCGTACTGATGGGATATTCAATCATGTTCTCATTCAAATAAGCAAAGGGGAACAAGATTTTAGGAATCACTTTTTTTGTCAAGTAAATAACTTTGGAAATACGTTTTCGTTTGCCAGTTTTTCTTTTCTTTATTTTTTTGAAAATGAGGGTCCGATATAGAAATAGCTCTTGAAAATAATGTACTGTCAAAGAAATCCTTGTCATTTTTCTTTAATTTATGGTATATATTTTACTTATCCAAAATAAAACACATATATTATGTGATTACTATTTATTTTTGTATTTTTTTTCAAACGCTCTGCAAAGTAAATACAATTAAAATCACTTAACATGAAACATGAACTGATTTTAAAGTGTTAAAAGCATTTCCTATTAAATGATATTGCAAAAAGAATATGCTCAACAAAATTAAATTTTTTACATAGATGTACTTGCATGTATATTTGAAGTAAAATCCAATGAAACAAACACATTCACAAGAACTTAATACGAAATTTTCAAGTTTTTTTTTAAACAAAACACTTACAGAGTTTTTTGGAAAGTATCTGCTTTTTTCTTTGCAATGTTCTTTTTAGCATCAAATTGTCAACAAATTGTTTGATTTCTTCCATTTTTATGTCTTCTACCATTAGAATATGCGTCCAAATAACAGCACATATTTTTTATGATAATCCTCCTTTCAGTTGACGTGGGAACATACACATAGTACCTGGATTATGAATTCCATTTTCGTCAACGGAATCTCTGCCTTAGTGATATTTTTTTAACTGAGAACAAACATTGCGATTATGTCGCATTGACATTTTGATGTCGTTGTCTGCCATAATTAAGGCTGTGTACACATTATAATCATCTATTGCAACAAATTACTTCGATGATACAGTAAGATAATCTAAAAATGCATACACTTTCTCTAACATTGCATTAAACGTATGGTGATTTTGGTACTTTGTTCATTTTCAGATGGGAAATTATTTCGTGTAAAGCGATTTTCATTTCGTGTTAAGAGAAAACATGTATGGAAATCTATAGTAGTTTGGGGGGGAGACTGTTGTATTATTTCGTGTTAACCGAAATTTCATCATAAGTTTCTTCGAGTTAAACGTATTCCACTCTAAGTATTATACATATTTCTTTTATCAAATGCAAGACATTCTAACATATCATCATTGAGAATTAGCATTATTTCATTCAAACAATAATATCTCTAGTGTGAATATATGTACATTATATTTTTTGTATATGCTTCTATGTATATATGTATTACATCATTTTTCGAAATGTATTAAAACATCTTTCTTCCTAACTGCAAGTTTACCAAACAAATGTTTCCTCATTTCAAATGGAAAATCACTAAATCTCTTTTGTCTCGGATTCTAGTTTTTGAACTTACTTTATATATCATTGATTCTAGTCTGGTCTGAATCATATATATCTCAAACAGTTCAAATTTATTCCTTTGCTGCAAATTTTTCATTTTAAAACTTAATTCTTTGAATTCACTTTTTTCAATTTCTATTTCGTTGAGAGCTAAGCTATTTATTTAAGATACATGACTTTTTTGAAATAGTTTTGATATGAAAGAGAAATTTATAATGGGTATAATATACTATCTATCATTACTTTTCCTATTCTCAATCCACTTAAAATATATTGTATGGTAAACACTATAATACTTATATCATATGAATTCCTTAAATCTATTATTTATTTCAGTACTATGAATAGAATGTTGTTTTCATTTGAATTTGTTAGTCATTTAAATATGTCTTAAATATGTATTGTTATAAATCATGTTTTGAACGTATTTCATATGGTTTTATATCTGTAATATATTTTAATTTCGTAATAGAAATGTTTTCCCAATTCAGTAGAATATGAATTCCCTATTGTATAAGGAATATTTTTAGAAAAAGATGAAAATTTGAACGAAAAGTTCTTAAATTATGTTTATTATTTAGGAGTATTGACATAAAAGAATGGTTCCTTTAAGAAGTAAAAAAAAACTTCTAAATTTACTAAAGATTAAAATAATTATGGATTTAATAATAATAATAATAACAATACAGCTCCCAAATATAATGTTTCTAATTTTATTTAGAAATACATTATAATAACATTTAATTATTTTTTTGGAAGTTAAATTATTATCTTTTGGAATGTAAGACTTTGAAAGAATAATATAACTCTATATGTAGATGAAAATTTTATTGAAAATACAACCACATTAGATAGTGCAATCATTGCAAACTGCAATTGATTTTAAAAAAGTAATCATATGCATATATTATACCAATGAAAAGATTTATTCGTACACTTTATAAAAGTATTTTTTCTTAAGGGGAAGTATAAAATATTAATAAGTTATAAGAGATCGTTGGAAACATTCAACAATTATTTCAAGAATTTGAAACACTTGTTTGAAAATGTAATTCTTTAACTGTTACAAAATACAATGATTACTTCTAATCAAGAAAAGTTTAATGTAGTATATTAGCTATCATATTATCATTTAGCAATTATAACATATACATACTTATATATATAACAATTATAAAGTGCGTATTGAAAAAATGCCCTTAAAAGATGCTAAAGCAAACTTAATCTTTGAAATTTTTTCAAACGCTTAAATAAATAAAGAGCAAGATACTATAAATACTATTTATTATTTTGATTTTATTTAAATGTCAATAAAATGATGTAGAATACCAACAAACTTTATTAAATTTAGAGAAGAATGAAGAAGATAAGTGTTTTCGAAATTTAATCCAAAAAAAAATATTTCAAAAGATACTATTCTCTCTCTCTCTCTCTTTTCTATATATATATATATTCTATATATATATATATATATATATATATATATATATATATATATATATATATATATATATATATATATATATATATATATATATATATAGTCTAATTCTCTACAAACAAGAGATAAACTTTCACATCAATCACGGTCGCGGTAGCCGAGTGGTATGGGTATCGGATCGTGGCTTGCCTGGTCACAAGTTCGATCCCAGTACCACTAAAGACCCGCCGTGTAGGGCAGCGATGCACGTTAAATCTGTCGAGAGCGGAAACGTCCTCCCGTTGGTGTGGTGTGGTAGTTAGGAGAGGGGGTGCCAGCTCAGGTGTCGTCCACGTCACTTGACCATGGTTCAAAATTACGTGGTCCGTCGCCAAAAGCCCTCGTGTAGCTGAACAGTGCGACGTTAATATTAAATCGATCAAATCAATCAATTCACATCAATCACATTCGAAACTGACACAGAGACAGTAAAGAGAACATACAATGAAGGGCACTAGTTTAAAAATTATAAAATGGATGCTGCTGTATTCTAAACATTGCTCACTTAGGACAGCTAATATATAAAATAATTTATATAAAAGTGGGGTTGAACATGTTTTTTGGCCTGCCAACTTTCTCCCTTTATGTAATTAATACTGAGCAAAAACCTATTGAAAGTGATTGATAGGAATATCTAAATCCGTTATAAAATAGAGGTAACTTACCTAAAAGTTGCTCTTGAAAATGAAGAGCCCGCACTAAATCTGAGTGCAATAAATAAGTTATTGCCAGATTCTGGACCCTAATGCAGATTCAAAGCATGTGAATGGCTGAAATGTAGCACTTAATAAAAATATAAAAATAATAGAAATAAAATGTAATAAAAGAGTTACAAAAAAACCATACCTTTAGTGATCCTAGAGTATATATGAATTAAATAAAATAAGTAATTATAACTAATAACATAATATGTAAGCAATTATAACTATGAAATGTGTATATTTATACCATTAAACTATAATTAATCAAAGAATTTTTAATCTTTACAATTTTGAATAGCTTTATTCATATAACTATTTATAAAAGGAATTTGGGTATTTCTGATTTAAGCAATATTTAGTAAAATGTTTATAATTATTTATTATTTCTGATTTGTTTGCCACTAGAAATTGATTGCGTTATATATATATATATATATATATATATATATATATATATATATAAATCTTTTCTTATAAAATGAAACCAATTTTACTTTATAATAGAAAAAAATAAGCAAATTATATAGTTAAAAGTACTAATACATTATTAAATTAGAAGAAGTATCATTTTAATATAATTTAAGTACTTATTGAGAAAAAAATAAGATATAATGCCCCTTAAGAATAAAATCAACTGTACATTACATGACAATAACTTTGTATTATGCAAAGTATTACATGATTTTAGTTTTTCTTGAAATATGACCTGTATATTAACGCGGCATCAATCGCACGAAAAAAAAAAAAACGACCGAAAGTTCTCGCTCAGGATTGTCATACCCAAGTGTGTTCACATTCTGTTTTTACCGTAAAATTTGAATACCTAAGTTTATAAAAGGAGAAAAGCAAGAAATACAATATGTTTAGTGTATTTTTCATACATAAATTTAATTTTTCTGTTCCTTTTATTAATTTTTATAAAAGCATTCATTACATTGTTTACACACTCTTTTAATACCGTTGTGAGTGAGTGCGATGGTTTCAATGGATCTTAATTATTTTTTTAAAAATCTGTATCCTTTTAAAATGAATTACATAGGAATAAACATCTCTATTCTTTAAATTCAATAATTTTGGAATTTATTTTTTATTCTCTCTTATTAATCAAGCAATTGAATTTTTTTTCTTCAAAATTTCATCTGTAAGTTGATAAGATGAGAACCAGTTGTCTCCTATAAACTTAAGTAGTTCTCAAATGTTTTTGTGTCTCTTCATATAAAACATTTATTTTCAACAGTTTCCCCTTCTTCTAAATCTGGATCAATTTTAGCGGAGGAATCATACTCACTGTTATATTCTTCATCATTTGATTCTTCCTCATCATAACCGTGAAGAAAGTTTCTTCATTCGAAAATGAAGTGGTAATATAGATATTAAATACTGTATCAATTAAATTACTTAAGTATCACATTTCTTCATCATAACTACAATAATACGCCATAGCACAGAGAAGATTTAAAACATGACCATGCATTTAGAACTGTAACGGTGATTCACGTGTAAGGTATGATATACACGAAGAGACGGGATCAAATTATATATTTAGAATTCGTATATATGCTTAGGCCCCTTAAAGGATATGGCAATAAAGTCAGTTACACGAGAAACTATACATTTTCCAAAAAATGCTTAGAAGGAGCGTTGAAAAAAGTTAGACGTTGGGTATTACATACCCTGCGAGAGAAGTGCCGGGTTAATCTTTGCTAAAAGTACATCAGGTATGCTTAATTGATAAAGAAACTTTTAAAAAACATCACACAGATTGTAAAAATTAAGGTGCCTGACTAGTTGCGGGAACATTTTTTTGAAATAATACTGAAAGTTCATTTTTAAACTCATTTTTTGTTTGATTATAACTGAAAACTTATAAAAATGACAAAGAAAAAATTTCAATATATTTTTGTAAGAAAATTGACAATTTTAGGTTAAAATTAGGCATTTTTTACACATCACGGCAAACACCGTAAAATAAATTCTAATGCATAAGATAAAGAATGAATTTTATTCAAAAAGTGTTCACCTATGTTTTGCTCTATCATCTTTGAATAATTTCAATTTATCACAAAATAAGGGGTAAAAAAGTGCACAAAAGGAAAATTTTTCAAAAATTTTGCATTTATCACAGAGAAAAACAATCATAAAAATGGTAAATATGTTTTTTTTTTCTTATTCTCTAGTGCACAACATGCATACTATAATAATAAACAATGATGCTGAATTTCATGCAATTATCTAAAGGACTTTTTGAGATATCATGTTTGCCTTGCGATAAAAACATGGAAAAATCTGTTTCGGAGAAAAACGCATTTAAAGATTTAAAATCAAAATTTTAAAAAATTATACTGCTAAAACAACTAAAACCTCTTTATATCAAAAGAATAAACTTTTTATAAACCCATATCAGTATTATATATTTGTTTCAAATTCTTTTTTTTTAATTTTGTTACCAATTTTATAGAGTCAAAAAAGCTTTTCTTAATGTCTAAATGCATAGTTTTTTTAAATACAAATTTGAGATATAAAACGCACACTAGAAAAACATTATTACGTTAAAAAATGATATTTTTTATGTGGAAAAACAGTTATATATTTCCACTAAGCATCTTAGAGATCAAGAAATATGTAATATAAAATATATTAATGTGTGTTATTTTGTCAGTAAATATTCCCAAAAATTTCTTTTAAAAATGTTACTTATCACAAAGGTTATGAAAAATGAAAATGAACAGCATATAAAGAACAGTTTTTAAATCCTCCCTATGAAAACACTTTGAATTTTTTTAATCCTTATTAATTTTGTTTTCTCTGCAGCTTTCTTTCCCGCGAAAATTTTCTATAGTCTAAGTGGTGACCTACAGAAGTTAAAAAGCGTTCCAGATAAAATTTTACAAATCCATGTACAAGGTCTTAGGAAGGGAAGTATTTGCATTTCTAATTATATATATATATAATGATAATAAATATGTATATTACAAAACTAAAAGAAATTAACGTTAATAATGCACTTAAGCAAAATGTTTCAAGTTTATATAATAATTGTATCTTTAAATAAAATACTCCATAAAATGTTACTGAAAAAGGCTTTCTAAGTAAATTTCGAAACATTTTTGAATACATTTAAATTTTTTGTCACCAACTGACTAAGTATTATTGGGATTAGCTCATTGTCAACATTCACCTTACTGCTAGCACCAATGATGAAGCAAATTCCTTAGACCTCACCGACCTTGTTTTAGGTATAATTAATTAATATTCTGTCTTTAAGAACAGAGTTTTCTAGCAAATATATAAAATAAAGTTAAATATGAAACAAAATACCGAGAAGCAAGGCATAAGAAAATCGGAAAATGACAAATTTTTTTCGAAATTATTTGCCAATTTTCACTTAAAACTAATAAATTATTTTTTTTAAAAAAAATATCATCATTACCTTACTTAAGTTAATATTTTTTAAATAAATTCGATAAACACCAAAAAAGTGTAAGAAAAGTATTAAAATGTAAACACTTCCGGTTTCGATACATAACTTCCGGTTCGTTTTTGCTGCTCTCTCTTGACATAAAAACTGTTATAACTTCGTATATAATTGAAGTACAAACAAAAGTAAGGTATTTTTAGAAAGCCGAAAATGCAACTATATAAAAAATGTAAAGTAAAAAAAAAACCGTCCTTTTCATCAAAATTGACATTTTTGCACTAGTCAGGCAGGCATCTTAAATAATTTTTAAAGCAACGCATAACCCGTCATATAACATGCACTAGTCTATAACACTCAGCTACGCTTTCAAATTGCATGCTTCAAGTTTAAGATATATTCGATGTACAACATGCGCCTATTTCTACGAAAAAACCTGGAATGTACAAGAGCAGCGTTCTTATATTTTGAAGTCTGAGTAAAATGTGTGGGTGTGGATAAGAGATTCGACATGGTTTTAAATTAAACTTGACGTAATTAAAAAGCTATTTAAAAAAACACACGTTATTTTCGAAATGTGTATATTCAAAATGAAAGTTTTCATGGGGTATGCCATTTCTCTAAATAAATATTATTTTTATATATGTGGAAATCAACTTTATTTCCTTGTTTTTAAGTCTATCATATTTATATCCGGCGTATAACGCTCTCAAGTAATTTGTTACCTTATTTTTTTTTTTGAGTTAACGTGTGCGTTACATGCCCGAGTACATGGTATATATTCTTCCTGATTTTTATATATTTTATGATGTAAGCAGAGTCATATCCATATATATGATACATATTGAAATATGATGTGTACTGATGTAAGTATAATGGGATCCATAAAAATTCTAAACTGTTCAATTTTGAGAATTATTTTGGCAGTGTGTGTGTTTAGAACTTTAAAGTTAATTAATATTATTAATAGAAGCAAGTTTAATGTTGTATTGGATGTTAATAGTCCCCATTCAATTGGTTCGTATTTATGTTTTCTAGTAAATCTGTTTCCCATAGATGTGTTATTTATTTATTTATTTACTTTTGTCTTTTAAAATGTAGAAAGTCGTATTGATTTTAATGGATCGTGGAATGTTTCTCATTTATGCTATACGTCTCTATCAAAAACATTCTAGTCTAATGGAGTTATCTTAATCTTTCTCTTTCAAAAACAATAAATAAAAATAAACGAAAGCTTTATTGGCCTGAACTTGAGGAACTTATTAACTCTTAAAAACATGTTTGAAAAGTTAAGTGTTTTTACTTAAAAGTTTAAAGCAGATTATCGCGAATTAACTGTAAAGAAAACATTTAATGGGGTCTGAAGCTTCTGCTACCCCCAATAATAACTAGCACAAAAACACACTTTTCTTGGAATTACTCGTAAAAAATGAAAATACTTAAAATTTGAGGAAAACCCCGGGATTATATGTTCTTCCGAAATGGCGTCTAAGTTCTTTTTTCGAAAAGTGGAAAACTTTTAAAGACCAAAGATTAGGTTCCCTGGCAATTTTGTTACTTATTCTGTAACTACGAAAATTATCAGAACAGTTAATTGGCTTTAGTTCATTGTTTTCAACATAATGAAATGGATAACAAAAACAAATGGTGAACTAATATTTTTACTGTGTGAAAACATATTAGGATTTGTGTTTAATATATGCTCTAATTTGAAGAAATGTAATTCATTAAAATAGAAAGCTACAATTGAACATGATTCAACATGTTTTAAGTACTGGGTACAATTAATTTATATGAAAATAGTTTTTCCTATCCCAAATAATATTAATTATAAAGCTCCTATATTTAGAAAAACCATTGACATATTTTTGGAAATAGCTATTCAATGAAAATTAACAACACCATGATATCCCATGGGTTTTACATTATGTTATGTACAATTATGATGACAGTATCGAAAATTGATTCATTGTGTTAAAAGTATAAATATTGTACATCATAATCAATTTAACATTTTACAACTGTATGATTTTCAAATATATTTAACGTTTATATTTAGGTAGTATTAGACTATCAGGCTCACAGTATTTGAAAGCGGAAATGTTTTCATTACAAAATTTGTTTAAATTTATGGAAACAAATATAAAATCTTAATGATGAAGTTTTGTTTTCTGACTCACATATTGCTGCATTGTTGTTTTGAGCACTATTTTAAGTTCTGACAATACATTTTCATTTTATAAGTGCTTAAAAACCAGTGTTAGTATAAAAGGTAATTAGGCTAGTAAGTGCATGTTTTATTCTTTTTAATTAAAAATAATTTCCATTTTGTATTCATCTCTTTTTTTACACATTTTTGAAATAACAGGGTACACTAATCAGGGATTTTTCTTGTACAGAGACTGGAACTTGATCTCTTCATTCTACTTTAGCATCATCGAATAAGAACATTTGAATGCTATTACTGCGAGATCATCAGAGAAACTCATCGCATAATTACAAACATAATATCAAATTATACAAAAAGATATATTATCAAACCGAAAAGAAAAAAAAAGGTACATAGTATTTACAATGCAAAACTCTTAATTTTTAGACAGTATGTTATAGTTTGCTTTGCTTCTTGCAGTTTTAGCGATATTTTCTGTAAAAATCGTAACGCAAACTTCATGAATTGTTTATATTTTTTTTTACAATTTTTTTGACAAAAATTATGTAATACTTCCCACTCACCGTATAGATAAATCATATGGAGCTACTTGGGACATTCAAACAAGCATACATCAATATGTACATAATTTCTAAAGAATATATTAACAACTTCAAATACATTTTCTCTCTGTATATTGTAAGATAATTTTTTATACTCATGCGATTATTAATTTAATTCATGCATCAATTTTGATTTACAATTAAGATGTTCAATATATTTTAATAAAAAAATCATAATGTATCATGTTAATGCATATTGTGTATATGATTTGATATAACATTTCTTTGTGTATATATTTGATTGGTCCCCCAGCAGTCATCTGTTTGTTCATTAAAACATCGGTTATTATTTAAATAATTTGATTTTTTGGTGGTTTTGCTCACAGCAAGTTTAAAATTAACATAATATATTTTAATTGATAGTTAAACTATAAAACTAATTTTGCTTTTAATTAAATAGCATGTAATGAGCAAAGTGCAGGCGTTCTTCTATTTGTATGTATCTTATTGAAAATGATTAACTCATGTTAATTTATTTTGTTACAGTACATAAAAATGAAGTCTTCATTAAGATATAATAAATTATCATTTTGTAAGACTTAAAAGTTGTTTTTTTCTTTTTTCGCAAATTAAAAATATTAATTAAGAACTATCAAAAAAAAGAGAAAAAAAGACCATAAGGAAATCGAATATTATTTAAACGAAAGCAAATTAACAAGAAAATAATGCAGCAAAATGTGCATATTATATTTTCTAGGAAATTTAAAAATAAAACGTTAAATATTCATGTCTAGTGCACTATTAATTTATGCAAAAATACACTTGATTTAAAAGAAGTATTTAAATATATTTGATGGATTTTTTAAAGTTTTAATCAAATTTTCTACTAATTTCAACAATTAAGTACTAAAATCAACAATCGTATTGGTGATTGAACGAAATAAGAATGATTGATCTCGTAAACTTTCACTGGAAACATATAAAAAAAGCTTCTATATCAAGCTCAATAAATTTAAAAGAAATAGAATAAAATGTTCTAATGAAAACCAAACATGAATAAATCTAAATGCTTATTTCTTTTGATGTGCAAGAACTAAGAAAAAAATATCCCTTTAAACATAAGGGTGCCAAATTAAATGACATATTTTCTTCTAAATTATTCTTATACAAAGAATGTGTGGATTAAAACTTTTATTTTTAATTTGATTTTAAAGTTAATTATTCTTTCAAAACTACTCTCCTATAATTTCTACAAAAATAATACATGTATGAAAATTAATATAATATTTAATAATATGATGAATATTTTTATTTTTTTTATCAACAAAGGAATAATACTCCATTAAAATTTTACTTAACTTTTTTACTGTAGTGCACTTATGCTTAGGGCTATTACTTTGATTTTTACTTGTCATTTAAGTTATCTTATAGATCATTTTTATGAATTTAACTATCTAGTAAATCCTTTTATATTTGAGTAATATTTTGGAAAAAATTGACGAGTATCTTTTAGAAAAATTGATGCTCCATGTGTACGGCATATGTTGAAAGTTACATAACTATATATATTTTTTTAAATTAAACAAATGTTTGAGAAGGAAAATTTAGGATGACTCAAAAATTTTTGTTTTACTTACTAAAATATGAGTAGAGGCTAGACATATTGACAAAGTGTACGAGTCTACAAACAGAAAGCGAGTTGTTTTCCTTCTGTGTATCATTCAGTTTGAAGTAAAAATTAAAATCATATAAATTTCCAGAAACAAAAATAAATCTAAGTCAACATAGACAATACTTGTATCTATTTATAAAAACCAGAAAAATGAAAAGGAATGGTATAAATCTTACGGAATAAGCAATTTTAATATTGGCAGAAATATAACTCACTGATATGTGTTAATCTAATGGAACGATTTCAAAAAAAAAATCTATACAATTTTAACAACTAATGTGAATACTTTCATTTTATTTAAAACATAGTTTCAACCATATGTTTTAAAGTTAAATAATTGCTTGTAATTATATGCAATTAAGTTAAAGTAATGCGTTGCACTATTTATTTTGTAAATAGGAAAAATAATTTTTTATTTGTGTAGCAGGCAAGAATATTTCTTTAGTGTATTGTTTTTTATTTAAAAAAAACATAATATATTAACTAACAAGTACATTTCCAACGCTTTCAGATACTTTTAGGCATTTATTTAACTGTTTTTATTCATATAATTTAAAATCATTTAATTCCACTGATCTATTATTCATTGTAAATGTGAATGATTAAATTTACACCAAAACAACCAAAATATTTTAAACACCTACTCAATAACACTTTATACTCCTTTCTGCAGGGAAAATAGTAGCAACTCGCTTAAGTGTGAATACCACAAGTTCTTGGTAGATGGCTGCAAGTCGATCGGATCAATTGTCTAAGATGTGCTCAAGTAGAGATATAACGACATGAAAATATATGATCTCTGAGCTGCCTTTCTAGAAAAACCCAAATAAGCCCAATCAAACTAATTCAGGTCTGCCGAATTAAGTGGCCAGGATATTAGTTGGAATTCCTCGTATACTTCCCGAACCCTTCTAGCATAATTCTAGCCTTTTGACATGGAAAGCTGTCATCCTGCAATATTCTATGTCCAGCTTGGAAAACAGATGCAAAATAAGAGTGTAACTGATCCTGAATTATGCTCAGATACTCTACAACTTTCACGGTTCTTTCTGTCAGAACTAAGGGTCCCAGAGGCAATCTTGTAAAAGTTCTCCAAAGCATTATAAGGCCACCACCAGTCTGTGTACTTGGAAAGAGCAATTGTTCGACTGTGTAAAACGAAGTACCATGACACAACCATCGACGTCATAAATGAGAAATTATGATTTGATTCACCCAACCTGGAAACAATCTTCCACTAATTTCATTCAAGTGTCAACGTTTTTGAGACCGTTCTAGGCATAGTTGGCATTGACATTTGGTCAAGAGAGGCACAAGAGTAGGACGTTCGCTGTGCAGTTTCATATCCAACCATTTCCGCCGAACAGTATGTTACAAAACACTTGTGCAGGACCTGCATTGTAATGGGTTATTAGCTGCTTCACTTTGAGTCGGTATTGCTTTACCAAGTAAGGCAGTTTCTGACGTCTTTTTGCTTCGACGATGCATGGGCATCGAACAGCATAGCGTGTATTGCAGGTTTCACCATCATTTATCCACTTTGCATAAATGCTTAAAGCATCAGAACATAAACAACCTACTAGTCATGCTGTTTCAGAGATACTCGTTCCGGGACTTCATGCTATTAAAATCTGCCCTCTTTAAAATTCACTCGGAACTGCCACATTTCCCCTCACTCGCAAAAGTGAGTGCTGGAATAATAGCTAATCTTCTGCAGCAGCAATTAAATACCATTCTCTCTTGTTCCACTAGATTGCCCAAGAAAGTTATTTTAATTGTTTTTTAACTTCATTTATAAAAACAATTACATATATAATGCACAATTTCCAAGAATTTCTTAGAATATATTTTTCCAAGCGAAGCAAATTTTTCTATATTGTTAATATTTACTAATAACATGTGATATGACTGTAAGTAATATAAAAAATATTAAAAGTTAATTTTTTTAACAAATTTCTTTACGCATTGATCATTCTTTCACAATTCAGTCATTTTGACTTCTTTTGGGCAATATAGGTATGTACTAAATTTCAGTATTTCTAGTATTAATCACGTGGTTCACATATCATGCACATGAGTTCATTAAAAAAATGTGGAGTTGTTCCTAACATTTTTGCCTGGCGGTGTATATTTTCCTTATATCTAACAAAACGGAACGATTTCCAAAATTTTGAAACTTAAAAGTTATAAATAGAAAATATGTAAAAATAAATCTCTATTCTTCAAATATTTTGGATCTCAAATGAATAATATTTTTTCATTGATATTTAAGCGTAATATTTTGTTTTGTTTTCTACTTTGTAAGCTGAATTTTATTTTAAAAATTACAAACTGGTAAAAAAGTGTGTGTGTGTGTACTTATGTACGCACGTAAAAAGTTACACTTCTTTGGAGTAACAAGATAAATTTTTTTCTAAAAATTCTATCATTCACGTTATCCTACGTTTGTAGAAAACACGACACTAATAATAGAAAAAAGAGATTTAATGCATTGAAAATATTATTATAATGCATTACCTAAATAAAAAAAAGTTTTTTTAAATATCATGAAATAATTATTTCTACATAATTAAAAAAATGGACATTTTTTAGCATGTAACGTATATATATTTTGATATTTATTATTGATCAATAATTTCGTATTCAAGTTGCTTCGGAGAACGAATTAATAAGCAATCAATATTTATCTATCGCCATAAGCCATTTTGATTCTTCAATAACTTGTTCTTAGAAGCAACTAGAGGGAAATACTTTAATGAAAAAAATATTAAAATTTCAAGAACATTATAATAGTTTAAGACTATAAATACACAGTGGGCAAGAAAAATCAACTATTTGGCAATAGAAATAACAATTTTATGTTTAAAAAAATATTGAATTTAAAATAAATTAATATATATTTATTCCAACAAAAATATCTTGAATTAATGTTTAATAACAAAAAACTGTCTTTTTTACATTAATAGCTGTCATTTGTGGAAGATAATTCTTTTAATTCATTATTACAATCAATTGTGTAAGCAAATATATATTCTTGATCAATTGTTTTTATTTAAAAAAAATCTAAATTTTCGATTTATTTAAAAAACACTTTTTTCAGAATAGAGTTAAAATGATAAATTTATAATAATTGAAATAATTTTATTTGTAAAAAAACATTATTACGTTGCGTGTCCATAATTGAGGTAATGTATCTGGAAGTTTTGATAGAGACATGCAAAACAACAAGAGTTGCAGCTTAAATTCTTCCAATCGCCGTGGTGTGGTAGTTTGGACAGGGAGGCAATACAGGTCCTCGACCTCGTCATTTGAAAGAAGTTCAGAATTAAGAGGTATATTGTGATATTTATACATCGCGTTGATATAAAATATCCAGCCATAGAAACATACTACATCTTTGGTGCTCTTACATAAAAAATAAAATTAAAAGAAAAAATATCGTTTAATTTCAAGACGCGATAGTTAGTAAACACATTAATGGTAGTGTATAATTTTTTTTTTTCCTTTTGAACAGAATGTATACAGAATTTTTGTGTATATGCAAGTTTTCAGCTTTGAAAAAAAGTAAATACAAATTCTAAAAAAATTAATTGTCAAAGAGGAAAATTTCTAGTTTATTTTTTTATTCATTTCTTAAATACAACTATTGTTTTTCTGTGTAAACAGCTCAAGCGGAAATCTGACTGTAAAATATTCTTGAATTCCTTAAAAAAGAATGAAATTTCTATTTTAAAATAATAAATTAAATTGAATTGAAAAGTAATAATTATGGTGCAGCAACATTTTTTTTTATTTAAAAAAAATACAATTCGTATAAAAAGTTCAAAACAAATCGCATTCACATATAGAAGATCTAATTCCTCCTTTTTTTTTCTTTTCATATCAATAAGTGACTTAATTAAGTGTACGAAAACAAATAAGGAAATACGAAATCTTCTTAGCTCCAAATAAATTAATTTTATATTGTTTTTAATTAAAAATTTGCATTTAACTGTTTCTAAAGGAAGAAAATGCTGGTAACATTTTGTTATAAGAACATATTTAACAGAAGGGCAATTTTTAAATACCAAAGCATCTATCTTGTAGGGAAACTGTTAAAACACACGGTGTAATATTAATAATAATAAAAGTTTTCAGTTACATTGCAATATTGCAAAACAAAATTTTAAAATTTAAAAAAAACCACTAGAAATTTAAAAAAAAATTAATTTTTAAGAAGAATATTGTTAAACAGATAAGCTATTTCCAATTAAAATAAATTAAATTTAAAATATTTGTCCTTTTTAACGTGTGTATTATTAAGGTTAATTAATTTTACCTGTTTTGTATTATTGTTCTTCTGCACTAGATGGCGCTTTATGTATAAAACCTAAAATGCAGGGTGTCGGGTTTTTTTGTGATGGTGTGCGCGCGCATTGTAAAAATTTACTCACATCATTTTACCCCAACGCGCCAAAAGAAGTATAGCTTCAAAAATGATTTACATATTTAGGAGAACATGGAGAAATCAGCAATTGAATATGTGAAAATATTTTATACACACATATAAATATATATTTTAAATTTCAAAGGTTTTGTAAAATATTTTTAAGGGAATTCAAAAAAATAATTCAGAATAATTTGATGCCTAGATTTAAAAGACTTTTAGTATCATATTTTTCAGAGCTTTTCTTTAATTTCAGATTATATGAAAATGCTGTAAAATATGTATAATTTCCTGCACTGTTTGACATTTGTAGAAAATAAAATTAATGCTTCTATTGCAGAAAATGCTTGGAATTTCAGTAAAAAAATTCTTTTTTTTAATGCGCAGATAATAAGTTACTTTATTTTATTCGTTTATGCTTTTAATCAAAATTACAGATGAATTGATACATATTATCTTGCTTTATAATTATTGATTATGTTTATTAGACCAATAGAGGAATTAGCTTTTGCTTTTTTTTGTATACATATTTATTTTAAACTGTGGATAATACGCAAAAAATAAAGACAAACACAAACACAGTAAGCAAAATACCAATAATTCCATCACACATGCACGTTAATTACTACATTACTTAATCGGTACTTATATCATCGTTTACTTACGCTTCAAAACAAGTGTTACTTAATTATTTGGTGAAAGATTTTAATCTTTTTGTTGGAGCTGGCAACCACAGGATTAATACATACCATCATTTTCCACCTTTAAACACATTGGATTTTCCCTAAAAATAAATGACGCAACACCATTTACGATAAACCCAAAGCAATTTCTTCCAATCTGTGGTTTGGAAAGTGCTTCTACCCGAAAAACAAAATTTCATGCATGTTTAAAACTGAAGCAGCTTTAGAACGCTTGCTAAGTCATCGATTTATTGGCGTTTTCTTTTAGAGCAACAGTGAATTGTGTGAGGACATTAAATATATTTACTTGTGTGATCACGCCCATTAAAATTCACGTGAATTACATCACATTGTATTAAATCGATTTCCAATCTTCAAAATTTCATAATATTTGATAATCATTATTTCAAATACGTATCTGAGATTTCTGAATAACATTTAAAGGATAGTTCAGAAGTATTTAATGAAGATTTTGTCAGAAATGTGTGTTTCAGCAATTTCGTACTGCTGTGGGGTGTTGAATGAATTTCAGCACAGGAAATGAAATTAAGGGAAAAACACACTGCTATAAATAAAGTGCTGACTTTTCTTAAAAAAGAGTGATTAAAAAGAGAGAAAAATTAAATATTTGGTCTATTTTTTCTTCTTATTATGAATGAGACTTATGAATTATAAACTGAACATTACTTTTTCAAGAAAGTTAATGGCTTTTTCTTTTCTTTTTTTAAAATTGATTTAGTCTTCAATATTTTTGTTAATGAAATAAAAAAAACATTTCATTATACTAACAATTTTAAAAACTATTTTTACAAATAGGAATACTAACAGCGATTTCTTATTTTTTGAAAATTGTGTAAGAGAGCTGTGTGCTTTCAATCTATATAAAATATAAATATTATTTTATTTACAGCATAATGTAAACTTAATTATATTATTCTTTCCGTTATAAGCTTATATTACAAGCTAATAAAAAGTGTTTGACGTTTAGCCATACATAATTCAATTAGAAAGAAATATATTTAATTAACTATTTTCATATAGAAACTATGCAAAATAAGGTTTAATGATTTTTTTAAATAATATATTTTATTAAAAAATTACTTAAAAGTTTTTATACGTATTATGTATGCGTATTTTTGTAATGAAGATTTTTGAAAGATTTAAAATATTGCAACAGACTTAAAATTCCGCAACCAAGTTTAAGTTTTAAGCTAAGAATTATTCTCTGTTGATAGTTCCATTAATATAATAAGCATAGCATTTAAAATGTTCGATTCAGAGATAATAATTTGAAATATTTTGTTAAACCCACTTTTGTTTTTTTTAATATATGATATTTATAGTTCCAATATTTAATATTCTTCAATTTCAGTAAAATCTTTTCGCCATGACCAAATGTCGCGGATAACAATGGATGAAATAACCTTTTAGGACTTACTGCTTCACTTGTCTGGCACCTTACGCGTGAGAGATAGTTTACCCTATGTTAACTCAATTTAACGCTATGCAATACCATACCATTTAGGATTTTTCACTCCGGAGTGCAAAATTCATCTTCCCATGAGGTTATGTAAGATTATTACACATTATAGGGTTTTTAATCCAAATCGACACTCAAACAGTTTTATTAGACGTTTTACACGTACAAGATATGCAGAAAATGTTTAATGCACTGATCGTTTGAGATTGATGTTGGTATGTGCCGAGGGCGAGCTATGTGTGTCTCACAACTACCATGAAGTAATTCAACCTTAATACCATGGAGGTACTTCTCATGTAAGTTGAATGGGATTTTCGTCGGTGAAGAGCTCATATGGAATGCAATGTGACTCCTTCAAAGAGTAACATCTGTTACAAATCAACTTTCTTGTATTCTCCCTTATGTGGGTCTTCAGCCATCTCAGCTTAAATTTAAGTAGCACGACTGAAAAGTCCATCAAGTGAGATGCTCAGACTTCAGCAACATGTGAATTAAATCTGCATGAAATATAGTGAATTGCTGAGAGGTTATAAGTCCATATATAGCCCCCACAACACTTTCGGTAACTTCCCGAATCTTGTTATAGGATCATCTTGGTATAGGAACTTGTCATCAACGTTATAGGAGCGTATCTCTAATTCAAATGATTTTCGAGATGTATTGCTGATCTCTTACGCATTTATTGGAAATTATGTTACTGAAAACATTTGTTATTATATATATACACTGCTGGACAATTGCTAAGGACGGATAACACTATCATCCATAGCAATCACAAAATGAAAGGAAGCAAAATGTGGAAAATTAGAATAAGTGCGGGATATTAGTAAGAAGAAGTATGAGTATGCAAATTTTTTTTCAAAGTCTGTTCATCACATGATAGCGTTCAAAAGAGCTTTGAAGGTTTTGACGCGTGTGGACAGTTGTTTCAAGTCAAAGTTTTACAGAAAAGGTTTAATAGACGGAGGTAAAATTTTTGGCATGTCTTCCCGACATCACATAGATGCTTTTATGCGTGGCCGAATTATTGAAAAGATCGAAGAAGGGCGAAAAATAACAGATGTTGCCAGGGAGTTCGACATCGCTCACAGCGTTGTTTCACGGCTGTGGAAGTCATTTAAAACTAATGGAATGTGTAGTAGACGGCACGGGGGAGGTCGTGTTAGAAGTACAACGCCTGCAGAAGACCGATATATCGTTCTATCAGCAAAAAGGAACCGGCGCACCACAGCTCAGCAGGTGGCAATCAGTTTCTTGCTGCCTCAGAAAAGCAGATTTCCCGAAAAACTGTTGCCAGACGTTTGAGGGAAGGAGGACTATACGCATGCAGGCCTGTTGTGTGTGTTCCATTGACCAAACAGCAACGTACTGCCCGTTTGCAATGGTGTCGTGAGCATCACATTTGGACTGAACAGGACTGGGCATGTGTACTATTCTCAGTTGAGAGTAGGTTCAGTTTGTCATCGGATTGTAGACGCCAACTGATTTGGCGCGAGAGTGGTACTGCTTATCGTCCAGAAAATATTCAGGAAAATGAACGATATCCGACATGCAGTATCATGGTGTGGGCCGGCATCATGATCAATGACCGCACACGCCTACATGTGGTTGCGAATGGGACTATGACGGGCCAACGATACATTGATGAAGTTCTACTTCTTCATGTTCGTCTTTTTCCGTGGTGCTGTCGGTGATAAATTTGTTTTTATGGACGACAACGCAACATGTCATTGAACACTCACTGTTCAGGATTGTCTAGACAGCGAGGGTATTCAACGTCTCGTATGGCCAGCGCGTTCTCCAGATTTAAACCCCATTGAAAATGTGTGGGATGCTTTGGGAGGCAAGTTGCTGGTCGAAATTATCCTCCGACAAACAAGAACACCCTCATCCGTGCACTCACAGAGGAATGGGATAAATTGCCTCAACAGCTGCTGGATAATTTTGTGCAAAAGTATGGCACGACGTGTGGAATGTTGCATCACACTCCACGGTGGACATATCCCGCACTGATACCTTTCTTTAAGGGCCTGCTGACTTTTAGATGCATTGTTCCATTTCTCCGTACGCAGATCAAATGAACATTTTTTTTTTCTTTCAGATGTTTCACAGTTTTTGTTACTTTCCAGAACAATAAATATTCTTTATTCTAATGTCTGAACAGTGTGGCAACTATATTTTATCCTACTAAGCCTCATGTCTCGCTTAATGTTATGCTACATACTAATTTGTGATCCGTCCTTAGCAATTGTCCAGCAGTGTATTTAAAATATTAATAAGGACTATCAATGTTGATATGAATTGAAACAATGATTTATGGTTGTTTACTATTATACTAACTTAATTTATGGTAGTTTCGTAGCATATGAAGGAAGTCTCAAATTAAATTTTATTCATCATTCTACTGTTTACTTGTTTCAAATTAACACTTAAGATTGCTGGAAATCTCAAGCTGAATATTTTAAGCTGTGGACTAAGGTGAGAAGTTTATGTGTAAATATCAGTCATTATTATGTGAATTGTTCCAAACGGCATATGAAACTGCTGTAAATTAATTAAAATTAATAGCACAATTCGTGAACTATAATGGTCTTAATGCTAATTCAATGTATAATACATCAACTAAAAATATTCTAGTGCTTTTGCTTAAGAATGCCTTTACTAATGTAAGTATAAAGTATTTTAATAATACATTTCAACCTATGTGGACAATTTATATACTGTAAAATAAACAATGGCTAGCAGAGTATGCTGCTACGATTAATTTAACTTCTGAATGGATATTGTATACTTTCTCATAATAGGCATTTATAAATTCAGTTAAAACTAATATGATTTTCAATCATAGTAACCACTAAACATTAAAGAAAAAAAATAAGGAAAAACTATTCTTTTCTGCCTATTCCCATAATCAGAATAATATTCTTTGCAATAAATCAACGTTCAAAAGAAAATGCAATGCTAGTTTAAATACTTTCGAATCTTTTGAAACAAATAAAAACTTGAAACATGCATTTGCTACCGTATTGATTTAAAATAATCATTAAATCTGCTATTAGTTTTTGATACGATTCATTCTTTTGAAAATAAGAAATCTAAAGCATATAGTTCTAGCTTAATATCGTTACACATCAACCAAGCAATAAAAATTTTAGCTCCAGATGACTTATACCACTGTATCTTTCACGAAACTTATTGGAAATCTGATGAGAAATTCGATATGGATCTAGAGGTGAATCTGTGTACATGTGCTTAAAAATTCAATTTTAACGTTTGTCTAAAGCATTAATCGAAACTGATGACTTATACCGGAATGATTAATAGCAGTGACTAAGTAAACAAACAAAAAATATCGTATTTATTTACCAATATTTAAACAGTTACCTTAAATGAATTCTGAGTATATACTTTTAATCTATAAAATTAACAATTCAGATTGCAATTAAACCTTTGGTAGATTGTCACACATTTCCATAAAGAAAATCTGACTTTATATTAAAAAATCGAAGCCTTTTAAATATCTAGTAAATATTTGTGATTTAAAATATGTTAACAAAAAAGAATAACTTATTTTTTTTCTAAAGATAAACATTTTTTTTCATTATTATTATAAACATATGTAGAAAGTTTCACCATATATTCTTCAGTAATTTTATTTATTTTTTAAGGTAATAAAATATGTTAATTTATATTTAAAATGTGATTAAAATTAAATATATATTAAATATTATGACTTTTAAAGTAATTTTGTGTAATTTTAATTTTTGCTTTGATCCCCTAAGTGGTCAATATTTTCCCAAAATTTTACAAAAAAGCACATTTTCCCATAGCATATAAATAAGCATAATACATAACAGAATGTGGAAATGGAAGAAATTTATTTGAATTTTAAAATTTAAACATAATTTTATATTTAATAATTTTAGAAGATAAAAAATCCTTAAATGTTTGCTTTTTTTAAGTGCAATCTGCGTGCTATGAAGAATGTTTCATATATCTTAAATTAATTTCTCTAATACTTATTAAAATTTCATACTTACAAATGTCTGTATATATTTTTCAAATGGTTGAAGATTTGAGTGTTGAATGATTATATATATATATATATCTGCCGTTATGACAGCATACAAGAAATGGGGATATATATATAGTCTTAACCAGCATATATATATATATATATATATATATATATATATCATGCTTCGAATATGGAAGAGTTATATTATACTGTTTTTACAGCAACGCCAGTGGTGTATCACACAGACAGTGGACCCCACAACAGTGGCAACAAATCTGGTTATATATATATTCCAAACACCGGACGCGTTTATATATATATAATATATAAAATATATATAAATAAATATATATATATATATATCCAGATATATATAATCAATCACAACTTAATAATCAATTAAAAACTGAAATATATTAATGATTTAAATATAATATTTGGAGTCAAAATCCCATTTCAAGATATCAATGGCGAATATAGATGATAAAATTCCAACTTTTTCAAACAAAATTAAAAAAAATTATAAAATAGAAATTTATAAAATATCCAAGTGCAACCTCGATCTTAGGACCGATAAGTGGTGTTAAACTACTCTGATGACGCCAACCTTCAATACGATTCAATTTTATTACCTCAATATGTATATATATATATATATATATATATATATATATATATATATCAATTAAAAACTGAAATATATAATCTTATATCAAATATTTATATCAATGGCGAATATAGATATAAAATTCAATCAAACAAAATTAAAAAAAAATTATAAAAATATACCTCGATCTTAGGACCGATAAGTGGTGTTGGCTTGCAAACTACTTTGATGATATATATATATATATATATATATATATATATATATATATATATATATATATATATATATATATACATATATATATATTGTAAATCCCGATGTAATACTAAGTTTTACATTCTAGTGGGGATTCTGATAATATTGGCTCTTTTGGATTATCGTTTCATTTTTACTTCTTATCAAGCAGCAAATTGCATATTGCCTTGACAATCCCTTTTCTTTTTGCAGCTTTTCTAGAAATGTGGGACGCGCCCCCTAGGGAGGTGGTAACTGTGGGGCACGAGCCTGTTGAAAAGTCGAAGACAAAAGATTATTTTAAAAAGTTAGTAATTTACTGAAAGCGTAAACAAACAAAATACATTCTGACATAATAAAAATCTAAAATAGACTTTTACGCTGATATAATACACTTATAAATGTATCAGCACTGCACAATGTATTTTATAATTAATTGAACAGTATTTATTAATTACCAGTGACCTCAGTATCGTCATATATAACATTATATCCTAAAATTAACGTTTATCTTGATATTACAGTTTATAATCAATCCTTTAACTGCCGATTAAAAGTTATGCGATTCACTCCCCAATGCCACCGTTTTCCACATAGGAGTACATATGTGATGCATTGATGGAAGGGGAGGGGGGAATAAATAAATCAATCATCTGAAATAAGTAAATCCTTCGAAAACACTGTCCAAGTCATTTTAATGCATACCAAAACCATCGGAATAATTTAATGGAAAGCAGTGTACAGAAAAGTTCGTACTTCTTAAAGACGTATATATACGTCCGGGGTAACAAGGCTTTGGCTCAGCGAGACATTTATATACGTCGGTGTTACTTAAGAAAATTAAGTAGTCTTGTTGTTCCAGTATCGAAGTATAGTATTATTGAATTCAATACATTACTATTGTATGGAGGAGCACGATGAAAATTATGATTGAATATTGGGTCAAAATATTGAACGTTTGAGAAGCACTGCTTTGTTGAATGTTTTCAAGAATTTTAATTCCCTCCTTCACCTAAAAATATCCAGAATGGGTATTCATTCAGTTCCCCCTGGACAAAATGCATCTCTCCTAAAAACACAAGCACTAATAATCTCACCGTTAGAATGAAAAATATAAGTAAATCAAAGATAAAATTAAGAAAATATCAGCTGGCTGTGGCCAGCTTTTAGTAACCCGTGTTTAGTAAGGGAATACCCGTTAATTTATTAATGAACCTATTAATAAATGTATTACACATGGCTGCATTACTATTATTAGTTTGGTTCGGAAATGTTTCAATTAATTTGTGTAGTTCAAAAGCTCTCAAGAAAAAACCCTCAAATGTATTGAAATTGTGAAATAATTATTATGTCTCCTCTCTCTCTGTAAATAATATTACAAGAATCTCAGTTTGAAAAAAATAATCATTTAAAAAATAAGCATTTATTTCCTATATATATATATATATATATATATATATATATATATATATATATAGGTTCAGATATAAACATATATAATCTAGATAGAAAACAATAAGAGTATGTAGACGCCCATTAAAAAATCTTGAAATCCAAAGTTAAAATGAGACAGCTTTAATATATTAATTTTACTATTTTTTGTAGTATTATCTCAATCCTAAGAACAAATATATCTGAAATTGTTATTATTTACAGTTCAAGAAAATTAGTGTACTAAAGTCATTTAGATAATCGGATAGATAAAACAAGGAATAACTTATATTCAATGAATGAAGTAGTCCTAAAAATGTAATAAAATCATATCCATAAAATGGAATAACTAAAATGAAAGAGCACAAGTTGTAAATAAAAATGTCATTATTTAAGTTATTTCATCTAAGTACATATGAAATACTGAAGCCTTCAAGAAAAAAAAACCTAAGGACTTTTGTTAACGTGTTATTAACTTCTTTTTATTAACGTTGCATTCAGGAACTCAAAATCAAGATACCTCAAAAAGTATTTGTAATCCATCATCGTCTCTCAAAATTTATTCATACATCAATATAGGACCATAGAACCTCACAGAATATTTAGAGTGTATTTAATACTTTACAAAAAGGTTTAATCAAAAAATGGACTTGAACCTACACCTTCATATAAACACAGCGCTCTGTAACTTCAGTCTTGAATACTAGGCTACCTCGACCTCAGAGGTTAAAAAGAATATTATAATCATTATCATATATTTTTTTGTATGACGTATTTATGGTTTAGAATGTAAATCAAGTAAAGTTTGATAATTGGACCATTATTTCAGAGAAAAAAGGAAATAGTTAAAACATTCCCATTATTAGTCTCCTAGATTAATATGTTTTTTACCTTATACATGAGAATCCATTAAGGAAGTTCTTAATGATAGCATTTACTGAAATTAATAATACTTGCATATCTGAGTCCAATCAACAATAAACCTTTAGAAGCAAAGATTAATATACATTATTAAAAAAGCCCACAAGCATTATAATGATGAATAATTAGATTTCATCATAACTGTTAAATACAATAATTGTAAAATTAATGATGTTACCTTGAAGTTTCATCTAATTATTTTTTAATATATTAGTTGTATGTGAAACAAACAAAAACAAATTATTAGAGGTTTTTTACTATTCTTATCAAATTAAATAATTAACCATCTTAAGTGTGTAATTTGCTTTACTTTTGTCGGAGGAAATTTAATTCTATTTCTGTACATATGAATGGAAACAGAACTTGAGACAAATGAATGATATTTGATAGTGAAATAATTGCATTAATAGCGATTATGTATAGCAATACATCACGAAAAAAATGTCTTACACATATGTCATTCATAAACACTTTTCACAAAAAGTCATTATTTATCAAGTTGAATTTTTAAACTAAAATAATAAATTCATATTTTTTTTTTCTTTTATAAAAAATTCTCTAGAATTCACTCCAAAATATATATTCAGATAAAATCTGTTTTCATGATTTGTGTAAGAAATATTCATAAAGGACGAACATTAATATGTCCCTCTGGATTGTAATTTAATAGCTTTTTGTATTTGTAAACATTTTACCCCTCCCCTTTTCACCAATTTTGAAAACGTATTTAGGTATATAGTGGTATTAATATAACGTGTATATTTTATCATTAATTAGAACTCCTTAAACGAAACGTCTTTTTTGGCTTATGTATGGATTCTAACCGTTAATGCAATTCAAATGATTAAAGAAAAGCAACCTACATAAATTTGCTTTTTTTCATTTCCTAAGAAATATTTACTGTCCTCGAATATGCTCTGTTCTTATATGTATGTTAATATACTTAATGTCCCGAATATTATACTCATTTATATTTTTATCACATTAAAGGAGAAATAATAATTAATTCTCATATGTTAATGGAATGTTTTAGAAAGGTATTCTACAATTAATAAAACCTAAAATGGGAGTATTAAAAACTAATCTCATAAATATCTATTTTCATTCAGAATATATCCAATTGTTAAAACAACAGTATTCTAACTTTTCCTAGAATCATAATTTTTAGATCAAATATAGCGAAAAAAGGAATAAAATTATTCAGCATTTTATACTAAATACTTAAAAGAAGATGAAGTTAGGATTATATATACTTTTTAGGTTCCCCTAAGAAAATCGACGCTTAAGGATTGTAAGTAGAAATTTATTAGTGAGGAAAATGTTTTATTTAAAAATAATTGTTCAATTCGCTTAAGTAAGGATTATAAAAAAAAAGTACGGGGAGATTTATCTTTGACGCAAATGTTTATCATGGAGAGCTAAATGTATTAAAATTGACACATATTCTAGAATGGAAAATTTAAGTATGAAATAACATTTGCCACAAAAAAATAATACATTTGGCATTATTGTAAATTAAGGTTCAACAAAGAATTTGAGAAATATCTTGGGTAAATTTTTTTGAAAGTTAGCACATTTTATCAAATATCTTCTAATTGTTAAGGTGAAATGGTTCTATCAAAAAAGGCGGAAATATTCAGAAACATTATGTAAATAATATGTATATATAAACTTAAACACATTTTCAACGAATTCACATAAATAAGAAAATTAGATCAGTAAAAAATAATCACAAAATAATACTACCAAATAAAAATACTATGTACACTCGTAAATACATTAATTCATCAATAACTGCTGTTTTAATACCGTAAGTATACTAAAGTATTCTATTACCAAAAATATAATTGAATTCAACAAAACAATTTAATTTACTTTGCGAAGAAATAATAAAAAGCTCTCTGCTTGCAATTAATTTCCCCACAGCGTAATGAACTCACTTTTCCCTTTTCGGAGCACGTTCTAGACAGGAAAGACTGTCGGTCTCTTTTAAGTGGCATCACTCGAGTGAGATCTTTTGGTCCTGTTCTCCCATCACGTTTACCCATAGTCAGCCTTCTCAGAAAAGCAATATCCCCATCTGATTCTTTTTTCCCTTTTTTCCCTTTTGCTTTCTTTCTCGGAAATGTTAGAAGTAGAACAAACGAACTAAGGATCATTAATTGATCCAAATTAAGGAGAAGGGGAAATATCTGTAGTTATTATGTGAAAAGGCAAAACAATTTCAAAATTTAACCCAAATTTTGGTTGTTTCCAAAACATATTCATCACAGTAAGAGAAAAAATCCGTTTGGGAAATACTTTAGAATATTTTTTTTTAATTATAATGGTAATAAAAGTTATATATATATATATATATATATATATATATATATATATATATATATATATATATATATATATATATATGTATTAGTAAGGGAAAATTGGTTGCAAAAATGTTTTCCAACAAAATGTGTAAAAATGAAATTTCTTTTGAAATTATAGGTTATAAGGATAATTTCTTTAAAAAAAAATGTTTTCTAAAAATGCTCTTCCCTGCATAATATACACATCGGGTGAGAGAATAAGCAATTAATTGAAATAAAAACTGTTTAAAAATTAATATTTAACTATTTAAGTATTCCTGTCTAATAGTTACATTGATTTTACGAATAAATTCTTAGACTGCATATTTTTGTGTTTCATTTTTGATCTAGACGCTGTATTTAGTTAAAGGGATGAAGGGCATCCAAAGAGCAGAAAAATTGAGACTCGTGGGGAAATAAACATTTCTTCCGATTTTTCAAAATATTTATCTGTATTTTCATAATTTATTTGTAGATTTTTAAGGATCTAAAAAAATTAATATTATTTTTGAAATAGGAGGAAAAAATTATTATCACAGGAGAGAACTATATTTACTTCTTATTTTTAGATAATATACTCACTGCGCACCGAGAAAAAGTTGTCAAAATGAGACGAACTTTTACTTATGTGCTAAGTACTAAATAGATATAAGTAAGTGATTAGATAATCAAAAATAAAGAATTAGTTTTTGCATTAAAAAGTAAAAATGAACGGAAGCTTTAGTACTCTGCTGAACCACCTCTAGAGCGATGCGATTGATACGAGCAGTCATTGAAGCTAACAAGTTCTGTATGACGACCTGAGATATCTCGCGTACTACAGATGCTGTAAATGTGCCTCTAGTTCGACCAAACTCGTAGACTGTCGTTAGCATCCTAAATGATCCCAGATATGGTTGATTGGGGATGAATCTTGGAACCTTGCTGGTCTGGGTAGGGTGGTAATGTGCCGGAGACAACCTTGTGACATCTTGTTGTGTGTGGCCAAGCATTGTCTATTAGAAATGCAGTTCCTGGGAGCACTGCCATAAGTGTCAACATATGTGACTGAAGAATGTACCGCTGTGCTGTCATTGTGTCATGGATAATTGTGAGGAGTGACCGTGAATCGTAAGCAATGGTGTCCCATACCTTCACATCAGCTGTGGGAGTGGTGTGTCGCTGTAAAACGAAGACAGATTTAATTGTTCACCATTGGTCCTCATAACACGAACACGGTTGTTAACACCCCTCAATTTGAATCTAGATTCGTTGCTGAGAAGACAACCTAATTCCATTCAGTTGCAGCACAATCCCATAGTGTGAGACACCGCTCCAAACGGATAGGTGCCATTGTTAGCACACGTAATGAGCGCCAATATACCAGGTGTCCTTCAGTCAGGCCCCTTGCGATGGTTCGTGAAATCTCAGAGGTCTGTAGTGATGGCACTGTCTGTAGAGAGACATTAGACTCTACGCATACTTGTCATATGATGGAATTGTTTTCTCAAAGACTGGTCTGTCGAGGGTGCCCTGAGACTAATCACCGTGATCCGATCCATGCTTCCATAATCCGATGATTCTAGTCATCTCTCGAACTCTGGCAACTGTTCATATTATCATTGTTGGCGGCGCACAGTGGGCAATTTTCCCAATTTGGCACTCGGAAATTATTTTCTGGCTTTAAAGTCTTCATAACTGTATCTAATGATCAAAAATCATAGTAATTAATGTAAATTGGGTATTATTTTCTGTTTTTTACTAACAAGTAAGGTAAAAAGGGTATTAACTAATTTATGTCCAGTTTGAATTTGTTCAAGAATAAATGATTGCTAAGTGGAACTAGTTTTTAAGCAAGGATCTACAGATATTAACAGAAGCAGTAATTTACACGTGGGATAATATATACAAGAAATAGTGTGGTAATTAAAAACAATAAAACTTTAAACAAATACAATCAAACATAACATTGTAGATATACAATAAAGGATATTAGGTAATGTTTAAAATGATTCGGCACCCTTTGAACATTTTTTTTTTTATTTATGTATTTAAAAATTACGTTTTAGCATTATATATAATGATTACTTAAGAAAATGATACGAGAAAAAATTTTGCACATATTATTCACACAAGTTTACAAATTTAATTTATTTTAAAAATTTTGGAAAGTTTTAAAATTTTACTTTTTTTGTGTTGATTAATTTTTTGACATGGAATATTTATAATATTTCTGAAGATGTTTTAAACACCTTTACAGTGCCTTAAATAGTTTTGGAATATATATGTGCTAAAATTTAACTAAACGCCTAATATTTCCCACCTTTGATTTTTTTAAAAATAGAAGTATTCTATTTACAATAAATTGGATCCTAAATTTTGTTACATGCATTACATATAAGTCACAGGGACAAAAACAGAAGTGATCGATAAATAATTGTGGAAGAAGTAGTATTTTGAATTTGAAAAAACACTAACTGAGAAAAACCATTCTAAGTTTTATAATTCTGAAAAATAATTATTATAAGCTTAAATAAACATAAAATGCCACACTAAATTATTAACTATATATTTTTCTTAAAAATAATAAAATGTAATGTAAATCTTACTGCCCCGACCATTACGCATCATTCGACATGGAGAAGAACTTTTTATTTCTATGGCACCTCATCCATTTCTCCCCTACAAACGAGGATATATTTTTAGCAATTTTTTCTAAATTTTAATTGCTGCTGATTCTCATATTTATCAAAGTTCGTTGTACTCCTAACTAAACTCAAAACAGCATCAACTTTGTGCTTGTGATATTTCTCTTCATTCCACGCATTGAATAAGGTATGCCGAGTAATACCATAAGCCAACGCTGAAAAAAATCGTAACTTAAGGAGTAGCAGGTAGTAGCAGCTAAGTTTGGTATTAAATTAAAGGTCTATATTTATACTCTATGTGACATAAGTGTTACTGTGATCAATCCGTGTCAATCCCAAAAGTTCTACCCCAATAAACAAAGAAAACCCGACATATGGTAGTAGGAGTTACACGCTGTTCTAAATGTTATGTCTTTACAATTTTTAACTAAACTCGAACCTAATTTGAAAGTCAAATCAAGAAATTACTTACCCCGTATGTCATGTATTTAAAAAAAGGTTTTATATCTGCGAAATCTTTTTCAGACGAAACGATTGAATTTCTTACCAGAAAATGACGCTCGCAATTGTTTCTTCTATTAAAAAGAAACCCGATCTAAACCGCTGATTTTAGAATATTTCCTTTCGTGTACTGACGAAAACTGTTTACCACATGGCTAGGAAACCTATGAGGACGAAAAATAGTTGGTTATTTTTTATTTCACGCAATTTCATTTTTGGACTTTCCGAGCCCTATATTGGGTAAACTGCTCACTGTGCGGCGTAACGGCATATTTACCTCAGCGTTTCCTTTGCATATGATTATGTACACTTAAACAAGATATGCTTACCTTTCCATACTCCAAAGAGAACGAAGTTCAATGGTATCTAGTGGCGTTACGGAATGCGCAATCACGCTGCACTCCTAATCATTTGCATATCTCTCCGACATGTACTTTCATGCCAAGTTTCGTTACGATCACAAAATTATTTCTTGGTGCCCAATTTTTTATGTTAGAGTGGATACATATTATTTCCTTGAAATCAATGTTAGAGATCAGGTGTTCCCAAACCGTGGCTCTTTGTATTAACCAGTGGTCTTAAAACTAGGTTCTGCGTCAGCTGGTGTATTTATAAATCAAACCTAGCGGTTTTGCGGGTGAAAAAAATAAAACTTAAAATTATAAATGTGTATGAAAAGCGCGTTTGTGTGAATACGAGTAACTTAATCTTTGTTTCTCAACGTATGTTAAGCTTAAAAATACGCTGCTCCTGGCAACCTATTTTTAAGTAATTCGTTGTAACTTTTACTTCTTTGCATACAAGAACCTCTGAATCGATGCAAAAGATACACTAAGAAATCAGCCTCAACGAAATGGATAACAAGAACATTTGTGTCTTATGTCATGTTTTAGAGAGAATGGGGTAAAATGTCTTTGCGATAACGATATTTTACCGAGAAAAAAATCGGAAACTTGGGTATTTTGAATTAAGAACTATTTGTTTATTGCTTGTATTTATAAAAATGAATTGGAATTGGTGATTATTCTGTGTATAAACGGTAAAATCTAACTATACCTTCATTTTTAAATTATTTTGTAATCCTTTAAGATGTAATGCACATGCATTGACATCAAATGAATTTTTATTTACTTCATTGAAAACAAGTCAAGCTATAGATATTGCATATAACTCAAACTAAAAATAAACTTAAAAATAAAACTGATAAAGTTTTTCTGTTACTTTCAGGAACTAAATTTTCGAAGTTTTTACATTTTAACTTATTTTAAACCAATGGAAAACGTAACCGAACTATACCAAAAGAAGGCTGATGCAGTGAAAGAAATAAATTTGACAAGCAAGTTACGAAGATGCGTATATGTTCACGGGAAACACTTCGATAACTTAGTTCATTAAATTATTACAAAAAAAATCCGTTTTATTTTTAAGTCTATCCCGTAGTTTAAATTACAGCTAGAGATTGGATTTCTTAAAATGAATTATGTTGTAAGGGAACAAAAATGTCAGTAACTGCCATGGGTAGATAAGTCGCAAGTGATGTATCATTTTGGAATACAAACTACATTGGTATTTCATTTTTTCAAAAAAAAAAAAAAAAAAAAAATCGCTTAGAGTAGTATGTAGGGTTTTCTTTGTATAATCACTCAAAGTTAGTAAGCAATTTTTCAAACCAAATCATATTAAGTTAATTTTAATTAAAACATCAGTTTTTTTGCTCAATTTGCATTTGTTTTTCATAGCCATGCAATGTAAGATCATGTTCGTAAAAAATATTTTAAAATTTGGAAGTTTGTGGTAAAATAAAAATGTACTGAAGGATGGAAAATATGGTAGTCATTACTGAACCAATTGATATGGATATTTTGTTTTGTTCTTCCTAGAAATGAGAGAGATATCACTCCAATTTCCTCCTTTTCCCACTAGACGTTGAGTTTCGAGCCTTCGGGATACCCTATATAGCTATTTTTTATTATGGCTTCCGAAAAAAATGTATTCTTAATGATCATATTTGATACATATTTGTAAAAATTTAAAACTGTTTAGTAACTTTAAAAATAGTATTTCTATCAGATGCCAAAAAGTTTAGCAAACGAAAGTCAGACTGATATGACACAAATTTTTGTGGGTATATTTATCGTTAATAAATTAACATTGATGACCGGAAATGAAACGTCATTAACAAGGAAATCTAAATGTAATGAAATTGAGTAATCAAAATTCATTATCATCTAATTAGCAATTTATTAATTGATAATTAGAAATTATATGCAAAAATACATGTCGAGCAGGCAGATAGTAATTGTAAGTATGATATAAGAAACCGCTGTTCGTAGTATTTTCACTTTTCTTGAAAGCATGTTTTGCCTTTAGGTAGTGACTAATTTGTTACTAGTATGCTACCAGCTACAGAACTATTTGAAACGATTAAAATAGCATCCAATAAGCATTGGATAAAAAATAACTCTTCATCTAAAACAGACACCTTGCATTAATAAAACCATGTTGTAAAAAAGTTTAAAAAAATAACTGAGACTTGTGGTAAAGCAGGTGAGGATAGTAAAATTACAATATTTTAAAACAAATAAAAAGTGAAATAAGTAGAGCTTCCCTTTTCCATGTAAGAGGGAACTATAGAGTATAAGTTACAAAAAACAAGAAATTCAATAAAAACAATTTGAAAATGCCTAACATTAAAAAAAAACAGAGTATAGCTTCCAGTATTTTCAAAAAAATAACTTGAAGTTATAAGAAGAATAAAAGATATGCGTTAGTGTAGGATGTGAGGAAAATTATGAAATAATTTGGTATTAGTGTAACTGCGGTAAAATTCACAATTTGCTAATATTAAAACGAATCTTGAGTGACAGATTTAATATTACGATAGTAAAATTCAGCACTCCAACTTATCACTTTTTAAGGAAAAATTCTTATCACTCCACCACATTTATCACATTTCAAAAAGTCCAAAATATGAAAAATCCCAAGTTTTTAAAAAATAAACAAATTCACAAACACAATCAATCAGAAAATAATATTAAGCAAACAGGAAAATTTTGTAAATTTATATAAAATTACAAAATCTGTAATAATTAAATGCTGAGCATGTTCATAGTCTTCTACAAATTTATCCTGTTACTCACCAATAATTTCCGAAATATCCATTCTCCAACAAAAAGATGTCCAAAAAAATAGAACTTGAAACACTATCATTTACGTGCAGTACAGAAAGGGTTCAATTACTTAAAATATCAAATCGCTAGAAATTACCAGAGTTACTCCACAATTAAATATATACCAATAAAAAATAAACGATCACTTACCTAAACTTTATAGAAAATGCAGTATCAAACGTTGTTAACCTTTAACCCGATGTTAACAGTTAACCCTTTTGTTGTGTTATCATCTACACATACACACACATACAAATACAATTTGAACAAAAATTTGAAATCATTTGGAGGGAAACGTATATATACACACACACACACATATATATATATATATATATATATATATATATATATATATCAAATTAGTACCATTAAGTATACTATTAAAATTATTTAATTGTATAAACTTTTTTTTTTTTTATATTTATGCTCATAATACATGCACAAACAAAGAATTAAGTGTTTTTTTTTTTCATTAAATAGCGCTTTAGACCTTAAAAGTAATTTTGTTGTGTAGCATCTTTCCTCTCGGTTGCTGTATATTTGTTGGGAGTGATTTCATGAAAAGGGACAAATGTGTGTATCAGGATGTGATGTAAGCGCGCTAAATGATTTGACCAATGAGAGTTCGTGGCTAGGTCTTTTCTGTACCCTCGCATGGGGGTCCAACCAAAGCTATATGGCCTTGGTACAACTCTAATAGACATCAAGTACTCGAGCGCTTGACTCCAAATCCGTTAGTCACGATATTTGGGGACATAAGTGCGACAGAATGCTTATTTGAAAATGGACAAACAGGGATTTCGGTGGTCGTATACCTTTCTTCGAATCAAACGGTTAAAAAAGTGTGTGTGCTTATGACCACATGATAGAAGTGATAACTTCAAATTTTGTAATGTTATTTCAGGGATTAGTTAGGTGAATAAAAAACGAGGGGATATAGTACACATGAAGTAATATGTTTTGCTAATTATACATATCTGTTAATTAAATGTATTTTAAGAAAGAAACAATAGGTTTATAGTAGTTGAAAAAGGTTATAAATAATTTAGATTCAAAATTATTTAAATATCTAAAAAACTCCGTCATGTGCTGTTCCGTACTATGCCGTGCTTTCATTTGGATCATTGTTGTCCTTGTTTGAGTTAGGCTAGTAAAACGTATGCCCTAAATGGAATAGGGCATGGCAGCTTTTTGATGACGTTACGAAAGGAAGGGATACTGCACTACTCGCAGTCGCTGTCAATAATATAAAGCTTATCACATTTATTGCTTTTTAGATCATAAGCAAATTTTTCCACATTTATATGAATTTTTTATTATTCTCACTTCAAATATTTTCAGATAAAAGTTATGTGTTAATACTTTAGAAGGATGTCTAATATTTTACCGAAGAAAGGGACAAATATCATTCATAAAAAATAAGAAACATCTAAGAAAAAACTGACTCAATGTAAAATAATTTCAATCAGATAAAATAAAAAATTCATGTTTACACTAATTATCAATATTTATAAAACTGTTCTTACATAGAAAAGCGTGTTTTTAGAAGATGTATTCAAGCAAAGACATCCAGTATTGATGCATATTAACTAACATAAAAGTAATACAAAAGTGCATTGATATATATATATTATATATATATATATATATATATATATATATATATATATATATATATATATATATATATATATATATATATATATATATATATATATGTATAAATATAGAAAAAGTCTTAAAAATAGCTGATGTAAAACGGAAAATTTACAAAAAAAAAAAATAATCTCAACATTATTTTCATTGCAACCTTTGTAAAGGAAAGCAAATAATAAGCATATGTTTTGATTTTACCTTAACCCCCAGGTGGTTTGCTTCCTCCTGAAAAATCATTCCGAAAGCGTTTACTTTTATTTTGCCATCTCCTTTACAAATGCAACATACTTCATTTCTTTCCCCCTTTTAAAACCTGGGAGGTCAAACGGGGACGATTTTAAGACTTAGTTCGGCCTCTTTGTCAAGTGAGAACCAGATCACTCTTTTACAGCTAGCTGTTGCATTGGACTATCTTGTATGAAAGTTGTAGTTCTACTTTGTTGTTATCCCGATATGTTCAGTCATAGTAAAATTAAAAACAAAATGAAGGGTAAGAAAAAAAAAAATGCAATAAATGGCGTGATAAAAGTTGAAAAATAGTTATATTTCTTCAAACAAATTTTATTTTTTTGCCATTTTTAAAAATTAAAAAAAAAAATTGGTATTGCGATTTAAACCAGAAAAAAATCCTGTATTCATTTTTGAATGAGAGCAAGAAATGGCGCACATTTTCCTGTTTTTTTTAAAAAGTAATGAGATAAAAAGAGTAAAGTCCCTATCTCTTTTTTAAACAATAAAACAATATATGGTGCATACGGTGATATACTTACGATGATTATATTTATGAAATAAAACCAATCTTTCTCTATTCAATTATATTTTTAATTTAAAATAACATAAAAAGTATTTCAATACTTTTAATTTATTTAATTTTAAATCCTATAAATATTTTTATGTTAAATGAATATTTTCGAAAAAAAAAAAAAAAAATTACATTCCCAATTCGCTCCTTTTCAAACTAATTAAACTAATTAAAATATCTTCTCTACATCGACATTTGTGATGAACATAACACACATTCAGTCAATAATTTTTAATTTTAATGGGGTATATTCTTTTCTTCAAACACGCGGGACAGTACTTCTAACCCTTTTCTACTCAAGTTTAATTCTTTATCTTTCTGTTTCTTTTATTACAAGGAAAAATGTCACACATCGATAACTACATTTTCACACAATTCAGTCATTACAAATTCTATTATGAGAAAAGTTCTCCCTTAATAATTTTGTCTTTCAAAACAGTACACTTAAAACAATTCTGTTCAGTGAAGTTAACCGACAGTTCCCCAATGTATTTTTACCAAATTTTAAAAACAAATTTAACACTTGGAAATGTATCCTGTATTAAATTTTTCAGTATACACAAATATTTCCTGCTGTAGGGAAGATATAGCATGAGATGTGGTGTGCGGATGTGAAAGAATGTTTTCGTACATGTAGACTGTTTTTGCAAAATAGTCTACATGTACGAAATGCATTTAAATAGTTTTTGCATTTAAATATCACTGAAACTGATCATATAAATGCAAATGAGCCTTATTTTAGTGTGTGCTGGTATCAAAATAAAAAACCTTCACTGTTAAATGGCCTATGAGTTTATTTTCAATATCAAACTATTCGCAAAATTGCTTACAACTTCTATTCAAATTGTAAGGGAACTGAAATATAAATATATCTTACTGCAGTCAAAAATATTCATAACATGTAAATATCCTATTCCTCCACTTATTTCGGTACATTTTAAAAACTGTTGCTAAATGCAATTTTTCATATTTATAAACGAGGCATAAAAGCTACCACACGTTATAAAAATATCTTTATCATTTTAAATATACTATAAAACGTATATGGATTGCAAGAAAAGTTCTAAAATTTTAAAAGCTTTTAGAGGAGCAAAAAACTTTTAGTTCTGGATAGATCAAATTTTAATATAACACACAAATAAATATGTTATTAAGCAAATACATTTGAAAAATCAAATTTCCTTCTGAAAAAACGTAATTGAAAGAAAAATCTTTAATTGCAAATGATTGGAAATACATGTTAATCTAAGGGATATCCCCAAAATGAGACAATCCTCAAACTTAAAACTCAAACTCAGTGGCACAACAACATGAAGGCCAGAACTATTATGTCCATCCCAATACACGTGACCATTGGACGCTGAGGTGAATGAACAGATGTCCAGATTTGGTGGTCTTTGAAGAGGGACATTCAGTGTTTAAGACCCCAAGCAAGCTTGGTACTCATTTATGGACTCAATGCACTGGGATGAAAGGCAGAGTCGACTTTGCCCAGCCCGTTAAAGAACAAGACCTGTGGTGTGGAAGCATGATCCACTACCATTCGACCCTATTCGGTGAAAATTAAAACTTAATATTTGAATCTTATACAATTCCCTAATGAATGAGGAAGTCCCACAAAAATTTTTTTCATGTAAACTGTTTGGACGGAAATGTTTAAATATTAACATTTCACAATTTGCTTAAATTAAAATTAACCGTTATATGATTATATAAATTTTTAAGAGTACAAAAGATGTATATTTTGGCAGAATGATTAATTTTTAAAAGGAGTACGGTTACGGAAAAGTAGTACAAATCTATCTAAAGTAGGGTTGGTTACCTGTCAAACACAACAATGTATTTAAAGCCAATTCCACAATTCCTTGTAATAAAAATTTATGGAAAATTACAAAAATTATTTTTGCATTTGTAATTTTTATATTTTTTCCCTGAAAACTTAAAAAACTAGAGTGATGCATCCATTAGAACCGCTGATCCTTCTCTGTTTTTCCAGATCGCCCCTGCCTTAGCCGGCTCCTCCATAGTAAGTGAAAATGCCGTATTTTGTTTGTCAAGATCATTTTATTGCAGATTACACTTTTGATGTATTTTGCATGGTTGTTTTATAGTTTCTACATCAATGTCTTAATGTCTGAATTTAAAATTAAGTAAAATTCTTGACATTCACATGCATGGCAGTTTTATTTTTATTAGTATATAAATGCGTCGTCAAAACGATTACATGGCTATTATTAACATATTATTTTAACCATTCAATTAATATTAAGAATAACATAACGCCCAAATTTTCTGAATTTCAAAATAAATATTTCGAAAACTTCTCCATAAATACGCATGATTTTTCATTCCTATGGTTTAGGTTCTCAGCTTTGCTTCTATGTAAAAATATATTGTATATTCATCAATTTTTTTAGATTTTTTTGGTCTTAACATGAAGGGTTCAACCGATTTGTATGAAATTTTTGAAATATATTAAAAATACTAAATATGCTATATAATAAAATTTGAAATTTATATTATACTCAAAGAATTGCTAGTACTTATGTTAAATAATTTTTAACTGCGGATACATTTTTTTTCGAAATTTCAAATGAAATATAACATAAAATTTCTAGCTTTTACGGTCGAGATTTCAAAAATATCCAGATTTTAATTACTTATTCAATTAGCCTTTAAAAAAGATAAATGTTGAAGTATTTTGCATAAATAAATATTTTTTGAATAATAATATGAATGTTTTTAAATAGTTCGAATTTAAAATTGATTTTTATATTTATTTATATGCATAAATGTCTACTGTAAATGTTTCTGCATATTTTTAATTACCATTTATTCAAACATTCAAGTTATAAAAAAAATGTGCGGAAATCTTCATTCATGTTGTTTTGATGTAAACTGAAGTTCAAGCACTTAAAATTCAAATGTAATTAAGTTTATTTTAACAATATATAACTAGGTACTGTACGTAAACTTTTCTGAACACATGGCTTTGAAATCTAAAAAAAAACAACAAAACTACAAAACTAATAGATATGAATTAGTTTATTTTTCTCGTTATCATTTTTATCAAAGTGTAACACAATGTTTCCAATCATTTGATGAAGTTTAAATTTATTCATTTTTAGTAGTTGGAAAGTTGAAAAGGTTTCAAATTTTAAAGTGTTTGGAATTTTATTAATTTTTTGACATCTTATAATGAAATAATCCTGTTTCAAAAACTGAAAGAATTGATTAAGGAGACTCGGCACCTTTTTCAATTTTTTTTTATTTAAGGGTTTTAAAATATTTTTTTGTATATTATTAACAGTTACTACTAAACTAAGAAATTTCACCATGAAAAAAATTCTAAATTTAAAAAAAATTTAAAATTTAAAGTTTTTAAAAATTTTTACCGATTTTCAAAATTCTTCTTCTTTTACAATTATCATTATTTTGACACCAAAATTTTTTGGGATTTATTAGACTATGAGTAATAACTTAAGGATCGATTTTGCAACAAACAAATTAGTTTTGGAAAAAAAAATAAAATGTAAACATTAATGGAAAAAAAGCTAAAAAAAACATGACTTCTGCTACATTTTCTTTTATAATTTTTTTTTTTATTCAAAATATTAAAAAATGGATCCTAATTTAATTAAGCACATTGTAATAAAGATACACACCAAAATTCAAGTTGTTTGATAAATATCTGTAGAAGTTTTGTACTTTTAAAGACCATGATTTCATGAAAAAACTCGAACTGAGAAAATGCATTTTTAAGAATACCAATCAGCAAATATATATCAAAACAATATCTAAATTTTGTAATAATTTTTCAATATGTTGTATAAATATATACCTTTAAAATAAACATAATACAATTCAATTTCAAAATATTAAACAAAAATATAAGCTTATTTTTTTTTAAAGTGCCTGTCTGTGAGCCCAAAATTACGAAAAAAATAGGAAATATCATTGTGACTTATTTTTACAAGAAACATCTATGAAATATATTAAAAAATAAATGAAATACATGAAATAAATGTAATAAAAATACATGAAATGTACAATAGAAAATTTAAAAGCTTTTAAAAAAATAATTTGCTACTTAAATCAATATCTAAAATAAAATAAAGTAAAACAAATTTATGCTAAAATGTATTATTTTTTCAAAACAGGTTTTTGTTTTAAAATTGGCCTGCGCCATAAGTCATTCATTCTCTCCTCCTAGCTAATAACTCTTTTTTATGTATTGCTTTTTTAATGAGTTTAAGAGCCAGCTTATTACTGGCATTTTGACGACGTTTTCTAAATTTTTGTTTTCGACAATCTAAGATAGTAGCAAGTTGTTTCGTTGAACCTCCAGTAGCTACACCCACTAATGCTTTCTGTGTTTCTACAATGGTGCGTACTGTACCCTTATTGTATTCGCAGACAGCTTCTGTTACTGCCCGCTTAACACGTCTTTTGTTTAAAAAAATTTCTTTCGGACACTTTGCCCAAATCATGCTATGCAAACTTTCGTTTGCATTTTGTGTTCCACATCGAATGCATCTTTCTAACAATTCATTAGATGCAAGTCTTTGATAAATCGGTAGAATTTTTGTAAGAAACTTTTCATTTATTGGTGTTCCTACATTTAATTTATGATTGTTAGGTTTTTCCCCATTAGCAATCGCAGATTGGTAGAAACACCATGAGTTTTCTCCTGCAGGACACTTCGAATGTTGAGGTTTAACATCTGTAGAAATGCTATGCAACAATGTAGCATATATTGCTGTTTTCATAGCATTCACATCCCTTTTGTTTCTCAAAATAGCCTTTTGGTAGTAAGTAGTTAATTTTTTTAATCGTGGCTTCTTTCAAACTACCATGAGCTTTACCACCTAAAGAAATACCTTGAGCACGACAGTCTTTTACAGTAGATCTCAAAGCTGTTCCTAACCGCTTACTAACATGATTAATACATTCTTCCTTTTTTAACACAATGTCAGGTCCATACACTTTTTTTTCGCACAAGTAGTTAAACGTTTTACAATCACCATCGGATAATACTGTAATATAACGGAATCCAAGTGATGTGGATCTTTTTCCACAAGGTTAATGCAGCTTCCATTTCCATTGATGTAGATGAGCCCAAGTGATTTATATCACATTCGCTTTTATGTCCTTCATACCATATGCTGAATTCAACACTTGACTGGCCTAGCTTATTTTTTGCCACAGAGCAATGACGACACACCTTACTCATCACTTCAAAGTCAACAACATATCCGGTAAGCAAATCTATAACACATCCTACACCGATAAGTGAGGTGTGACCACGAGTTAGCCACGTTCCATCAAAACTAACACTTAAGTCTGTGATTTCAGCTGCATTCTCGTACACATTTTTAATTTCTCGGTGGATTTCCGCAAATATGTTTTCAGATGCCAGAGTATATGCATTATCCAGCCGTCTCACACTTCCCATATGTAGTTGATGAAAAAGGATCTATATTCATCACCATACAAAATTTTTCTATAGCTGAATAACCTTTCCCAATATGTGAAAAAGCTTGAGTTATTCTCAAATTCACATCATGGCTGGTCTGAACAGACTTTAGAGATGTGTTTACAACAGTTTTGTTTTCATCACAATTGCTACACAATAGTTTTAAATTGTATGAAAATCCCAACTTGGCTCCAAGCTCCAGTTTCAAAGTTTGTTTTTCACAATATTGGCACTTTGCACTTCGAAGAAGATTGTTAACTTGGTTAAAGTCCACTAATATATAATTTCCAATAGCAGAGGTATCCTTTTTACCACAGTGTTCAATTTTTCCAGGCGTACATTTGAAAAACTGAATTTTTGTTCACTTCACAATCAACTTTTTTTACACCATCGCTTTTCATTCATTTGCAAAGCACGTACTGAACGTTTTCTAAGAGGCATAATTGAGATAAGAAATAATAAAATGAATGAATGTATGATTGAAGTAGCATTAAAAATTATGATTGAAGTAGCATTAAAAATGCTGTTTTAGGTTTCTATGAAGTTAAAAACTAATGAAACTAAAAATCACACAGCAAAGCGAAAATGGCAAAGCTAATGTAAATAAACAACTTTGCTGATAGTTACAGTCACAGCTTAACGGATTCCTCTGCTTCTCTGTAGTTTTTAATGTAAAATAATGGATTTATTCTCAAGTAAAAAAATGTAAACATTGAGGTGGGCGTGGCATTTAAACTGCTGACAGAGCTGTCAAAATATTTAAAAATGCATTTTACTGCGTTTAAAATAATCAGATCGTTTCAAAACTTCCCTCAATTGTACCAAAGGTATCAAACTACATTTTAAACTAAAAATTGAAAAATCGATATTTTCATCGATTTTAGGTTTTTGAAAGGTGCCAAGTCCCAGATAAGAAAAATGAAGCGAAAGAATATACTTAAAAATGTAAATTTGTCTAACTATATAAAATAGCAGATTGCCTTGACACGCCCCAACTTGTTACAGTTTTAAATTAATATGAAACGAAAAGGGAATTAAAACATATTTTACTTATGTGTTGGGATTTTTCAAAACTTTTGAAATACAAGTTAATAAACAAACACTTCCTGGGGTCTAAAGAAATTCTTCTCCGATTTTTTACTATTGCTCCAGGGTCAAAACACGGGGTTCCCTGCGAGCCATAAAACTTCCTATCGGTGTCCTGTTGTGTGGCTTCAACCATCCCCAATTATCTTTCAAGATGTTAAACCTTTCAAAGAGGGAAAGGATTTCAGAAAAATGCGGCTCAACCGCTTTTGAGAATGTTACTTGAAGGCAAATTAATAATAGCGGTGCATTTTCGAAGTATATTTACAATGACGGAATTTTACGTGCAGAACGCTTAGAGGGTTAATATGATAAATACATTTGTACATTTTTTAAGTCCTAAGGTAAAATACAAAATAAATCAAAAGTAAAATCATAAACACCATTTGTAGTTTTAAAAAAATGAAGAACACAATTGAAGAAATTGTATGTGTTTTTTTTTTTTTTTTGCTGATTTGAAATTTCCTCAACCATCTCTCTTCGAAAAAGAGTATTTTCTGAATGGTCATTCCAACTCTCTTTTTTATTAACCCTTGGGCAGGTCATAGAATAAAGAATGTGTTTCCTTTGGGGGCTTTTCAGAGGGAAGTCTTCCAGGGAACATTTTCCCACGGTGGTATTTTATTCAATAAAATGGATTATGCCTGCTTTAGGAATAATCCGAATATTTTAACTGATTTTCTAAAAACTTTGTTGACGAGAAACAATTTACTATACGAGTAATTGTCTTACGCCAGTCTAATGTTTATATATATAAGTAAATACTGATACATTTTTCACTACATATGTATATAAAAAAGGGGGAAAATATAATTTTTTAGTTTAATATTTAATTTTAATGATATACAAAGAGGGAGGACTGGAGAACTGCAAACGTCTCTTAATGCCCAGACTAAAAAAGTAAACCTGCACAAAATATTTACCAGCTTGGATTTATGAATCGTATTGACACGACAATTTAATAATAAAACTATTAAACTGAAGCAGGACGTGTGCATAATTTTGTATGGGGGGAGGAGGGAATTTAACAAATAGTTTATTTTAAAAAAATGAGATAAAAAGGACTGAGCTGTAATCTTTATGCTAAAGATTAAAAATCTGTTAGTGTATGAAAAGGGGGGGCGATTGAACTCTCGGCATTCTTATGAACATATATCCTGCTTAGAATCTAAAGGGATTCATGATACCAAAAAAGAGTGTTGTAGATTGCGATAAAGCAGTGCTTCTCAAAATTTCAATATTTGCGACACAATTTTGAGGCAGAATGTTCATCACGCCCCCTTCTTATAGTAACAATGTGTTGAATGTAATTATAATGTACTTTGATGGTAAAACTACGATACAATACAAACTTTAATTATAAACCGTACTAGTTATCAAGATACATATTTATATATAATTTTGTATATGGCAAGCACAATGGAATCACTAGTAATTACTAAACTTGTTTTAATGGATTATCTCACGACAGGCAGACGCCAAGTAAGTAATCATCAGATTCCGGCTGCAATATGCACACATTCATAACGTTTGTTTTCCTATAGTTTTTAAAAATACATTATATCATTGTAATTTGTTGCATTATTCTAGCATATATATTGTTAGGAAATATTTTAACAACTCTTTTATATAATTTTTGTTTTATTCTAATTTAATTATCTAATTAGGTATTCGTCTGCTTCGTTAGTTTTATGTGGTTAGTGTTAGCTGGGATATTTATTTATATTTCTTGATACACTTATATATAGCTCTTAGTTATTTTATTAATTAATTTTGTAGTTCTTTATTTCATATTTTTTCACAAGAATGAATCACAGTATAGGTTCGAAACTGCTTCTTTTAAAAAAATTCAACTTGCACGATATATTGTATTATAGTGCGAAGTTTTCCAGTGCCACTGGGAATCGAAGTGTTGCTGCGAATGTGTTGAAAAGATTAAAATTATTCGACAATAAATTCGTGAGCAACATATCATTTAATGAGCCTGATTGCTTAGTGAATGATTATCTCTTGGTCTTGTAAAAGCAGAAATGAAGAAGGGAGTGAAGTACAAGCCATCTGTTGAAATCATAACAACTTGTCAGATACGTTATAAATTATCTTGTTTTATAGGTACTTTTTTAAACTATTATGATTGCATTACTATTTGTTCATTTATGCTTTAATGTAACTCATTGTTTTAAAATACAGAAAAGGATTTTATGTATTAACATTGAAATTTATCATTTAATTATAAGTTGATTGCAAAAGATTAAAAGTAATGACAATTATTAAAATTTAGCAGATTTTTAAGCATCCGTAAAAGAAATGTGAATGGGCTACTTTATATTTTTTTAATAACTACATTATCAGCGATAAGTTTATAATTCGATTCTTATTTTTTAGAGTAGCATTGGATATTTTATTTAATTGTCGAACAGTTATTTGACGAAAATGTATTTTAATTTTAAAATACGTTGCATATAAATATTTTAAAAAATTATGAAGCGTTTGAGGACGATTGAAATTATTCTAATACAATAACATTATCCATCATTGACTGTCTGATTTACTTACTAATTATCCTTTAAAAGTGTTTCTAATTTTTTTTAGAAATAATTTAAGATAATAAAAGAAAATACTATTTAACTATTAAGTTTAAAAAAATTACTTATATTAGTGTTTCTCAAAGTTGCAATACTCGCGACCCAGTATTCAATCATTATTTTCATTGCGCCTCCCCATACAATTACAATGTATTGAATTCAATAATACTATACTTTGACGCTAAAACTACGATACGACTTAAACGTCTTAAGCCCCCCCCCCCGTCTATATAAACGTTTCTCTAAGCCAAAGCCCATATTTCTCCAGACGTATATATACGTCCTTCCGAAGTACGATTTTTTCTGTTATACTGCTATCCGTAAAATTATTCCAAGACTTTGGAATGCATAAAAAGGACTTTGACAATGTTTACGAAGGATTTACTTACTCCAGATTATTTTTGCTCCTTTATTCCTCCCCCCTCCCACAATACATCCCATGCACGTGCCTACGTGGAAAACGATTGGCATTGAGAAGCAAATCACGAGACTTATGATCGGCAGTCAAGGTTTAATTATAAACCACACAAAAATTATCAAGATGAGTGTTAATTTTTGTTATAAATTATATATGTGACAAACCCCATGGGATCACTGGTAATTAATAAACTTGTTTTTAACTTAGAATTGTTTAATTAATTATAAAATACATTGTGTAACTCTGATATATTTATAAGTGTAATATATCAGTGTAAATTTGTATTCTATTTTTTAAGCCAGAATGTATTTTGTTTGTTTACTTTCAGTAAATTAATAATTTTTTAAATAATCTTTTGTTCTCAACTTTTCAATAGGCTCGCCCCCCCTTGTAGATTTCTCACGCCCCCAAGGGGGTACGTCCCACAGTTTGAGAAAAACTGACTTACATTAATGTATAATTTGAAAAATGCATAATTTGGGTAATGCAAAAAAGTGTAATTTTTCTGAATATAACACGCAATGAATAAACATGGATATAATACATTTGGATCACAAACTAAAATTGTTAAGAGTATGAACTATATTAAAAATTTACATTACAATTTTAATAGCACATTCAATATTTTTTTCTTCATACAAACTTTCGTTTACATGTTGATCTAATTTTCAGAAATGCAATTTAATTATTCTCAGTTGTAAAGATATTTTTCTTCTTATGGAGTTACATATGATTTATCTGTAAATAGATGGTTCCAAAATACTTGTAAAAAGTTTACTTGTTTGAACCATTGTTTATCTCGTATTAAAGAGTTAATATGAAAGCTTTTGATTAATAAATGTTTATGCATTGATGAAATGAGTTTTATTTTTACAGCACAATGAAATGCAAATTATATTGAAAGAATACAATACACATGTAAAAATGAATAGTCAAATAAAATATCCATTCACAATTAAATTAAAAATGTATCTGCTGTAGAGAAAACAAATATTTTTTTATACTCAATTTAAATGATGAATAACACTGTTTAAAAATATGTGAATTTAAAACAAAAAATGACAAGATTATCATGTTAGGCATTCCACAACCTTTTCAGGTTATAAAAGTAATTAGATATATTTCAGCTTCAGAATTGAAAAATAAGAATTTTCAAAACAAAAAATGTACAACCAGACCTAACATATAATTTCCTTTAATTGAATAGTTTTTGTTTCTTAAGTTGGCATAAATCACTTTGTTTTTAAAACTAAATAGCACCCTTTTTCATAAAAAAATGTTTGGATACAGTAACAGTAAAAATAATTAATGCTTTATCAGATTACATTAAGTTAATTTTGAAAGCAAAAAGTCAGTTTGACCAGTTTATTTCACTACTTAAAAATTAAGAATTTAAGTTTTTCCAACTCATAAAATGCCCAATTTTTAAAACTTTTTAGTCGTTTTAAGTGATTAGTGTTTCATAGATTATTGCGCACAAAAGTTATTACGGATTTGAAAATATATACCCTTATTGGTTTTTAATAACTATTTAATAAAAGTTGGCCTTGAAATCAATTTTATAATTATGTAACTATGAGAATTAAAAACATAATCAAGCAGAATTAATTTGAAAAATGAAAATTGAAATTAATAAATCCAAATAAACAACTCAGTTACAGTAACACATAGCAAATTATTTACATTTAATTCATATTGTGAGTCTAATTATCGGAATGCGTAACTCTTTCTGGGGTGTCCATTTGATACAGGAGTGCTACGTGTCATTTCTGAACGTAAAAAAATAATTAACTATACGAGTTTAAGAACAGAATGAACGTAAACATATTACGCCGTATGCACGTGCACAAAGAGCTCACGGGAATCATGTAATCGTGACGGCACATGAATTTATTCCATTGAATATTGATAAATTAACCATCAAATACTGTGTGCAGTACAGATTCATTTATATTAGTGTGAATGTGTATTGAATTTTTTATTACATAAGAATGTATTTTATTTTGTAATTATTTGAAATTGCAATTTATTGTATTGAACTGCTAATTATTTTAAATATTTCATTTTCGATTTTTCGCAATATGATCGCACCTCTCCCCAAGTAGGGTTACCCTGCCCTTCTAGGTGGGCTCACCCCACAGTTTGAGAAACGTTGCGATAAAGATTTTATTTCCAGTTTTGAGAACGATTTTATAACCGTATGCATGAAACAAAATATTATTCGGGAAGAAAAGTCAAGTGATTTACATAACAGTTTGACCGATAGCGAAACGAAAATTTAATAATTTAGATATAAAAAAATGAAAGAAAATAATTTTTTTTTAAATAAACACTAGGCGAGTGTACGCATTCTCTGTAATTTTAGCCTTTTCTCCTGCAATTTTTTGCGCCCTAGGCATGCGCCTGACGTTCCTAAGCGGACAAGAGGAATTGTCTCTATCCAGAAGTCTCAAATATTTTGCCCTTTCGACATTTTCTGAATCGAAATTTATTTTTTTATCTACACTAAATCTATATTTGTAATCGTAGCATTCGGATTTTATTTTATAAACGCAATAACCCGTTATGTACTTTAAAATTTGATACTCTTAAATTGAAATATCATCTGATTTATTTTTAAATTCCCAAGGGATTGTATATTTTGAAGTTTGTATCAACTGTTCATTTTTTGGGAAACAAAAAACCCAAAACATATGGTTCACAAGTTTATAAGATGACCAGTTGGGCACACATCAATAATGATACATTAGTATAAAATGTGTGCAGCTTTATGTTAAGTAATTAATAATATTTTAAGTTAATTAAGATTTGTGTCAGAATAAACAAAACACTAGTTTCACATTTATATAAACACTAATTTCTCTCATATAAAACAAAATATCTTAAATGTATACATAATTAGTGATGTTGGCAGAAATGCATCAAGTTAATATATCGTGCCCTCAAAACTAAGGAAAAGGAAATTCAATAATGACACAAGAATAAAAGAGAGAAAATACGAAGAATGGATTGTCGGAGTACTATTTATGAGTGAGCATTAGTGCGGCTTTAGATGGGGGGGGAGAGAAAAAGGGAATGAAACTCCTGGGAGAAAGTCCCTCTTTTTTAGTCACGTGATTTTATTTTAGGGATGTACCAATCTTGTCGGAGCATGTTTTTCGATTACAAGCGAAAAAAGACGAAAGAGCGTTACATTCTCGATCGTGACGTTCATTCAAGTTCACTCTCTAGCAGATCGCGCCAATAGAAGTTATCACTTAAAAATTAAAGATTTCCTGCATTTTGTATTTTTACCATATAACGAAGGCGGTTCTGCTCTTTAAAAAAATATCACTCGCTTCCCTTGATTTTGAGTGGTGATTTTAACTTTACTCTACTTTGCCAACAGCTGAGCCGCTCATAGCTTTAATGAATGATGAACTCCAGCTCGAAATGAACACAGATTAGAATGTTTCGACTGCTAACAGTGGTACTGCTATTGATGCCGTTTTTCATTGGTTTTTTAAATACATCGAAATCAAAAGTATATGTGTCATATTTTAGTTATCATAAGTCTATTGTCTCCGCTCTTCCCCAAATTGAACATAAATAATTTTTTTTGATAAAATATTGCATTTTTATTCCTTTTGTTATATATATCATTAAATATAATTTTCATTTAAGATAAAATTAATCGATAGAAAATTATTTCCAATCATACTCGATTAATATTTTTTTAGGAAAAATTTAGTATTGCGTATTTACCTCAATAACATGTCAGATGTTACACACCATATGCGACTACTGTAAGACTCGTTTCTTTGTTTTATATGAAAAAGAAGAAAAATAAAAATTTAAAAAATTCTAAAATTCTAAAATTTTCGTTCGAGGAAATAAACCAACGCTTTCATTAAAAAAATCAGTAACTGCGTTTCTTTCCCTTTTTATATACCGTAAGACCCCAGCGACAGAAATAAAAATATCCTTGAAAAAATTTTAGTTTTAGAAGGAATGCAAAATATATTATTTTTGTGTAAAGCTTTATTTAAGTATTATAAAAGAAAACAGTCTTAATCGCGAATGCTACAGGGGAGTTCCCCTCCTGCGTATGCATACATGGATTTATCTGTAAATGACTTTTTTGTACCTTAGTTATATTGCTTTTTTTAAATACGTGGATCTTCTCTCTCAAAGTTTGCCTATCACAGCTATAAACTATATTTTTGAATTAAATATAGATTTCAAAAGAAGTATTCAAATTATCTATGTAAAGTCAATGCCGTATTCACAAATTATGATATTGCTAATAAATGTCAGCCACAAAAAGTAAAAAAAATGTACTGTGCACGGTTTTTTACGTACATTAATTCTTTCTCCTAAGTATTAAAACACATATTTACATTGTTTCGTTTTAATCATTTTCAAAACTTTTAACCTCAAAACCACTGACGCCAGTGCATCCCAAGCAGAGTAGATAAGAGAAGAATCTAGCCATTTGCAACAAAATAAATGTATATTTTGTTAGTTCTCAAAACATTATTATATGTGGTTCCTTGCATTCTTGAAATTTTTCGTAGTCTAAATTATAATTTTTATGCTCAGTTCAGAACTTTAACTTAAAAAAAAATAAGAATTTGTTTTGCAATTGTTGATCTAATATTTTTCTATTGATAGGAAATCAGTAAATCAAACAAAGATTATCGTTATTTTTTAATTATTAATCGTACACCAGCTGTGTATTAATACAAAACTTACGTTTTGTGTGAAAATGAAATACAGTTTCTCTTAAAATACTTTGTTGTACGTTTAATTCAAATATTTAAGGTATCCGACTACGTTCGGAACCGTAATTTTTCAAAATCATATAAAAAGATAATATTTATAATATTTAGTGTCACTTAGATTAGAAAATGTGTATAAAATTTCTTTAAGCATAGTATTACAATAAAAAATTATTTAAGTAGAATGTTTTGACAAAAAATGAACATAGAATAACCCATTTTCAAAATATTGTCCTTATGTGAAAATGTTTCTGTTATAATTATATTTTGCCTGTGTATAGCTCAGACCTTTGTACAGAGGCTCAACTAGAATTTTTGAAATATATATCTTTGAAGTGGGTTTATCCGTGTTTTACGATAACCTAGGGGAGAATTTTTAAGAAAAAAACGCTGATAATTATTTGAATGGATAGTAACTCTGAAAATAATGGGAATTTTTCAAAAGCCATAGTTGAACCTCTGTACAGAGGTCTGAGCTATATACAGGAAAAATATTATTGCAATAGAAGCATTTTTCCCAAAAAGAGAACATTTTGAAAAAAAGTTATTCTAAGTTAATTTTTTGCCGAAATAATGTATTTGAATACTTTTTTGTCAAAATGTCCTTAAAACAATTTTATACATGTATTCTAATTTAAGTGACACTAAATATCATGAATATTGTTCATTTCTAGACTTTTTTTTTTTAAAATCACGGTTTCGAACGTAGTCGAATACCTTAAAGTTTTATTGAGCTACTATTTCACTGTGTTTTACACGTTTCATAGTGCACAAACTCTATTATTTTAAAACAATGAGTAGCCCTTAGAAAGCGAGAATCAAGTAATAAACCAAATTTACCAACTTCAAAGAAAAATAATCTTATCAAAGATGTAAAATGCCATGCGCTGAGTCATATGGTTTAAATAAGACACCTATATTATTTGATAAATGTGGTCCATGCTTTGTGCTTCAATGTTTATACTCCCTTGTATAGTTCACAAAATATATATATATATATTTAATAGTGATAATTATATAAACAATTTCAAATATCCATGATAGTCTCAAATATATGATGGAAAGAAGGAATGTATTAATGAATCACAGCATTTGTTTCACATATATAATAAGTGTTTGTTTGCAAAGTAGATTCTAGAATTCATATTTGGAATTTGTTTGAAATAATGTTTGCCATAAAAATGTTTCTTTCTTCCGAACTTAAAATCACAATTGTCTGTCTCCATTAATATCTACAATTTCGGTTCTACACACGTATACTTAAATTAAATATTATATGAATCATATTATCTTTTATGGCAGTATAATTATATATATATATATATATATATATATATGTTATATATATATATATATATATCATTATATCAAAATATATATATATATATATATATATATATATATATATATAAATATATATATATATATATATATGTATATATATATATATATATGTATATATATACATATATATATGTATATATATACATATATATATATATATATATATATATATATATATGTATATATATACATATATATATATATATATATATATATATATATATATATATATATATATATATATGTATACATACAATTTCTAATTTCAGCATTAGTTTGTTATAACTTCAACGCTAAACACGAAGTCTGTTATATTTCTCCTCTAAAAGCTTCATTTCTTCAAAAAGCTAAAAAAAAAACTGCAAATCAAATAATTCAGATGAATTAATTAAAAAAAACTACCCGACTTTAAAGTATTCAATGGAAAATTTACACTTCAAAATTCTTACGTTCTATATACAAGAAAAAACAACCCTTTTATTGTCTTTATATAAAATTCTAATTTACCGCGTATGCATAAATATGTAACTTTGAAATCTCTATGAATTCTAAATTTCAAGTGTATGTATGCACCATTAGTTCGTACATTCCTATGTTTAAAGAGAAACAGTTGGATTTCCGACTTAAGATTCTGTAGACGAACTTCATTGAAAGGTTTTTTGCAGTAAAATAGCATTGAATTCTTTTTATAACCTCTTTTTTCAAGTGGAAAAAATAGAGTTTCGAAACATACGTGACATGAAAAACATATTGAAATAGAATTCGAGAATGTTTTTGTGGTCGGAAAACAGAAAATTCGAACTGAGTCAGCGCGTATATTTTACAAAGCAGAGTTCTATAACTCATCCATTTTGATAGTATTTATGGACTTGCGCAAACACGTTTTATCATTTATCATTTGCATTTTGCTTCGAATTTAGAGCATTTAAACCATCTAGACATAATTAATTATTGTAAATAGTAAATTCACTTTATGTGATGTATTTAAAGAGGTTTCATAATTTATGAAGAAGCGCTTGAAAAGTACTGTATTTTAATTTGGATTGTTTCAATCTTTTTAGAACATTTAATATGACTTACCAAATGAATTTTTTGGTAGTTATCTATTTAGACATAGTTTAAACTAATTATGGATTCAAAACACTGTAATTATAAATGAAGGGTATAATTTAATAAGCAGGACACTGCGTTAGTTGCAGAAAATTAAGTTTCAAACATTTTCTCCCATATAACATATACTTTAATTTTCTTTTTATTTTTGATGTAATTATTTTGATTTTTTTTGCATTAACGCCTTACTTTAAACCAGCCTAATTGCTATTTGAAATGATACTTGGGATTTTGAGACTCGGGTAAGTGATGAAAGCATCACCCGATCTGTTTAACTAACCTCTTAACTTTTACATACACTACGTAGATATTTGAAGTACAATTTATGCAAATCTTATTTAACTCTGACTATTTCCTGCGTACATCGCAAACGAATTTCAATACAAACTTATTTATGAACTCAATCTTTATATTCCGAAATAAGATCAGCAGTTATTTTAGTAAACTACAGTTATATCCTAAATTATGATTTTATTATTATTATTATTATTAAATGTTAAACCATATATAAAGTTAGCAAATTAAAACCGCCCTAAGGAATATTAAATTAGTTTATAAAATTTTTCTGAAATTGTAGTTGTGTCAATAATTAAATTATAAATTAATTATTTATTGTGTGTTTCAGATGTATACCATTTACAGATACTCTAATATGTAATCAGTCTAAGTGCTATGTTTCTAACAAAATGTCTTAATTTGAATAGTTAATCGATTAATTTAATTTTTTTTTAATTTTAAAGGTAATAAGTAATTAAGCTTTAAAATATCCGCCCATGAAAAATTTGTTTAACAGAAATAAATGTTTTATTTTTACATACTAAGTATAAAAAAAGAAATAAAAATTTAATTATAATACTGTTGAATAATTGTTCACTCTTGCTAGTTAATTTCATAAAATTAAAAAAAAAAGGTAAAAATCAGTATTATTTTTATTTCACAATATCTTCGTTTGCATAGATTCTAATGTCATCTTCATTTCATAACTATTTTTATGTTTTTATTTTTATGTAAAAACATTTAAAGATAAAAGTGATTTCTATTTTCTAGACAGACTTGTAAAAATCCTCGCATATATAAGCAGTTGAAAAGAAAATTACCTTAGCAAAGAAATCCTTTTATGCGAGGAGTTGAAAATATACGTATATTTTTTATTGCATTCATTTTTATCATAGGTGACTCAAAATAAATATGAGACACATAGATTATTGTAAACACCTTAGTTGTAACTAATATTATCTTGTTTTATTATTTGTTCCTTAACTTCAAACTTTTTTTATTATACAATTTATAGTAAATTTTTAAGCGCACGAAATGTATTAGGTATTTCTACTTATTTTAGCACTTTAAATAGTTGAATTAAGAATATTGGATGCTTATTATTTAAAGCATATTCTTCAAACTCTTACATTGTGTGATATTTTTTTAAAAAAATATATGTTTGTTGATATAAATTGGTGTTTAAAAATATAGTCACAAACTATTACAGTCATAAAATTAAAACAACTGAAAATTAAAAAAAATCGTTTTTTTATATAAAGAAAATGTAGAAGAAAAAATAGCACAATATGATAAACTCCACTTAAAAACGAATTTCATTTTGTAACTCAACGCCAAAATTGACCGTTTATATCTAAGAATTTTGCATGGATGCCATGCACATTGCATTAAAATCCATCCGTTTGACTATATAGTGATAATTTCTCATAATCCCTTAAATGATTGAATAATAAGTAGCTGAAGTAGCTTAAGTAGCTGAATAGGTTGATCGTGGGTAAATATCAAAGGAAAGTGACTCAATGGTTTCAAGTAGGGATTGCAATATCGGACCAACAGTTCAATACTAGAGTATTCGGTATTTCTTAGAGCTTAATACCAGGATACCGATTTTAATACCGGTATTAGAAATTCTAGAAAAAGAAAGAAACACCCATTGTTTCTTTGTTTTACTTACCAGTTGTATCAGAGAGAGTAAATATCACAAAAGTAATTTGCATCTTATAAATTATAACAGTATATTAAGAATCACAAAAAAAGTATATAAAGGGACATTCTATTTAAATCACAAAAAAGTGTGAATATCAATATTCAGTCTGTGGTACTAGTACACGTTTTTGAAATACGATCTTAAAAAACATAACGCATCAATTGTACTGTCATTAAGCCTGGAACGTACATTTGTGCAAAATCTACCAGCTGTAGATTGTGATTTTCTTAATTCATTAGAAGTGCAAAACACTCGAAATGACAAACCATCTAATACTGTCATTTTGCTTATAATTTAATCATCAAATCATCTTTTTTTTTCGAAATAATCTATAATTCTTGACGGCTTGGGCTTAGATACTGTGCTTAAATTTGTACCTATATCGAAATTAGATTATTTTCTCCTTAACAAATGTGTTTCGTGTTTTGTTTTTAAAGTATGGAGTCGGCTTGTACTTCCTCCATTCACTTTAATAACTGTAGAACATTTTTTACACTGTGCCAACATATTCCTTTCATCATGTAAATAATGAAAACAAACCGAAGTATTATCAACCCATTTTTTATGTTCTGTAAAGTTATTTTTATTCATTATTATGGAATACTATTCATGAGTCTATATATAATAAATCTGAATTTGAAACTTAAGTATGATATGCAAATAAAATGTGAATAAAGAATTAATCAATTTAAAAAAAAATATCGAAATATTACATACTTTCTTTAGAAGTGCAACCTTGGTTTCTCAGATACGAATAGCAGACTACGAAACCTGTGATATTGCAGTCTCGTTTTGAGCTGTAATAAAATAGTTTTGGTCTTGGATGATTCACATATTTTATAATTTATCTTCATTGTATGAAACAGCATTGTATTCACAGTTTAATTAATAGTAACAGGTGTTGACGGGTGAAGAATGATCATATGAGCTTACATATGTTATTCCTCTTACAACGAGAACATAGCTAGAAGTAGTGTACTTAGTTCTATTTATCAGAGAGAAATAATTTATGTCTATATTTTTAAGTTCAAATTAGTAGTTTTTTTTATCCTGTTATATCTAGGAATGAAAAAATCAGATGATGGGTTTAATGAGCTGCTTGAGAACTGTAGAACCATCTAGGAAAAATAAAAATAAGAGCAACGAAATGAGCAGAATATAGACATTTAATACCTTCACCTTCTGAAATAGACGTAAAATTATTCCATTTATAATACATTTTAAGGTATCCGACTACGTTCGGAGATTTTTTTTTTAAGTTTTCATAAAATCCTTAATATGTTTACATTTTTAGTTTCACTTTTATACACAATAATAAAAAAAGTACAGTTAGAAATAATATATGTACATAAAAATTTGCAAAAATTTAAATTTTTGAAGAAATTTTAATCAAATTTTGGAATTTTTTTCAAACACTCTATTTTTAAAATATTTTATATTTTCCATAAAATATTGCTGCAATAAAATTTTTAAAACATATTTTTAGAGAATGACCTACAAGTGTTAAATTACTTCTTTGAATCAAAAGTTATGGCCAGTCGAGCTTGCGAACTAGAAAATTCAATCAAATTATCGTAACTTTCAGAAAGAAATACAACTATGAAATAACTAAAAATTGTTCAATTTATTAGCTTATAGGTCATTCTCTAGATAATACCAATAATAACATTTGTGTAAAATTTCATACAAGTATCTCTAATAGTTTGTTAGATATCATGTTTGAAATATCATGAAATTTACAAAAAAATGGTTTTGAGAAAAATGCATTTAAACTTTATAAAAATCAATTTCAAAACAAAATATGACAAGAATATTACTAAAACTCTCCTGATTTATAAGCAACACTCCCACTCCTTTGAAGTTTGTTAAATTTTTTTTCTTTCTTTGGGCCTCTTTTTTTTTTCTGGTTGATTTTATAAAAGGCAAAGAATGTTGTTTCGAGTCACCGACTCGAAAGATGTCAACAAATCTCTCATCACGCAGTATATAATTCCCTGCATTTATGCCAAATGCTTTCAAAATACCTAACACTTTAATGAAAGTTTTTAAAAATAATGACGGTAATATATGGGTACCCAAAGAAAATGGTTTTAGCTCGATAAAAGTTTCTTTTTAAAAATGATTTGCCACAAACAGGCGTTAAATGATACATTTTTATTTGTGTCTTACCGTGGAGGCAATTTTATAATAACTGCTTATCACTCTGCTTTGTGTACACAGGTTTAACAATATTTTAAAGTTTCACAGAAATACATACAATTTTTTCTGTTTATTGTTTTCTGGGTGTCGTTTCCTCGTTGATAGTCACACCAGTTCTCAGCTCAAATCGGGCACGGCCCATATATGGTTTCTCCCCGTGGAGCAACAGTGAAAAATACTGCTATTGTAGCACTTAGCATAGCTTTGGCGTGATTGGTGTTAGTGCTAAAACAGTGTAGAATTTTATTAAACATAACATTGATAAGTTTTTCCTCTTCGCACCGAGGTTTTTCTCGCCTTTTTAAAAATGTTCTTTCCGACTACTCAATCTTACTTAGAAGTATCTTATGCACTCATATGATGACATTGTTGACACCATACACATCTTTAACAGAAAGGTATCCTTGAATCACCATCACAAAAGAAATACATATCTTTAAGATTTCGTAGTGCAAAAACATACAAAGATTTTGTACGCACTATGTTTGAAGTAAATCCCAGATGATTGCAGGAACACGCATGTATGACTGATTTATAGAATTCTAAAAACTTTGATAACATTTCCAAATCTAGAATTTCCAGTGTCAATGTATAAAGTTTCTATAGAATCCACATTTAGCGATGAGAATGTCCATATGTCTCTGCCGTCAACGGATATTCCACATTCTTCAACTGACATTTTGAAACATTTTATATGCTTTTCGCTTAAAAGCAGTGTCGTTCATGGCATCTTTAGCCGTTGGTGTAGCAGCACAGACAAGACTTTCTTTCACAAAGTCTAAATGCTCCCTTTTTGTCATACAAGGCCAGTTCAGTTTAGCACATAGCTTTTTCACAGGTAAAATATCATCTTTCAATCACTCACCTTCTAAAAATAGGTTGCAAATTAATAACACTTTGCGTTTTTAGCTTTTCAGTAGCTGAAAAGCGGACGATAAAACTTTAATCGGAGCATTTTTCAAGTCACATTAGAAGTCAGTCCAAACATGTAATCTTCATGCAGGTACAGATTGTTCTCAAACAACTGAGAAATACAAACTTGAAAACACACTTCCCAATTTAAATAAAAATATTCTATTACCTTCTTAATGTTCCACTAAAACATTTTGTGTTCTGTAAAAATACCTTTACTTATCCCAGTTTTCGTTCATTACAAGTTTGAGCACTTCAAGTCAAGAACATTACAAGGCAATACTTCCACTGTTTTTTTGTAAATGTCTCACCAGCATAGTTGCGTTTTTAAGAGGTTAATTTGATTCATTTTTAACCCTTATAAGCAGATAATATCAAAAGCAGAATGTTCAGAAACAATTAACAATTAAAATTGTGCAATTAAAGCAAAAAAAATCAGGTTTTTGAAGAAATTTGCGAGCAAATTCGAAAGATTCTAATCAAAAACAAAAACATATGAGGTCAGAAGAAACAGATGTTGCCAATCGCAAAAGTCCAATTAAAGATTGAAATTGTTGCCTATGAATAAAATAGTTTAAAAAATGTCAGAAATTGTTTTTTTAAAATTATAATGGGTTGAAATTGCAAAAATTATGGGTAAAAAGCATGTTAAGTAGTCATCTTCCGGTTTCGATTTCACCTCTTCCGGTTTCAATTTCACCGCTGTAATAATATTTTAAACACCTGTAACTTTTTTTTTCTAATTATCGCACAGACAAAAAACAAAGGCAGATTTAGAAAGATAATTGTTTGAATTTTAAAAATATCAAATAAAAAGAAAAATGTGATTTTGACCGAAAATGACGTTTTCAACGTAGTCGGATATCTTAATCATGGTAAAATAATTAAAACTACAACATAAAAACAAAACGTATACTGTTTTGCTATGTCGACGATCTCTGAACATATAGTGAAAAAATTAAAAAAAAATCTAGTAAATACCGAAAAACCGGTATTTAAACTTGTGAATAACGGTATTTCAAAATTGTGCAAATGGCTTAAAATACCGGTATTCGGTATTCCGATATTGCAACCCCTAGTTACAAGTGATACTTAAAGTGGTATGAAGGTTGGACAATGATATCAAAACAATTATTACTATCAATTGAATGCCCGAGAAGGGCCACCCAATAGCGACGACATTTGCACATGATCTCTATTTGACATTAAATGCATGGAAGAATTTGCAGCATAAAGCTACAGAGTTTGCTCATGATTTTGCTGCTGCATATGAAAAAGAATTTTAAAACAAACAGGATACAGACTCCTATCAAGGAATCTGCTTTATAACTGGCATCATGTGGTGTATCTCTCCAAAATGCAATAAAAAGGGAGTCCTTGAAGTTTATGTGAAATCTTTCCGGTATGCTGCTAGTCCGAACATTCTTTATGTGAGACTTAATGCTATATTACACAGAATTAACTGAGTTGTTAATTTTTAGAAACAGTAAGATAATTTTCTTAGGAATTCGCCATTCTACGCTGCACTTTTTCTAGTTTAAGACCCCCAGGCGTTGAATACCGTGGCATATTAGAATGGAATTTATTGTCTAAATCACATTTGTCATCCATTTTATTTGTCTAATCATTATATCATTTCTGAACAACCTTATTAAAATTATGGCAGTTAAATGTGATGCTTGCTCACATTTGAGCACGTTCAGCACACTCCCTATTATACGGATGTTTCCCAATATACCTCAAAATATAGTTTCCCAAATTTTAGTCTTTTTGATAAAATCAATTTTACAACTATCTATTCATCTATTTTCAATATTATTACCGCAGTATGTTTTCTCCCGTACTGATACTTGTCTATGCCAAATGTATGTGCAATAAACGGAATATAGCGCAAGTTATCACCTATTTTGTGTCTGTGGCCTTAAGATTTGACATTAGTGTATGGATGTAATGAAACGTTTCTTCTTAAAGTAAAACATTGATATTTTAAATATATTTGATGGAAACCATATTATTTAAGGCTACACGGTACCCTACAAATTTAATATTTACCAAAACACATATTATTTTGTATTTTTTTGTGGTTCATAACATTGAGAAGCTTACCTCCGAGTTTCAGATGTAATAAAAAATTAGCTTTTATTATATTTGAAGTTTTCGGTTTCATTTTAAAGCATTTTTCCTCTCTTAAATTAAATAAATAAATATTTTTTTTTAGTACAATCAATTCTTTCATTGTAAAATGCGTCTTTATTAGTTTAAATTATCATTACTAAAATCATTTCTGCTTGATTTTTTTTTTAAATTCTCATAAGTAATTATTTAAAACTAACTTCAAGGTGAAATTTTGCTTTAAAAGTAGTTTATATGACTTATAAGCTTTATCACTAATTATTTCCTGTTGAGAAAATGCCATAGCCAAAACATTATGAAGCTGCTGTTAGAAACAACATTTCAAAGAGATGGAATACTACTGAAAAAATGGTGTATCTAAAAATCAGTCCTCAGCTGATACTTCAGTTAGATTTTCGAATACAAGTATTACAGATAAAACTGAAAAATTCCTTGATGTACCAAACTACATTTTATTAATTATATTGCAGTATTTTAAAATTATTAGTAAAATATTTTAGTATTTTAAGTATTTAGTATTAAAATTTTTAGTATTTAGTATTAAAATATTTTAGTATTTTAAAGTCGTACAGTAAGCTTCCTAAACTGCCCGGTTTAAAACTAAAAAAATTTAAATTTTAGGAACAAACTTGATATTTCTTGCTTAAGTTAGCATCATTATTATTTTGTACACAATTATTGTGTGTTCCAAAACTTTTGCGAAAATATTTTGTTAACATTAGGCTGATTTATTGTGGTTATCATAACAAATACTATCAATATTATGCAAACATATATTTTGGATAAAAAAAATTATTTTCTGTCATGCATAAAATTAAAGAAAAGTTTTAATGTAAAACATACATTGGAAAATAATATGTCAAAACATTAAATCTTTACAGGCAATATAAGTTTTTGTTTTATACTTTGCAAACTTTAAATGCGTTTTTCTCAGAATTTCAATTTTTAAGGTATGAGTGTTTTTTAAACACTAATGTCTTTCTTCTGTTCATCATAGAGCCTTGATATTTTTTGCGCAGACTCCCAAGCATATGCTCTAAAATCTTAGTATGGATTTAAGGGTGAGATATATAGTAATTGTTTTTTAAAAAAATGCTTAACTTCGTATTTTAATTTTTTTTTTTTTGTATTTTTTTCAGATTTTTCTAGAAAAATAATTATTAGAAATCAACAAGGGAATATATTTTCAAATCAATGCTAACTTCGGTTCACAATAATCTAAGAAACATAAATAGCTTAAAATGAATAATAAGTTTTAAAAAGTGAACATTCTTTTAAGAGTTTGAATAAATATAAAAAATTCTTTTTTTAAAGTTGTAAAACAATGGCTGTTCAAACTGAATTTTAACTTTCAGAATCACATTCATAATATAATCTGAATATAAAACTTAAATCTTTTTTACTGTTTCTATGTCTATTTTTTTATTAATATTTTTTTTAAATGGGTACTGTGTAGTCTTATGTAAAGAATAGAACAATCATGTAGTTCTGTTTTGATATACTGTCTAACCTCTATATTGCGAATTTTTCTGCAGAGTGAACTTTTTCCTGAAACCTTGTACATTTCACGATTTGCTTCGCAAGATAACATCTTTATAGCGAAGTGCATTTTCTATATAACGAACTTTTTCTTTTGAGATTCAATTTTTGTTCTCCATTTTTTAAAGTATTTCTGAAAAAAAATTCAAGTTATTCTCTCTTAACCAGATTTTATGGTGGCCATAAATCTTGAACTAGTTTTATTGGATCCTAATTATCAGAGAGCAATACAGTTATGGAAATTTCATCCAAGAAGTGCAACCCTTAATCCCCATTGCCCAGTTAACTGGAAACATATTCGATATCCTCTTTCACCCTCAGTGTAGATATCCCGTGTACACACGTTCTAATTTAACAATACTGTATGATAAATATTACTTGTATGCTTTAAAATATAAAATGTCCTTAAAATTCATTACTTTTAGTATAAAGTTATTTTCTTAATATTGAAAATACAATGAATCATTCGACATTGTTTTTCCTGTTTTTATTGCAGCTTTTTTATTTCTCTTTAGATGGTTAAGATATGTAAAATACATATATATTAAATTAAAGAAAGTTATGAATAATTACTTTTTTTAACATATAGTGTTTAGGAATTTAAAATTTGTTTTATGTGGTTTATAAAGTATATTAAAAGAAAACCTCTCTATGTAACGAATTTTCTATATAACGAACTTTTCTTCAGAATTTAGCCACTACGTTATATAGAGGTCCGACTGTAATTTCAAGCATCAAAACATTTTATTACACAAATATATATATATATTGAATTTGACATTTTTACACTGAAAAAAAAATGAGAAAATATTTCTGATTCCAATTACTTTCTTTAAAACTTAAAGATGTAATCAATGTGAGCCCCCATAGTCTTGTTTACAACGCAAGGAACCACCCCCTTCAAACTTTTTTTTTACTATGAATATCTCCTAACCCCTTTTCTCTTTTCAGAGCACGTTCCAGACAGAAAAGATTGTCGGTTTCTTTTAAGTGGCGTCGCTTGAGTGAGATCCTTCGTGGTTTCTCCCTTTTTTTATGATGTTTGCCGCACTCACTAACTCCCAAAAGCAATACCCGTATATGTTATATTTCTTACTTTCTTGAGCTTTTAAAGAAAGCAACTTTTCTTGTTGAAACTAGTGAATTAATGGTCATTAATCTATATTTAATTAGGAAACTCTTAATTCCACTCTATTTAGATAACTGATTGTCTCACACATTTATCCTCAATCTAATATAAACTAAGGGTTAAAAGTATATGTATGTTAGTTTTTAACAATACACTAGACACACACACATTTATTTTACGCAGTTATTAATACTTACGATGAGATTAGAAATTCTTAAAATTATGATCAAAGTTTTTATACATCAATGTAAGAATGTATATATATATATATATATTGTAGCACAAATAGTTCACTTTATTTGCTATTGACACGATCTACTACTTGGACTCACGCACCCAACTGAAGTCAACTTGGGAAAAATAGCTTATTTTGTTTTCTTTGTATTAACATTAATTTTTATGCCACGTGCTTATTTTTAGATGTAATTATTTCTTTCTCTCGTGCTAGTATTTTTAATTGTACTTGTATTTATAAAAGTAAACTTAAATTATAGTTATGGAACTTTCTATGAAAATATATATGGAAAGGAAATATTTAGTTCGTGGAATAGAATTGTGTCTAGCAAGAGTTGTAGTCATTTTATTTGAGTATAAAATAGTAATTTAATCTACGTGGCAATATGTATATAGTCTTATTCACTATAAATAAGAGATAAACATCCAACAATCACATTCGAAAAACACATATAAATTAGGAAAATCTCATAATGAAGGACACGTGAGCAACCGGGATTAAAATTATAAAATGGATGCTGCAGTAATATAAACATTGCTGACATAGGACAGGTAATATATAAAATAATGTATATAAAAGTGGGGTTGGACATGTTTCTTGGCCAGCCAACCTTCCCCCTTTATGTAAATAATACTGAGCAAAAACCTATTAAAAGTAATGGATAGGAATATCTAAATCCATTACAAGGTAGAGGTAACTTACCTAAAAATTGCACTTAAAAATGCAGATCCCGCGCTGAATCTGAGTACAATAAATAAATTATTGCCAGGTTCTGGACCCTAATGCATATTCCTAATGCAGATTCAAAGGCGCAAACGTAGCAACAAAAATAAATAAGAATATATATAAAAATTAATAAGAGGCTTACAAATTAACATAACTTTAGTGATAGTAGAGTGTATATGAATTAAATAATAATAAGTAATTTTATCTAATATAAGAATATGGAGGGGGATTTGATTTTGAATTTTAATGGTGCAAGAGCCAACTTCGGTCAAGCTGCCCAAAACACTCATTAAAAGAGAAAAAGTCTTTTTTTAAAAAAAATATATAAAAGTACATGTACACAGGCATATGCATGCATATAATGTATGTATGCATGCATGCATACATACATATATAATATTAAAAATATAATTAAACACACAAATCAAATCAAATATAAAAATTCAATGTTTAAAAGAAAGGCAAATAGATTTGGTGGGATGGTTCTCTCAACAAGTCAGATAAGTTTAAATCAGATGTATGAAAAAAGGTGATGCGATGATGACTAAAAACTGGACAATCTATTAAAATGTGATAAACAGAATACGGAACTTTACATGAAGGACATTCTGGGGCATTCTCACCGAATAAAAGATGCCTGTGCGTAAAACGAGTATGACCAATGCGAAGCTGAGTCAGCTTAATATCGGTTCTTCACATCGGCATTACAGGCAAAGCTCCAATGACAGGCAAATCTCCAATGGCAGGCAAATCTCCAACGGCAGGCTTAACGTAATGCAGTTTGTTATTAGTCGACAAATGCCCTGATTCTTGCCAGGCATTATCGATACGATGCTGGATGACGCGCTTCATGTCGCAAAGGGGAACTGTTAGCGGTAATTTCGTTGTTGCCGACCGAGCCACGATGTCCGCTTGCTCGTTGCCTGTAATACCCACGTGGCTTGGCATCCAGCAAAACTGTATATCACAACCTTTGCCATGCAGTCCATTCGTAATGTCTATTTTATCACACACCACAAGGATGACACCGATCGTTGTAGTTTTATATCGCTTCTAAGGCACTCATACTATCAGTGAAGATACAGTATTTACGAGGTGTTTTGGGGTCAACTAATTGAAGTGCGTGGTACAAGGCAATGGCTTCAGCCGTGAAAATGCTGCAACAATTATCGAGCCGATAACCACGCATATTGTCTTTCATCACAACTTCACACCCAACGTAATCTGTTCATTTTGAACCATCTGTGTAGAGATGGGAGAATAATCCCTATATACCGGCTCCGAGGTAAGTAAAGATGCGTTGAAAAGCGACTGGTGCTATGGCAGATTTACTCTAGGTAGCGTAAGGGTTGATATAATGGAAACGGGGTGTATTCCATGGTTGGAGCTCCAAAAAGTTTCTTTGTGGATATCAACATCAGGTAAATCGAGCTCGGATAACAGAAGCTTCGTTATTTCCATAAATATACGTATGCTATGTGACCGAGCATCATAAATTCTCTTCATGCTTATAGGCAAATTCGCATTTTGTGATAATATGAAAGCTCGGACATGATCAGAAAATATTAGGCAAGAGCTTGCTTTTTTCGTCTTAGGTTCAGAGGAAGTTGGTTGGAAGGGAAGTAGAGACTTTGTACCGGCGATGTGCGAAACGCACCAGAGCAGATTCTCAGAGCAGAATGATGTATCGTGTCTGGTCGTCTTAACACAGATGCACGAGCAGAACCATACACTACACAACCATAGTCCAAACGTGAAAGGATTAGTGCTTGATATACTCGGAGTAACGAGACTATATCGGCTCACCATTAAGTGTTTGACAGCACTTTTAAGATGTTGAGGGATCGTTCAAACTTCTTCCGCAAGTAAAGGACACGCGGAAGGAAAATCAATTTACAGTCAAAGATTACTCCGAGGAAGCGCGCCTCACTGACTACAAGTATTTGCATATTTCCCATTAAAAAAGATGATCTGGATGTAGGTTACGTTTTCTGAAAAAATGGACACAGCTGCTCTTGGAAGGAGAGATCGTGTCTCCATTCTGATCGCACCACTTAAGTATCGATTGACAGTTGTTTGCAGCTGTCGCTCAATCAGTCGCATATCTGAATCTTGACAAGAGATTTGCAAACCGTCAACGCACTGAAGGTGGGAGATGATGAAGTATGCTGCTCTTATGAATATTAAAAATGTAACGGTCAAAACGCTACCCTGAGGCACACTATGATCTTCTATGAATTTATGGGAAGATTAGTTACCAATGCGCACATGAAAATAACGAAGAGCTAAAAAGTTAAAAATAAAAATGGGAAAATTTCCCCTTAAGCCAAATCATATAAATAATGGAGAGTCCCATAACGCCATGTTCGGTCGTATGTTTTCTCTATGTCAAAGAAAAGAGAAACTAAATGGTTTCTCCTAACGAAGGCAATCCCTGATTTGGTAGCTATAACTATGAAATATTTAAATTTATAGTAATAAACTATTATTAATCTAAGAATTTTTAATCCTTACTATTTTAAATAGCTTTATTCACATAACTATTGATAAAATTAATTGAATATTTCTGATTTAAGCAATATTTAGTAAATAGTTTATAGTTATTTATTATTTCCGATCTTTTGACACCAGAAATGTATTGCGTTGTGTATAATTAATAACAATATTTCAGAATATAGAAACATGTACATTACTCTCCCAATGAGGAACTTTTATTATATTGAAATTAAGTTTTTCTATTTTATCATAAATATTAGAAACTATTACACTATCTATTAATTTGATATATATGTCAAAAAAATTTGCTTAATTTTTGTTTCTATTTATCTGTTTTAAATTATGATACCGTGTATAAAAATTAGTGTTAGGTATAAAAATAAATTCTATGCCAAAAACGATTATGTCATCTATATAACGATAAATATAATATTTAGAATTATTAATGTAACTACTTTCAAAATAATGTAAGTATAAATTGTCAAGGCAGTTGCTCGCAGGGCTACCATGTGGCAACCTTTAATCTGCAGATAATGGTTACCCTATATTATATATATAATTATCTTTAAGTACAAACCTAAGTAGTGAACTAAATCTATCATAATTAACATTATTAATTAAAATATCTTTATGTAAATGTCCAAGAATATTAATCATATCATCAATATTAATAGAGATAAAAATATGTTCAAAATCTAAACTATACACTGAATAAATCTTTTTAACTTTCATTTGTTCAATAAGTGATTTACTATTTTTAAGTATGGCTGTGCATTTAAGATTATTTTTTGTATCATGGATTACTTCATGTAGAATTTTGCCTGTTTTGCGCTGAAATATGTATTAAATTAATTTGTAACTGTCCTAAACTTGACTGAGTATTTATGAAATTTGGGAGTAAGAGATATACGTGGAAATTAAAATTATTATTAATTTGAATTCTTAATTTTAAATTAAAAGCCAAAATTCGATTATTTATTTCTCTATCAGAAACTGATAAAAATTCCGTGTACCTTATATATATATATATATATATATATATATATATATATATATATATATATATATATATATATATATATATATACAAGGGTCACGGAATTTATACAAGACATTGATTTTTATCCGAATTACCTAAAATTGATACAGACAAATTTTAACTTAAACATAGTTGAATTTTTATATAAATTTAAATTTACATATATCATTAGTAACAAATTATATTATAATATTTATAATCAAAGGAAAACATTTTTCATAAATGTTATAAAGGTCTCAATTTTTAAAAATTGTTTACACATATCAATATTTAAAAAATATTTAAAATTTTTTGATGAGAAATAATAATTTAACAACACATAATTTTGATAAATTCAAGTGCATTCATAAATTTATATTTAATTGTAAATATAATGATTATCCCATCATTTTCTTGGAAACAAACGGAGGTCTAAAACATTTCTTAAAAATATTTTTAAACTCATAAAATTGACAGTTTGCGACGGGTTCCACGATAGGCTTTACAAAATGCACAAACCCATCACACAACATAATATCCGCGAAGTCAGCTTGATAGTGGTCCAGCTGTGAAGAGAATGTGCATTCTATACACAGGTTACATTTTTGGTACACACATAGACCAACATTTACAAGACTATATTTTAAAATTCTGGATGACGCATTAAATTTTTATGAACAATAAAAAAACCCCTTTTGCATGCAATCTGGTCTGCATCTAAAACCAATTATTCAAATACTAAAATGAGAATTTGGATCTTTTGGATTAATATGGCATTACTTACAATTAACTCAGAATGTTAATTCATTATTCATAAATTAAACATTATTATTTTAATTGATGTATTGTTTTTAATCTCCTGGGTGAGTTTTTGAGGATTTATGAAATTGCGGTTTGTTGCATGGTCGGGTATTTAGGATGTTTGTGTGTTGGTGTTTAGGGGAGCATTTTATTAGAAATAAAGTAGGTTCTTAAAATGAACTTTCAAATTTTAGAGATTTTAGTGTGATGATTTTATGTATTTATTTTTTCATCTATATTTCCAATTTTAATATGAGAGCAATATCTTTGATTTGTGGTGCTTCAGTTATATTATACATTCAGTTGTTTTACAATTTTAATATTTTTATGCAATAAAATCTTTCTGAATGCAATGGAGAATAGCTTAATTTCTGAGGTATTATCTTTTTAAAATTTTTAATTTCTTAGAATTTGGATATTTTCTGATTACTTTACCAAGTTGCTATAGGTGGAGTGTTTGTGCCATCAAACTAGTTTATACCCATTTATTGGTTCTAAGACAGAGCTTATACTTGGATATTTTACAAATTTTTATATTATAAATTTTTAATTTTGTTTGAAAACGTTGGTATTTTATTATTTTCTATATTAGTCATTGATACTTTGAAATAGGATTTTGTATTATAGGAGTCGTATCATCGACTTCCCTTAAAATGTTTTGCTTAGTTATAGAATTGTGATTGATTTATATACATTTAATATACATAACATATTACGTGCCTGCAAATAAATCATACCCTTCATCTTTTTTAATTATTCGAGCTGTATTGTAGTACCATGATAAACTTTTAAAATATGGTACTTGGTGACATACTTGTTCAAATAAATGACATTCACACAGCGAAGAGATGCCAGCTCCCGCTACTCGTTTATTCTCTCTTTCTAAACTGGCGCGCTCTTCCTTTAAATAGCCCTACTCACCCTAAAATCCCTACGCTTTAGTAAACAGTTCACTCTATTTTTAATTATTACTTACGAGATCTATATATTTATCTTGTATCAATCTTGCCCTTTACTCTGCAACTGGAAAATTATTTTTTCTTGCACATTTCCTACAAATACATTTTTTCCTTTAATGTCCATATGAAGAATTATATTAAAATGCCTATATAATGAATTATATTCTTTATCAATGTTTTCCTATATAAAAATCAAAGTCCTTAATTAAAAGAAAATAGCTTGAAATTTGGAAGACATAGTTTAAGCTTGTTTCATGTGCGACCAACTTTTTTTTTAACTATTCCGAGAACTATAGAGACTTTCACTTATTTTTGCATTGCTAATAATTTATTTATTAATTTCATGTTCAGTTAGTTTTTGAGGAGAAGCACCATTCTATCCAAATAATCCCAGAGGAAAAGTGTGTAAGCTGAAGCTTTTACCTTTTTTCAAACTTGTTATATGAAAAAGAAATACTCCAAGCTAAGTCCCCAAAGATGCTACCAAACAGATTTTCTCACTTCTTTTTTTTTCGCTTTTTGCCTCTACAATCTTGACCTACTTATATGTTCTGCACAAGATAGACACATTTTATTATGTTGCTAATATAAAATAAAAACTAACGTGCTGTAAAATATAATCACTAAATTTGTAATCTGCTCAGAATTTGTTTATTTATAGATTATCCAAGACACTCTTGTATGTTTTTTTACTTGTATGTTATAAGTTGATTCATACGAATATGGAGTTTCTTTTTTAGGTAGCATTGTTACACATTATTTTTCTATATCATAATTTCTTATAAATTAAAGATAACTTTTTCATGGGTAGTATATATTGTAGAATATATATAATATACAGTGGGGTGGCAAAAATTGTGGACACTTTTTTTAAGTTATGTTTTTAAGTTTGCTACTTTTTTTTTGCATTTTCTAAATAACAATATTAAACCTATTTTTTAATTATGTGTTTAAAGTTTTTCTTTGTATAATTTCAACTATGCTAATGTGTAAGTGTTTTTAATAAATAGTTTAATCCCTATCCCGTAACTCTAGGACTTGGACAATGCAATGCCGAAATCTCAGGATTGAAAATATAATCCGGGATAGCAAACCCTAACATAGATGGAAACTCATCTGCAAGAGGAATAGTGGTTGTTATACTCTGGGGGATTTATTATCTCATGTGAAGCGTATTTATACTATGTTAACTTTGTACCGGTTGATTCAAAAATAATGTAATCAATTTCAGAGCATCATAAATTTTTATTGAATTAAAAACTTTACGTGGACATTTTAATGTAGTTTCTTTTAGCATTGTATTTTCTATGCAAAACTTTACGCCTAGACAAAAGAGTTTTTGCCACCATTTTTGGGGGTGTTTCTTTTTAACATTCTCTTTGATGGTCTTTTGAAGCCCTTGGAGAGTTCTTATTTTAACCCAGCTGTTCTGTTCGTATTTACTACATGTATGTAGCGTTCGGGTCAATATTACCCGTTTCAGAAAACTAACCTTTCTAGCCGTTAATGACTGGTGTCATTAAAGAAATTATTTAGACAATAGTAATGAAATTTTAAAAGTAGAGCAACTAATATAGATTATCCGTAAAAATAACAGAAAAATATTTGAAATTATTACTTACAATGATAATAAATAAAACATCTATAAAAATAACAGAAAAAAATTCAAAATTAAAACCTACTTTCAGTTGCAATTTGAACAGTAATATCTTACATGAGTTTTGCAAATGTAAGTTTTACGCTTGTAGCATAACATTTTAGTTTTGTTATCATTGTTAGATGGACAGAGATTGCACCTTGAACGTTTGAAATACAATAAAGTATTCTCAGTTGATACCGATAGTGCATTTTATCTTTCTCTTTGCATTCGTGTTTCACTTTTTTTATCCAGTCCTCACTTCTTGGTAGGTTTGGCCTTGCTTCAGTTTTTGGAAATATGAGTAATTTTCCCAGTTTTTCCAAAACTAGCTTTTATTTTGTCAATTTGTTTTCGTTTCAATCATTATTTATTGAATACCAAGGATGCGATAGAATACTATCGTGGGCCAGAGTGATTTGTTTTTCTTTTACAAGTGCATGGATTTAGCAGTTGATCAAGAGTATCAACAGCTCGTTTAATTGAATTATAATCTAAGATCATTAATGGTGTTTTGTCAGGTATGTTGCTAATTTCTTAGACACGATGCGGAGTGCTCATAAGATTTACATTCTTGTTCTTTTTTAGTATGTAGTTTACAACTGCTGTATCTTCTGTAAAATAAAAGAATGAGCTGTGATCTTCTTTATTTGGCATTTCTTCAGGAGGTTTTGGTTTATTTTGTCTAATGGTGCCAAGCATAGTTATTTTACGTTTTAGAAGAAGTCGCTCTAAGTTGTAACATGTGAAAAAATTATCGCATGTAATCTTGTGCTCCGAATACTCATAAGTGAGAAAATACACTACTCCCATTCTTTGACTTTTCTCGGGCTTGGACACTTGCTTTTTTCCAGTGTAAGTTTGTGTTTTCAGTACATATGAAGTTTTACTGTCACATAATGTCCATATTTATATCCCATATTTAGATGTTTACTTGGTATATACTGTTTAAAAGGACATCGGACATGAAATCCTACTAATTGTTCATTCACAATATTGTTTTCATTCGGATCATATAATTTTGGTAGAATTTCTACCCATCATTCCCAGATATCTTGCACTGCAGCTCATTTACTCAGTTTTCATCTTTTTGCACGAGTGGATTTATTATCATAATGCATAACTCTCAATGAGGTGCAAAATGTTTTGAGGAACATTGTTGCATTAAATATATTTCTGCCAGTTTCTTTATTCAGTTTGCTTTTTGAGGATTATCCATATGATTTATAAACACCAGCTAACAATAGTAATCCGATATCTGCTTGAATAAATTAACTTTTGATATTCTTCCATTTTTTCCATAAGCTTTTTCTCTTTCAATATTAATAATTTTTATGATTTCGTTATCAAAATTGCAGAATTTAATACCACCTCAAATACATTTTTTACATCTGTTATCCTTGACCTTGAATATCTTGAGCCCCTGGAGTAGCTTCTATATAATCAGATGTTGATTGAGTAGAAAGTGGCAGTGGTTTCAGCTTCCATTTCATTTCATGATTCTTGGAATAAATACAATCTTTATAGTTCAATTGTTGATTATTGGTATCAAAATCATTGTCGGAGCTTTCAATCTCATTTTCATCACTTGTATGATTTTCATTCTCGGATACTTCTTCTCTTCGCTGTCAGAAACTTTTATTAGTTTAACTATATCAGCGTAACCCAAATGTTTGCAATTTGCCAATTTTTCTCGCCCTTTTGAAGGTACGACACATTTAGTGTACATCAAGAAGACAAATACAGCCGAATTTTTTTTTAAAAATAAAATCAAATAGTTTAGCCCCTGCCAATTGTATAAACATTTTGATATTGCATGTAAATTAGAGAAACTTTTGTAGTTTTGTCTTTTAATTTTTTCAAACAAAAGTAAACTTGTATGAGCAAAAATAAATGACTTTTTTTGCGTCAGGTCATATTGACCCGAACGTTACATTAGGACAAAGAAAAATATTCCTTCGAAATACAAATAAACATAAATGCCTCTAGGAGTACATATTTGAACTGTTTCAAAAAGTTTCATGAAAATATACCTGTTCTATTTTTTTTTATAAATGTATAAATTTTATTTCAGGACATATAAACCCGAACATAATAGCTTTTAAGAATTCCCTTAAAATTAATTGCAAGTAGCACAACCAGGGCGTGACGGTAGCCGCTACTAAGTTGGAAGAAAATTTAAATTTGTATCTTTCAGCCATTTTATTGTTGATTTTACAGTATCACTCTGCAGAATCTTGGTGAAAACCAAAGTTTACTAGAGGACAAAAATATTTATTTTTCCTGATCGAGTGTAATAAAACCTTATTCTGATAGTATTTAGAATCAAATTTAGCCTATGGGTCTTCAAAAAATTATTTTGTGGAACCAAAGCTGAAGACAATCCAATTCATACCATAACACCAGACGGCCAACTAAGTTTTTAAAAAACAACTGCGTCTGTGTGACGTTTCTTGCGTAAAAATATATTTTATATTCGTTTCTCCATTTATGAATGACAGATGAAACAGTGATTATGCGAAGTTATCCATACTTTGTAGCTTCGTGTACCTTTGCGTAACATTAAATACAGATGCCAATTACGTTTTCTTGTTTTTTCTACGGTCTTCATCAACATTTGAGGACAGAATAATTTATTTATTTTTTATTTCAAATTTTCTTTATATGAGGACAAATTATCGATTACGATACCTGTAGTTTCCTTGCTAAATTTCTCTGAAGTAGAGAATTTTCTGTAGTGATAAGTCTTTTCTGCTTTTTATTCTTTTTCCCCAAGAATTTCCTTTCATCCACATTTTCTTCCTGGAGCTTTTGATTGTCTGTCAAATTGTATTTTTTTCGAATTTTAGATATATTCTACTAGAAAAATGTCTTTTCTGATTTTTAAATGCTTTATTTATAACATAATTTGACGAAATATCCTTCAAAAGCCTTGCAATTTCATTTCGGATTTGAGGATCTAATTTCGGATCCATTATTTGCTCCCACTAATAAATATGGTAGATTGGTAATTGGTAATTAAAATGTTTTATTTTTAAAATATAACTGGCAGTACACCGCCAGAGATAAAAATTTACCATTCATAGTTATATGCTTTTAAAATTGGTCACACTAATTTTGTATCTACCGGTATTAGCATTAAGATTGTCACGTACTACATTAACTTTTTATCCCTTATAAATTCAAACATTTTGTTTTTGACTCCAATATGATTTGATTTTCTAACAGAGGAACAATAAATATTGTTTTCATCCTTCCATGTAATTATTTCCTTTTATAATACTTTTCTGCCACTTTTCATATAACTCAAGACTGTTTCTTTTCTTTTAACGCTTTGAGCTCGAGTGAAAAGAATGAGTGCATACATAGAGTTATTTTAATGCTCAATAATGTTGCAGTATTTTAATCTTTGCTGTGAAATTCCCTGATAATTTTAAAAATATAACGTCTGAATGAACACAAGTTAAATGTGAATTAAAATGAATTTCTAAAAATAATTTTCTGTATTCGTCTAATGTATTTATGGTTTTTGAAAACTTAATTAAAAGAGTCGCAGTCATTTTTTCGATTTAAAAGATTTTTTAAGAACATTTGTAGAACATATAATTGAGATTTTATATAAAAATGTGATAATTAAAATATTATTTGTAGATATTATATAAAAATAAAATAATTAAAATATAATTTGTAGATATTATATAAAATTATAATAATTAAAATATAATTTGTAGATACTATAGGAAAATATAATATCACCTTGAATGTGAAGTGCAGACTAAATCTTTTTATTGTTTTTTTTATTATTATTCATGAAAATATTAACTGCATGATGTAAAATATATTTAAAGAACCAAGCAACTTATGTTTTCGTTTTTACATAATATTTATATATAAAGCAAAATTCCTCCCCATCCCCAAAAAATTAGCTTTTATTTTGAACTTATAATTAACTTAATTACTTAAAAATGATACTTTCCCCCTTTTTTGAAATTATAAAACATGCCTGCTATTTTTTATATAAAATGCATGAGTTTATGCCAATGAATTCAGTAACACTTTTAATTATAAACAATTTTTTATCAATAAAAGAAAGTAATAGTTATTTAAAAGGGGAACATATTTTGGTGTCTTTTCAGCACAGTGTGCAACAGTTACTCTAATACTCTAACAAATACGAAATCACGCTAAATATTTCTTCTGAATTTAAAAAAAAAATTCTCTAATGTTCTACAAAATACATAGAATACTTTTATAGTAAAAGAAATTCCCTCTAAAAATTTTCTCCTAAAAGTTTTCGTCTAAAATGTTAAATATAGTTTGCTGCAACGCTTTTCAGTGCGTTTTGGGTACATTGAAATATCTAATTTGTTTTTAAGAATAAGAACAAAATGGGTATGCATGGACATGGATTAAATATTAAAAATAATCCACGAAATTAAATATTTTAAAACCCATGCAAATGTAGTATTTATTCACATTTTACTGTTTATTCGTCTTGACAATTGGAAGTTAAACTTAAAATTCTGCAGACAATTTCGTAAAAATGCTTCTTGTAGTAAAATTACATTGAATCGGTTTTATAACCTTTTTCCAGAGTCTGAAAAAGAGTATCGAAACCTACTTGACATGAACAACAAAGTGGCGTAAAATTTAAATATTCTTTTTTTGTGACTCAAGTAGAGAAAATTCGAATCCGTAGTAGCATATGCATATTTTAAAGCAGAATACGATATATTTTGAGTAACACATAAATGCACTACATAAAATGGTGTTTGCCGTTTGAATTTACTCATTTTAACATTTAACAAGCATAAAATTGTTTCTTTTTTTTTTTAATTGTACGTAAAATTGGGTTTCAAAAACTACTTTGTCATTAAATCATATAATTTCAATGATTATTTTTAGCTATATTTGCAACTATATATATATAAAACGTAAGCTGTTTATTTTGGTAATCATGAATTTATTTTTCCGCAAAATTTATTTATATTTAAGGGATTGATGTTTATAACAGTAAATAACAGATATTTTTTGGGAATCAATTATTATTATTAAAAAAATGTCTCGCAATATTGATGAAGAAGTTGCAAACAAGGGAACATATTTTACAAATAGTTAACAAAGTGGATTTCTTGTTTATATGTAGTCCATTAGAAATCTATTTAAATAACATTTTGTTGAATGCGCTAAATATGTTTGTGCCATCTCTCAACAACTATAGATGTAAAATCAATGCAAAAATTACAACATAAATGTAATTCTTATATATATGCAATAACATTGTAAAGTATAATGTTTTGCATATAAATATAGGTCCTCTGAACTAAGACATTTACTAGACTACCAGTTTTACCGAGAGGGCTCTAAAAACTCAATTTTGCGTTCTCATATAGAAAAACTTTTTAGGAGATATATTGTACCATGCAACTACAATAATGTCTTTCATTTCAGCAATATATCAGAACTGTCAAATTATTTGCTTTTATTATATGAAACATAAGTCCCTTACCCATGAGTTTGAGATTTGCAAAGAGTCTTGCCGGGTGAATAAATTAACACCAATATAGTGTGATAGAGTGTGTACCACTGTGATGAATAACAACATTGATCTTCCGAAACGAATGTCGTTTCCCACAGATTCTTCCAAGATAAGTTAAGGGTTCTGCAGTAACTTGTCTTGGTTTACTAAATTATTTGTTTTACTCAAAACAAATACCAGAGCAAGATTTCCACACAGTTAAATCTTCTCAGACCCTGCAATTTCTTCCATGGTACCTTTTTGAAAAAAATATATTTTTTTGTCTTTTTTCAAGTCGTACCAGTATGAATTAATGCTTATGGATGATCCAAAATCCCTGACAATCATCCCTGAACACAACCTACAATTAAAAAAGTATATAAGCAGTCAGAGGCTTATGAAGAAATTATATATATATATATATATATATATATATATATATATATATATATAATAAAAACGGGCTGGGGACTACTTATTTTATCGTATGTTTTAAAACAAATTCAAATCGTATATTCTTGTAGAATTTTTTCAAATTTCAAATATGGTGCCGCTTTTAACATCTTAACTCGCACCGACGTGTATATCTGTATAACTGAACTGTTACGTTGGATGTCCCCGACGTACATATACGTCTTTTCGAAATAGGTTTCATTTCTTTGCGCTGCTATCAGTAAATTTATTCCGAAGGGTTTAGAATGCAAAAGAAAAAAAATGACCTTAAAAGTTTTGGGGATAGATTTACTTATTTGAGAGAGAAATTTATTTATTTGTGCCATTTCTTTCTCTACACAACACATCATTCGCTAGTTTATGTGAATAATGGGGACACAGGGAAGTGAATTTCGTAACTTTTAAGAGACAATTAAGAGGTTAGTCTTGATACTACATTATAAAAGTGGACTGACAGTTCCTGAGAAAAATGTTAGATCACATCACTTCATACCCTTGCTCGTGAATAAAGTGGAATACATTGTGAGTTGGACAATTTAATAATTAACTTTTGTAAAAGATATATATGGATGTCAAGAATTTTTAATTCCTCCCTTATTATCTTATTCTGAGGAAAGGTTTGAACTACATTAGGAGTTTACCCGACTTAAAAAGCTCGATGTTTTTATTTCCACTGTCATTACAAGTTTTTCTTCTGCTCTAGAGACAATAGTTTCAACCGATTTAGCTCTCCCCACCGCAAGATTAATTTCAGGGTCAATGATTTTAAGTTTCCTCAAATGAATTTTAATTTGTCTATGTCCATTTATGTGTTACTCAACCATGTCTCATTTCAGAAAAATGATGCTAACGTTGTAAACATATATCCGGTCATCTTAAAATGGCAGTAATAATGTATCATCTCATGATTCTGCAGCTTTAACTTGTGTAACATTTTTGCTCTATAAACATGAAAATGCTAAGCTCTAAATGTCTTATGTATTGACTCAAGTAGTTATTTTTGTGTGATAAACGCCCAGAGATTCATGAAGATTTTCTTTGCATCGTTTGAGCATTCAAAATAAACCTTAAACATAGCAGTTTTCTGAACAGAAAACGTATTTTGAAAAACACGATATGGCACGGCAATTTATTATTGTTTAACTCGCACCGAGTGCAAAAACTTCCAAGTGATAAAATTATAAACAGTCTATAAAAATCATGAATTTTAATAAAAAAATATACAATGATTGTATTAATTTTTGATACTGTGAACATTTAGTTTACTAAGCAATGCTCATATATTGTTATGTTATGCTTCTATAGTTAATATTATCCGTTGACTATCTGAAACATATTAGTTACCTAATAAAAATAGTTCATGACTTTATGAATAGATTCTGCTAAATAATTTCAAATTCGTTAATGTTTCTTTTCTTATTGTTGTCACTAACTAAATAAGTTATTTGATAAAACGTAAAAATCATGTGAAAATATAGCACGTATGATTTATTTAAATAAGCTCCTTATTCATGTTTATTTAAAATTATTTTGCTGTATAGTTCTTCCCACACAAGATGTATGCAGACGATATATAGTGATACATTTAGATACAATTGATATCAAACAAATTTGTTCTCAAACACAGAATAAATGCATATAATTATCAGTACAATATAATTTCATAAATGGAAAATTGGTTAGAATGCATACAATTTCTTCAATAATATCAATGCATGAATTATTTTATTATTATATATTGCTATTCATAAATTCATAGAAACCTATAGATAAAAAATGTGAATAGAGAAATAATAATTATTTTTATATTTAGTAAGTCTTATGAATATTTTTTGTGTGATAAACGCCCAAATTCATGAAGATTTTCTGCCTTGATTCAAAAATGTTACATAGGAGACCTGGATTACGGCTATTGAAGTGTAAAAACTTCCAAGGGATTTTAAGTAATTTTCAACGTACAATGATTGTAGAGATCCTGAGAAGAGTTTTTGAGGATTTCTAATAAAAAAATGACTTTATGTGGCATAGAAGATGCAGCACCAATTTATACCGAAGATTGAAAAAAGAGCCAAATTTTGTTCATTGTATTAAGATGATCAGGTACCAACTATACTGACAATGTTAAATTGAGGCTTTGTATACCTCTTTTTCTCAGAAAGTATTAAATGTATAGGTTTCAAATTTTTCTGTTCAATAAATAAACATTTATATTTATACTGAAGTGAGATTTTTCATTCAATATATATATATATAAGTGAGATTTTTCATAAATATATATATATATATATATATATATATATATATATATATATATATATATATAGGATATGTTAATTTAGTTACTAAGGATATGTTAATTTTTTCCATGCATGGCTTTGATTTCGAGGACCTTTTTAATTCTATAGATATTGACGATATGATTAAGGTTCTACAGTTAATTTATGATAAATATGAATTATATACTTCAATTAAAAATATAAATTTGATATTCTTGTTAACCTCTTATTAAAAGAAAATTTCATTGCATTTGATCATAATCTTTATAAACAGATCAAAGGATTACCTCAGGGTGGCCCAGCTAGTAATTGTTTAGCGAACATATATTTATATTTTTTTTGAAATAGATCATGTTGTAAATGATTCTTACTTAATTTATCGTTATATAGATAATATAATAATTTTTGGTAAAAATAGTGAATACAAACCAAATATTACGTTCTACCCTGATTATCTCAAGCTCCTTAAAACTAACTTCAACTCTAATATAGTGGAATTCTTGGATTTAGACTTGCATCTTATTAACAATAATGTAGTGAGTAACATTTTTGACAAAAGAGATTCGTTTAAGTTCCATATAATTAAAATTCCAGTATGGAATAGTAACTTGCATATATCAATTTACAGAAATATCATTTTGAATTTTTATTTAGAAATGATAACTTAACTACCCACAAAATAGATAAATACAATAATATAAAACAAATTTTTCAATGTTGTTTAAATCATGAATACCCTTTTAATTTCTTAAGAACTTATATTCATCACAAATACATTAACCGTCTTGCTACTTCGAATTCCAAAATCACCACACAACAATAGGATTTCAAAGTCAGCATGTTAGTGGTCTTGCTGTGAAGATTATATCATAACACTCATATCAGAGTTTACATTTTTTCCACACACATCTTGAACATCTTACACATTGTTGACAACCAACCAAATTAGAGCCTAGCAAATTTACATTTTTGACAATCAACCAATTCAAATTCTACCGTAATTGATTGTCGTCTTTTTTTATACCTGTCTTTGCTGGCTGGTTTAAAAGTCAGCTCAAAAGATGTGTTTATGTATTTTCGAATATTTTAACTTGGTGAATAATCGATTTTCATTAATGTCAAGACGTTTGATTCTCCTCGTAAAAGCTCTGTGAGTAAAGAAATTTTGTTAAATTATTTATTGAATGATACTTTTCTTATGTAATTGTTTTAGCATTTTTCTACTTTTCTTACGTAATTATTTTGTGATTTTTCTGCATTAAGAGTTTGGGAGAGTTTGTTACATAATAGTAATGAGTGGTTTTTCATACTCTCTGAGTTATCCAAACTCTGAAGTTTTGTTTATTTTATTTTATTTGGTTTTCCTACCGAGTTGCAAAGGGGAAGGTTGGCGCCTTCAAACTAGTTTAACCCCACTTATTCGGTCCTAAGTCCAAAAATTGCTTTCTGACTCGCTAGGTTCTTCTTTTTTGTAGTTTCTTTTTTTTATTTCTCGATAATTTTGTTCTTCATGTTCAGGTTTTATATTTTTATTATGCTATTTCTTGTTATGTTCTTTTCTTTATGTATTATTTCTTATTTTTGATATATAATACATATTTCTTTATATATATAAGAACGTTTCCTGAGCATCACCATGGATTTATGTAAAAATCGGCATTTTTGTTAGATTATCTGGTCTCTAACCAAATACTTGAGTAATATCTCAAAATGCCCATTTCAGTGCATATAATTACATATTAGCAGTATGCAGTAAACATTACAGGTGCATTTATGTAGTAGATTCTGGGGGAAAAGTACACGCAGTTTTATAAATGAAATTTTGAGAAAATTACAATTTTTGTATAAAATGTCACTTTATCACAAAAATTATGAATTACAACGAGTATTTGTCTTATTTTTTTAAGCATTAGCTTCTAATTTTCTTTTAAGACTTTTTTTCTTCTTTTTACTTAGATTGTCTTGGAAACGCATTAGATATTTTCAATTGTTATCAATCGAAATATCTTACAAAGTTTACATCATTTTCCTTAAATTCTGTATCAATCTTTGAAGTTTTTTCAACTGGGATACATCATCCTCATCAAAATTGATCATAAAGCATCTTAAATACCGTGTAAAAATACATCAATTTGTAATGATTTGGGAATATATGATTATTCGCCATTTTGAAAGGTTTCATTATGGATTTGTATGTTCACATGGAGACAATTTCATACAGTACCATAATTCAAAATTTACGGGTGCGTGTTATGCACCAGATATTAAAATGATATCTTCAAAAACAAAAAAAAACAAGAGCATTAAAATAAACAGACTTCTGCATAGTTCGGAATATCGTTCATGTAAAAGAAATGACATACTACAAATGTGCTTAAAGGGTTGTAGTTCTAGAATTATACTAGCTTTTCAAAAGCATGGAATAATACCTCGAATAAATAACTTCAAAAGATTATACAATTTTATACGTACATTCCAGGATACTTTGTAAAAAAGTGAGTGTGCATTATACAACACATATACCTAAAAATTAAAAAAATAATGTAGCTTGATACGTAATTTCGCATTACATGACGGACGTTTCGTTAAAGTAATATTCAGTGATGGACAATAATTCATTCTTTTCACGATGCATAAATTATTTTAGCTCCTATAGAAAACACTAAGACATTTAACCTTAAAATAAGCTTGGAAACTTTCCTAACACATATTTTTTTTCGTGAAACAGATTAAATTTTTAAAACAATAAATAGACGGAAGGATAACTTTTTCCCGAATATATACTCCACATGAGTCATAAATAAGGATGGATTTAAGATGATACAACATAGAAAAGAGAACATAATTTAAAAACGGAACTGAAGTACAATAATATATTGAAAGGAATTCGAAAATAATAAAGAAAAATACCGATTTATACCATACTTATGCATTGCAAAGCAGTCGTATTTTACATTAATGATATTCCCATTTTTGTTACGATTTGTAAAACTTAAACGTGTAGTTCACTATGTTAATATCAATCATTTATTGAATAAAAATAAATACATTTTGCCTATTAAAGTTATTTCGCTAGAGGTACTTGATCAAATTTTAAGTTGAGATATTGTTTCTTATTCACATATATAAAATACGTCAAAATTCATTTTTCGAGGTTTGTTAAGAGGAATTTGAGAGAGTAAAAACACTTTTTTGAAAAGTTTAACACATTCATGTTATTTTGAAATTATTTAAATAATTTTATTTTTATCTAGTATATCACAAAATTTGATTCATAACAAATAAATACTTATTTATCAAGTACTTTCACTTTTTTTGATTTTCCCCTCTTCTACAAACTTTTTCTGAATTCATATCAAAAAAGGGGGTTGGGTTAATAAACAGATCTTATTTTACAGAATCGGAATTCATTGTAATGTTAATTGTACTGGATGAATATATTTCTTGATAATTTCGGTAAAATTAAATTCCAATTAGTATAAAATACATTTCATCTGAACGTGGAAAAGTAAGTTCATACTGATATGTGGTTATGGGGAAAAGTTGAAAACTGGATTCACATTTTTAGTAATATTTTATATGGGAAAAAGGTACATTATTTCTTAAATTTCTTTTGTCAAAAAATTATCAATCTGCTTTAAAAAAGGAACCCAATGCTAATGTATAAGATTTTTATCTTTTTGTTTATAACTGTGTGTCAAATTTTAATAAAGATAGTAAAAATACTGGATTCAATTTATGATGGATTATAATTTTAACTATCCTCCGAACTTAAGATATACTCAATATGTAAAACGCTGATGGTCTAGTCTTAATTAGACTTTCTTTCAGTTCTTTGTTATGTTATTTAGAAAGGTTTCAGAAATTTAATAAAAGTGCATTGGATTTTTCTCACTATATTTAAAGGCATTTTTCAATTCCTGCTATTATATTTCCCTTTCTCCAAATATATATATATATATATATATAATACTAAACATAAAAATGCACAAATAGTTAGAACCTAAGATAACTATAATAAATAGGAAGAAATAGGCACAGTAGTACTATAACAAACTCCTAGCCTTAGGAGCCAAGATTGCAGGTTTATGTATATATATATATATATATATATATATATATATATATATATATATATATATATATATGTAGTATTATATAAATATATATAATACTTTCTATTCATCCATTCAAAACAAACACATTTTTTTTTAAAACTTGCAGTGGATGACACTTGATGTTTATATATTATTTGAAATATTAATTAATTAATTACATTAAAAATTAATAAATAGTAACAAACTAAAACAACATCCAAATAACAGAGATATAAAGGAAAAATGTTCGTTGCATCCCTGTAACGCAATGGACTGCACGTTGGACTTCTAATCCATAGGTCGTGTGTTTAAATCCAAACTGGGATGGCATATTTTCTGAGAATGCGATTTATTTTTTACTATATGATTTATTAGAATAATTAAGTTTAATTAAAATGAATAAATAGTAACAAACAAACAGAAATAGTCAACTCTATATATAGAAAGGAAAATGGAAAATTGTTTCCTGTTTTGTCACATATATATATATAATATTGTGATTTCCTCATATTTATACATATATTTAAATTAATTGTAACTATTTAATAAAAATTAACTAAAAGAAAAATTTTCTTTAATGATTTCAGTAGGAATTGACTTATTTTTTATAATACTTGTTTATGTGTCTGTTTTAGGAATACGGCATATAAAAATAACATTTATTTAATGCAAATTATTAACCGGTTTTATAGAATTCCTAAGAATTTTAGCGATTGTTAAGATGCCTAATGATATTTATGCAAAACATGCATAAAGTTACTTTTATATTAAGATGTTATACGTTAATATTATTATACATTTTTAAACATATATACAATTTATGGATTAAAAATAGAGTGAATAATAATTTAAGTGCATTTTACTCTTCTAAAAAAGGTAAGATATTCAAATAAATATTTCAAATTTTTGAAAGCTTTCCAGATATTTATGGATGTCAGTACTATAATTGGCTTTACTTAAGCAAGGCATTTCAAATAATGTATATAACAAGATTGGTGTTATTCTTTACATACTAATAAGAGTTACTTCATTTATTACTTATTATACCAATGAGTAATGAGTTTACCAATGGAATAATAATAATTATTCACATTTTCTGAAAACGTAAATATGTTTTTCTCCATGTAAACAACTGATATAAATACCTAATTCTTTCTAACTAATAAGCTGTATTAAAATGGGGAGGGTGTGTAAAATATTAACGAAAGATGCGGAAAAGACCAAGCATATAGTTTTACATGTTTCAAAACATTAAAGTGTTAAAAATTTTGCCGCAATCATCAGACAGAATAATTTGGAATAATTTGAAACTTAAAATTAGAGTTTTATTAAAAATAATAGATTTCCTATTAAAGCAAAATGTGTGTGTGTTTAACAGTCATATATATATATATATATAAAACAACATTCAAAGTTCATCCTTGAGCACAGCAGCAAAAATATTTAATCACAATAACGCTTGAGCTGGCCAAGACACACATTCGCTGAATTGCTTTTAAACTGAACTTTGCCCACTACATGCCATGAAGCCATTTAAAAAGTACCCTGTGGTGTTTCAACTAATCACTTTGAGTCATTTTGGATTTCTTTCAAGATGCCTGCTTGTGTCGCGTAAGTGAATGGCCATTAACTTCCATCTATAATGCTACATGATGACTATTGGTAACGGGTGTCGTAATTTTGAATCATGACCAAGTGATGAGGATAATACCTGAGTTTTGGGTACTTTTTCCAATTTTTTCACACCACCCTTAACAAGAGGACTTTGACATTCGACATACTTTGCGTGCATCATACCTTCTACACGGTGGATTTTCAATGGTACTAGGATTCGAGCTCATAACACATCGGAAGGGGTCTATGACCGTAACTACTAGGCTGCCATGACCATCTGTATGAGTGGAAAATTTAGCAACAAATTTGCTGCCATAATTTATATCGTTGTTTCTCTATTTTGTCTTTGCTTGCAAATATCCTCCGCTTAAAATACCTTTTCGTCAGGGATATAGGGAATAAAGTCGATATATCTTGCAATAATACAACGTTCAGCAATAATACGTTTTGAAACAATGCAAATAATTCACTAATTACATGTACTGCTATTTGACTTCTTGTTATTTTTTCATACTTTGAGGAAGATAAGTTACTAATTTCGCAGTCATTTGTTAAAAATGTTACTCTAAAATATTATTCACTATATAATTTTAAAAAAAAACTTTATAACAATGAAATCATTCAGTATTCTTTATCAGTGAGAGCATTTGGGAAAAAGAAATAGTAAACAAATATTCAATCACACATGATTTATAACATTTTTTAAAATAAAAATAAAAAAAGCACAAAACATTTTCTAATATTTATGAAAATTGCAATCGAGTAATCATCGATTTACCTTTACATAGTTTAACAACAGTATTTTTTAAAAAATGCTACCTTTAGCCTTAATATTAATACTTATCTGATTACTTCATACATAAATCAGGCTCTTATGGCATGCGACGATAAATGGTCTTTCTTGTTTCTTTGAAACGTGATTTTTGACCTATATATTAACAAGCTTACCTATATATTAACAAGAATATCATATATTTTTCCCTGAAAGCAGTTAATCCAAAAATCGAAACTAATAAATTAGTTTAGGGAATTGAATATTTTGCCAAGAAATTATTACTTATTCTTCATTCAGTTAAAATGCTAAAAATGTAAAATGCTTTATTATTATCCGTTTATTATTTTGGGAAAAACTTGAGGGAAATTTAGGGGATTTTTATTTAATCTGTATAATGAAGAAATTATTTTTGAAATACATTTAAAAACACACACATATGTATGCATACACATACACACATATACGAGTTAATGCGTTGATCTTCAAATATTTTAGGACATTGTCCAAATTTTACAATTTGTGTTTCTTCTTTAGTTAAAACAAAATGCTTTTATTTGATAGTTTGTGTTGTAAAAATGACTCGTTTCTCAGAAATTTTATAATTTTCAATTGAGAAAAGTCAATAAAACTTATTTCAAAAATTCTACGAATCCAATTTTCCATATTATTCTTATAATAGCATTGCTCCTGAAAAAATAGTTTTTATTATCTGACTATTTATCTATCTAGTTATTTATAGTTAAATTGTTTACCTTACTATCAGCAAAAGTATATTCATTTTTTTATAAATATTTTTTCAGCTTATTCTGAAAGAGTTGAAGAACAATTTACCATTATCTGTGTAGAAAATTCTAGTACATTCTTGAGAGAAATATTAGATAATGACTTTGATCCAGAATCAAATATTTGATGTCGTATGCTTCATAGAATGCAAACAATTGGTTTTTTTTTTCTAAAAAAACCCTTATTTCAGGAAATCTTCTTGAAATGTTAACGCACATATCTCCATTTTCTTTTCATTAAATTGCTTTTAGTGCGTGGGTAAATAAACAGCAAAATTGATTCTTCAGATCATGAAAGGTAAATCATGTGTAAATATTGTATCAGAACCAAGTGGTTTGTTATTCTAGAAACGTTCATTGCAAAAATTCTTCAAAACCTACAATTAGGTACGAAGTTATTCATGCTTGAACTAAACATTTTTTTCTTTCGAAGATATTAAATGTATTAGCATTACACCAAGAACGATAGAAGATAAATCATTACAAATATGACGTATGTCTTGCAGATCATTATACAAAGAATAGAACAAGATATCATACAAATTTCAGTAGATATAAATGATACTTAATTTTGGATAAATGGGACATACAACCGGAAACGTCATCATAATTGATTATTTATAAATTTATTTATCTTTGATTCTTTTCAAAACAATTTCAGCATGCTCTACATTTTAAAATGAGATTCATCTCAAGAATCCATATGATCCACAATTGAATTTAGAAGAAGACTTTTCGTCTTATGGAATCAAATATTTAGTATTACATCTTTAAGTATAAATTTTATTTTGATCTGGGAAAAGCGTGATATTTTGACAATCGGCAAAGACTTTCATTGAGTATTTTATAAAGTGATTAAGGACCCATAATTATGTTTCAAACATATTTGTAGTAGTTTTATTTACAAAATTAATTTTTAAATCTTCTCTGTTGTAATAAATGTTAATATTATTTTACTTTAAAATAATATTTGAATCTTTTAAACCTTTTACATGAAATACTCTACTCTTCCATCCACCTATCTTTTATTTTCTCTTATATTGCCAATGTAATTATTACATTATCTTCGAGTGCATGCACATCGCAATTGTTTGAATTTTGAAAAAAATGATGCAATTTTAAAATTTGTTTCATATAACTGCGTACAAAGCAAAAAACAAATGTTCATTAGTACAAAAGAAGGGTTTTGATTGTATTTATATTTTTGCTTAAATTTTAATGATCAATTTTAAATAATAAATCTTTTGATGTTTAAATTGTTATTTCCTTGTTTATTTCCTCCTTCTTCAAATATTTAGTTAATACCCCAATAACTTGGAATAATACCTGATAGTATGAAGTTTTCATATTATTATAAATATATATTGCAATCGTACATATTTAAATTTTTAACATTATTAAATCATATAAACAAGTATTTTGTAAATAAAAACAAGTATATCAAATATAATTTTTTCTGACTCATAAAAGAATTATTTTAATGCATTTTTCCTATAAATCTGTATTCTCTAACTATAAATATGTATTATATATATATATATATATATATAATATATGTATATATATATATATAAATATATATATATATATATATATATATATATATATATATATATATATATATATATATATATATACCAGAGAGTTATAAGAACTTTGCTGAAATATGTCCTTTTAGATGCCGTTTCGTTGAACCGATCGACATGAAGTACAGTTATTTAAAAGTATGCACTCAATATGCTGCGAATGGCAACCAAATGACACTCCCAGTTACAATTATAGTGACATAATCTCAAAAATTATGAATGGCAACACACATTTTTTTGGTCAAAATGATCATCATGTGCAAAAACCCTCAAGAGCTTTGAAACGGTACGTGTATCACAAAAAAGGCTGCAGCATGCATGCGAAAAACAGAGTTCTGCACTGGCACAAATATGAGATCGGATGCACACACAGGGTATCTACATATGCCTGACTCAAGTAACCAATAACATAAATCTGTTTGCTTCTTATCCAGCTTAGAAAAATGATAAAAATCGGAATGTTAATGTTAGTGCTTCAATCGGGATCTTCAACACGTCTACGTAATGACTCTTCATGTGGAAGTCCGGGGTGAATTGATGATATTGTACTGGCAAAATGGGATGAATGTCGTGATATCCTTGGAATCTTACAGTCAAAAACATTGACAAAGAAGTAGTCCATGTGCTCCGCAATTTCTGCATGATTTACGGCAGTGGTTCTCAAACTTTCACTACTGGCGACCCAATTTTCAATCATAATTTTTATCGTGCTCCCCTAAAAATAATAATGTATTGAATGCAATAATAATTCACTTTGGGCGTTAAAGCTACAATGCGACTAGAATTATAAACCGTGCATATTAACAAGATAAGTATTAAATTTTTTGCATATGTTACTTTTAAGTAATATATATTTATATATATATTTTTTTTTAACTTTTTAGTTCGATTCACTATAAAAGCGCGTTTTTTGTTTGTTTTAAAACTATAATTTATTTTATAATTATTTTTACTATACACGATAAAAATCACAATTCCAGTGAATAATTTAATTAAGAGAAAATATACTTACCTACTTTCAAGAACTTTTCAATTCTTCTTTGAAAATTTGAGAAAAAATCCAATAAAACTAAGGAAAATGTTCCAAATGTGCGTGTCTTTAATAAAGGACGTAAATCACAGACACTTTTCGCTAAAACAGAAACGTTATTTTCCACAGCAAAACTGTCATATTTTGTTCACTTTTTTGTAGTTTTCTGTAGTTTGATGATCTACAAATAGCATTTTGAACTTTTTCTTCCTTGTGTCTTTTTGACAAGGCGAAGTGCTACATTATGGCTTTATAGTTTTCTTCATAGAGATCTTTAGGCAGCATTTGAAAATTTCAAATCAACTCAAACGTTTCATGTCTAACGCTTTTCTGATATTTACTTTCGCATTATTTCTGTAGGTTCTTCAATAGCTTGATCAGTTTCAACTTCTTTCAATAGGAATCATATATATAGATGCCCATTTTTTTTAATATTCTGCTCATTTACATTTATAAACCATAATAAGTCGCACAAAACTGCAATCAAACCACAAAATTGTACATGGGGAAAGTGTAGCATGTGTTCTAAGTAACAATTTTGTAAAACATTTTTCATTATGCATTATATGTTTCAAATTACTCAAAAATAAATCTTGGCCAAATAATTCTACAAAGTGCTCAATATGCTTACCCATATATCATAAAACTCTTTCACATGGAAAAGGAAATTTATTTCCCTAAAAAAACGACGGAGATAACCATACCAGTAAGTTCGAAGGACAACTGAAGTAATATTTTACTTTAAAAGAGACGTAAAAAAAATCTCTCATCGTGGGATTACAGCAAAGCAAACAAAGTATTTTTTAATTTGGTTATAGGATCAAAGATGGCTAATGAGTGTTTGAAGTGGAATCTTTTATTTTTGATAATTACCAGATGATAAAAATAATTTTTATCAGTGTAAATGTGTATTTTTTATTATGTCAGAAAGCATTTTGTTTTACTTCATTCCAAAAAATTATTATTTAATCTTTTTATTTTCAATATGCTCGCGCCCCCCTCGCAGGGTTACCGCGCCCCTCAGTTTGAGAAACACTGATTTACGGTATACGACTACGTTCAGAATCGTGATTTTGCAAAAGCGTGTAACTGGATAATATTTATGATATTTAGTGTTACTTTGATTAGAAAATGTATATAAAACAGTTTTAAGAATAGTATTAGAATAAAAAAAATATTTTAGTACAATATTTTGACCAAAAATTAACATAGAATGACCCATTTTCAAAATGTACTCCTTTTGTGAAAAATGCTTCTATTATAATAATATTTTACCTGTATATAGCTCAGACATCTGTACACAAGCTCATTTAGAATTTTTGAAATACATAACTTTGAAGTGGATTTATCCATGTTTTATGACAACAGAGGGGAAAAAATTTAAGAAAAACCGCCAATAATTATTTCAATTCGTTGTAACTCTGAAAAGAATGTGAATTTTTCAAACGTCATATTTGAGTCTCTGTACAGAAATCTGAGATATATACAGGCAAAATATAACAATTATACATGCATTTGTCACAAAAGGAGAACATTTTGAAAAATCTTTATTTTAAATTAATTTTTTTGCCGAAATATTGTATTTAAATATTTTTTTTTTGTCAAAATGTTTTTAAAACATTTTTATACATGTATTCTAATCAAAAGTAACACTAAATATCCTGAAAAGTATCCATTTATGTGCTTTTTTAAAATCACGGTTCCGAACGTAGTCGGATGCCTTAATAACGAAATTAGAAGACACTGTTTTCGCTTGTGATATACGGTGATCTGGACGAACAACTGTTCCTGAGAACACTGTTTCGGAAGTGTATCATTTAGTGACTTCCGGAAACATGCAAACTGTGAGGGGTACATCCTGTACGTTGGATATATGTAAAATAATTACTCTAAAGCTACTGCACTCGCTACTCTGCTTGGTTTCATACCGATATCAGCACATTCGTATGTCATCAACTACAAACAGAGTTTGCACATGAGTATCTTATACGATATAATGACGATAACGACTGGCTTCTTCACATATTATGGATAAGGCGCATTTCACATTCACTGACAACATCAATAACAAAAATTGTGTGCATTAGGTAGACACAAATCCGAACTTTATAGTACCAGTAACTTTATATGCTTTATTAATTACTGTGTAATGGGCATGTGCAATAGTTCTTGGTTCATAAAATTTTGACAAAGGTACACCGGGTGGGTTTGAAACATACTCTATAACAGGCTCTCGCTATACAACTATGTTGCAAAATTATATCATAACAGAATTGCGGCAAAGAAAATTACTGAATAACATCGTTTGGATGCACTTCTGCGTATTGAATTGTCTGTTCGTCGGGTCCTAGAATAGGAATTTGGTAACCGTGTCATCCCAAGCCCTTTTCCATTTGCATGAAATCCGTGATTCCCCAACCTCTCTTCAATGGATTACTGGATTTGGGGATATCTCAAATCTGGAGTCTATGGGTGCAATCCGCAAACAATGCTGTATTTGAAGGAGTCTATCAAACTTGAGGTTGGAAACATTATTCATGCTATGTTACGCTCGGATTAATGTCCAAAGTCTCCTGCTTTAAATGTGCAATTGCTTCTGATGGTACCTATGTGGTATAGTTGCATCCATGAATAATCCACATAAAGTCTTCATTTCTTCGATCTGTGTTGCTCTCAGTGATTAGTGTCTTGGCACAGTCATATGCCGAATTCCTCTCTGCATCCCCGATCGTGTTTTTTTTCTTACTCATTCGGAACTGTTTTTTTGCATGTGTATATCGCCCCCGTTGTTCTGATACGCATACTATTCAAAAGCTCTATAGGATTTTTGCACGTGCTGATAATTTTAGGAAAAAAATATGGGTTTTAACATCTGTAATTGTTGAGTTTCTGTCACAATAACCGTAACCGTGAGCACCATTTTGTTTCCATTTACAGGAAAAAAAGTGCATACTTTTAAATAACTGTACCTTAAATTTCATGTCGACCAGTTGGACGAAACGGCTGCGAGGAGTCCATATATCACCAAATATTTGTCATGACCACCCGGTATATACACTGCTGGACAATTGCTAAGGACAGATAACACTATCATCCATATCAACCACAAAATGAAAGGAAGCAAAATGTTGAAAGTTAGAATAAGTGCGGGATATTAGTAAGAAGAAGTATGAGTATGCAAATTTTTTTTCTACGTCTGTTCATCACGTGATAGAGAGTTCATAAGAGCTTTAAAGGTGTTGACGCGTGTGGACAGTTGTTGTTTCAAGTCAAAGTTTTACAGGAAATATTTAATAGACGAACTTAAAATTTTTGGCATGTCTTCCCGACATCACATAGATGATTTTATGCGTGGCCGAATTATTGGAAAGATCGAAGAAGGGCAAAAAATAACAGATGTCGCCAGGGAGTTCGACATCGCTCACAGCGTTGTTTCACGGCCGTGGAAGTAATTTAAAACTACTAGAATGTGTAGTAGACGGCACGGGGGAGGTCGTGTTAGAAGTACGACGCCTTCAGAAGACAGATATATCATCCTATCAGCAAAAAGGAACAGGCGCACCACAGCTCAGCAGGTGGCAAATCAGTTTCTTCCTGCCTCAGGAAAGCAGATCTCCCGAAAGAATGTTGCTAGACGTTTGAGGGGAGGAGGACTATACGCACGTAGACCTGTTGTGTATGTCCCATTGACCAGACAGCACCGTACTGCCCGTTTGCAATGGTGTCGTGAGCATCACAATTGGACTGAACAGGACTGGACATGCGTACTATTCTCTGATGAGAGTAGGTTCAGTCTTCCATCGGATTGTAGACGCCAACTGATCTGGCGCGAGAGTGGTACTACTTATAGTCCAGAAAATATCCGGGAAAAGGACCGATATCCGACATGCAGTATCATGGTGTGGGCTGGCATCATGATTAATGGCCGCACGCGCCTACATGTGGTTGCGAATGGGACTATGACGGGTCAACGACACATTGATGAAGTTCTACTTCCTCATGTTCATCTTTTCCGTGATGCTGTCGGTGATAAATTTGTTTTTATGGACGACAACGCAACATGTCATCGAACACTCGCTGTTTAGGATTGTCTAGACAGCGAGGGTATTCAACGTTTCGTATGGCCAGCGCGTTCTCCAGATCTAAACCCCATTGAAAATTTGTGGCATGCTTTGGGGAGGCAAGTTGCTGGTCGAAACTATCCTCCAACAAACAAGAACACCCTCATCCGTGCACTCACAGAGGAACGGGATAAATTGCCTCAACAGCTGCTGGATAATATTGTGCAAAGTATGGTACGACGTGTGGAATGTTGCATCATACTCCACGGTGGACATATCCCGTACTGATTATTTTCTTTAAGGTGCCTGCTGACTTTTAGATGCATTGTTCCATTTCTCCGTACGCAGATCAAATGAACATTTTTTTTCTCTTTCAGATGTTTCACAGCTTTTGTACTCTCCAGAACAATAAATATTCTTTATTCTAATGTCTGAACAGTGTGGCAACTATATTTTATCCTACTAGGCCTCATGTCTCACTTAATGTTATGCTACATAGCAATTTGTGATCCATCCTTAGCAATTGTCCAGCACTGTACATGGTGGCGAAAAATGTGGACACTTTTTAAAACGGTTATGTTTTTTTTTAAGTTTGTATGCTTATAAAAAATTTTGCGTTGCACAAAATGCAAAGTATTTACATCATTTTAAAGAGAATTTAATACTAAATTTAATACAAAAATAAAATTTAAATATATGAAACTCAAAGCAAGTTATGCAGCAAAAACTGTTAATATACCTTGGATATCGATGATAGCAGTGAATTATCAGAGGTTAGGGAGGTTACCTTTATTCTTTTCTACAGCTTCACGTAGATGTTTCTTTGAGCTGAAAATACTTTTAAACTCTTCCTTCGTTATTACATGATGCAGGAAACAATTATATTCTCAGTTAGTTACTTTTTATTTCATGGGTACCTCGTTTGGCCAAGAGTTTTCAAACGGTGCCACGAGTTTTCGATAGGGTTGAAGTCAAGACTGTCTTTTGGCCAGGACAACAACTCAGTGATCTTAGAACAGTACCAGTCCTTCAATTACTTTACTGAGTGGAAATGAGCAGAATCTTGCTCAAAAAAAATGATGCATTGTTGGTAAATAGATCCCTGACGCGCGGTTGAAGTTTGGGATCTAGAATGGTTTCAATGTATTTTATGAGATTCAGTGTCCTACCCATGATATGAAGGCGACCGATACCATCAACTGATTTGCCTGACTAACTGACTAAACTATTAAACTATGTAATTACTTACCAGTTAATTGGATACAGACAGGATGTAGCATTTTTGCTATTCTACAACTTGCATATTTTACGCCATAACTACCAAATAACGATGTTTTAGTTTCGTCCCTCCATAAAACTTGTAACCAATAATCATTTGTACAATTAATGAGTTACATTGCCTACTGTAGTCCCTCTTAGCACTGAAGTTAATTGAGGTACGGCTATTTTCGTGGAATTGTAACTTTAAGTCTTATATCTGCTAATCTACTCCTGATTGTTTTTGAACTGACATAAACACTAGCATCACACCCAGATTACTCCTGATGGCTGTCCATGAAATTCTTATATTTCTGAAACGTAGTATTTTTTCTTCTGTCATCAACAGATGTGGTTACCTTTTTCTGCCTTTTCCTGCTTTGTCTTATTAAGTTTGTCTCCTGTCATTTTAAACAAAACTTTCAGTCTCCAGATGTATTCACTGAACTATCCCCCCCCCCCCTGTTATGTAATTTTAATATGAGGAATACCATTTTCTTGTCACACATGTGTTCAATCTACTCTTTTATTTCGTGTCATTGCTTTTTGACTAAATATCATTGTTATCCTGGCCAGGAAATAGTCCTGACCTCAATACTATCAAACATTTGTGGAACCGTTTGAAATATTTTGTCCAAATGAGGTACAAATGAAATAAAGATAGATTTAGTTAAGGATATAATTGTTTACCGGCATCATTTAATAACGAAGGAAGAGCTTAAACTATATGAAACTGTAATAAATAATAAAGGCGGCATCAATAATTACTGATAACTCACTGCTATCATCAGTATATAATGCATATCAACAGTTATTACAGCTTAACTTTTTCTGCGTTGAAATTTGTGCATTTTATTGAATTTAGTATTAAATTCTCTATTACATGATTTGTTGTTCTTTTTTGTGAAATATTACTTCCACTCAAGTATCTCGGGACAGCACATTTATGTATGTACAAATACGAAAAACGATCACGGAAACTGCACACAGCAAGTCAGACCAAACGCACACATCGACCAGTCAGCTACTGAACCCCGTAGAAGATATGCGTAGGAGTGAAGCGGGAAAAACGCGCGTGGGCGGGTCACACAGTTATCCTTCCACCAGAAAAAATAGTTCACTTGATTCTCACCCCAATATACCCTTCCTACGAGTGATATATTTTTTTTCAAACTATTCTAATATTATAAACATATACACAATACACATAAAATATAACAGTAAACACAGTGACATAAAATTAAAGGAGTAATGAAATTTTTTGCATTGAATGTTCTAAATTTTCTACATTCATGGCTTTCGTAAGAAAATCCGCAATTAAAAATTCTGTTTGGATATATTCTAATTTATATAATTACAATATCTTCAATTAAATCCTTTATAAATTGAAAACGTAAGTTCATATGGCTTGATTTATTTCAAGAACTGGTAGTCTTAATCCATTGAATTGCTGCTTGACTATCTGAATTTAAAGTTACAGTATTATTTATAAATTATTCACATTTTAATTCAGTTAACAAATTTACAGTCCAAAATATATCTTTACAAATTTCAGAAATAGAAAATAACTCCGTTTTACATGTTGATAAACTAACACTCTTTTGTTTACATTTCCATAAAATTAATGAATTACTAAGTAAAACTACACCTCCAGAAAATGATTTTCCATTTTCTGCGTTTCCCCAACTAACATCTGAACTAGGATTTAAAATACCCAATTTTTTTTCATAAAACAATTTTTTTATCTTTTGAGCCTATTAAATATATTAACACTCGCTTAGCCAAATTGTAATGTCTCTTCTCTGGATTATGATTGAATTGGGATAAATAAGACGTTATATACAAAGTAAATATCATGGTGAGTTCTATTAGCTAAATATAAAAGTTCACCAATTAATTCCTGATACATAGTAATATCAATTCATTTGTAGAGGGAACATTTTTGTCTGCCCCCATCACAATTTGAGTTTTGGCATTTTTACAATTTTCTAAATAATGTTTGAATAATAATGAATCAATGTAGTCAAACTGGGATAGATAAATACCATTTTCACATTGATCAATGTCCATGGCAAACAAACTTTTTAATTTTTTCAACCACTTCAAATACATTTTTAACCTTACTAACAATATCTTCATACATTTAATCATTTTTACAAAAAATAGCTAAATCATCTACATACATAATATAAAAACACAATTATCAGAAGCTTATTGATTTAAACCAAAATTATCTAATCCACACACACACACATTCTTTATTTTCATATACCAGTTTCTACCAGACTGTGGCAAACCATAAATACTCTTTTTCAATTTACAAACTTTGTCATCTCCAATTAATTTTTCATAACCAGGAGGGGGTAACACATACACAGTCTCTTCTAAATCACCATATAAGTATGCAGTTTTTTACATGAAAGAAATTAACATTTAAATTTAATTTAGCTGCAAGTGCGATTAACAATCGAAAGGATTCAATATTTACAACTAGTGAATACGACTCTGAGTAATCTATGTTTTTAATTTGATTAAAACCAGCTACTACAAGTCTTGCTTTGTATTTCATATTTTTTCCAGCATCATCTTGTTTTAAACTATATATCCATTTAGTTTTTATTAATTTTGTTTTCTAAGGTTTTTATACGATTTCCCAAACTTTATGTTTATCTAACGAATCTAATTCATTCTCCATTGGCAATTTCCAATTTTGCTAATTAGTACTGTATTTATTGCCTCAAAATAAGTTTGATACATTATTCCTTAAAGCAGTGCTTCTCAAACTTTAAATACTGGCGCCCCCTTTTCGGTCACAATTTTTTTCGCGCCCCCCTTATACATTAATAATGTACTGAATGCAATAATAATGCACTTCGACGCTTAAGTTACAAGAGGCGATCTTAATTATAAACCATACAAATCAGTAACATAAGTATTAAATTTTGTATACTACTTTTAAGCAAAATAAAGAAATAAATAAAATAATAGGATAATTATTATGTTATTTTTCCTTTCTCTAATTTTTAAATTGAACATATTACAAAATGCGGTAGCTGCTTAGAAGACAAAATATAGATATCTGCTAAATATAGAAAAAGAACTCAGAGGGTCAATTTCTAATAATAAGCATTCCTTATAAAAACTTTGCTTTCCAAGACAAGCTCGTGGACGTCATTAATACTTATTAAAGTTATTCTTAATTTAGTATTAATAATTTGTTATAAAATATTCTGTGCAGCACTGATACATTAAAAGTATACCGGCTGAAGTGCCCGCTCTTTGCTCGAGTTCATTTATAAGAAAATAAAACATTATTGATATAATAGCTGAATTGTAAGGGAAGCAAAGCAAAGTGCTCGACAATATTCACAAAAACGTAAAATGATTTTTTTAAATCGTTGCTCAAATTATAATTAGTTTTTAAGCGAATTGTAATTTTAAGCCTCAGAGAATTAGAATTTATAATTGATGGTAAACAGTAGCGCACACAGGAATTTTTCAAGGGGGACGGGGTCGAAAGTTCACCAATCTTGTATCAGGTTCCTTTTGATTTTGTCGATTTTCGAGAACAAAACACAGTAAAAAACTAATTCTTGAATAAATAGCATTAACTAATAAAATTAAACATTAATAACAAATACTTAACTAAATTTTGCGTACTATAAACTTAGAATTATAATCAATCGGAAAAAAATCAAGGGCTTTGGGGGGTCCAGACCCCCTCTCCCACTGATATTAAATAATGATCAATAATATAAAATATCGATGAAGAATAATTGTATTATTTTTAATATTTAAAGTGAAAAGACTTCAACATGTTTTAACCCGGGAGCAAGAGCGCACTCGGTACGGTCGGGGTTATTGAGTCACCCCAATCCTTTTTTTTATAATTATTTTATTGTACACGATACAAATCATGATTCCAGTGAATAATTTAGCTAAGAGAAAGTTTACTTACCTACTTGCAAGGACTTTTCAATTTTCTTTGGTAATAAATAAACAGTTTTGCCAGATTTAATGATTTCGTAATCTATGTGTCCCGCGCGACCACTTCCGGGTAAAAAGTATATTCATTATGATAATATGTATGTTACTGCTAAATAAATTGTGTGAAACGTTTTTCGTTATGCTTTATACATTGAGAATATTTATAAAAATATGTCTTGGCCAAGTAATCCTTCATGTGCTTGTGTGTGTGCTCTCCGTGGTTTTCCAAATATCATAAAACTCTTTTGCATGAAAAAAAAGCGCAACAGAGAACTCGTAAAAGAGAGGTCATAACTAACTGTATCAATAACAGAAGGTCAAACAGATTACAGCTATAATGTGCAGTATTTCAAAAAAATATTGACAGTGATGAATTTTTTATGTTCCCCTAAAGTTTTTCGATTCTGGGTCCGGGATCTGGTTTTTCTCTGAAAGAGTAGTATGTTAGAGGTTATAAAAAAAAGCGTAATAAAAAAATCTCTCATCACGGGATGACAGCAAATCAAATAAAAGTTTTTGTTTTGGTTATAGGATCAAAGATAGCTAATTAGGTATTGAAGAAGTTTTTTATTTTTGATGGCTTAATATCGCTTATAAATTATATCAGAGTAAAAGTGCATTTTTTATTATGTCTGAAAGTATTTTGTTTTAATTTATTCCAGTAAACTAATTATTTTTTAAATCTTTTATTTTCGATATGCTCGTGCCCCCCAGGGGGTGCGCCCCGCAGTTTGAGAAGCACTGCCTTAAAGGAACAGACATCTGCTTAGATCTAAGTCTTTCCGATGTTCTAATAGGGATTTGATTTTGTATACCCTTCAATTCAAGTACCGTGTGTTTCGATTATGCCTGTCTGATGCGATGACGTGGTCTGAAGGGGAATTGTGTGAGTTATCATTCTCAATTGCTACAGGGCCATTATTAATATCAAAATTAGACAATACTACATTTTCTGTATGTAGATTAATTTCGTTTCTTTCGGGAGGGACTTTAAAAAACGAGTCAGTAACCCATGTTTCATTTTCAATCTCAACTAAATATCTATACTACCCTTTAAAGATTCATTGAATTTAACTAATTACTCCTCAATTACTTTTTTGATTTTTAATATCATAAATTCGGTATCCCCTCCTTTCTCTAGCATATCCTTGCATAATTAAACGTCTTCCTGGAAATTCAAATTTATTTCTGAATGCTTTCGGAACGTGAAAATAGGCCACACTGCCAAATTTTCTGAGATAATTCAATTTCGGTTTAGTGTCTCTCCAAATTTCTAATTGAGCTCTTTTTTGCTTTCTACCTTGCCGTTTCTATTGTGGTGTAATGTTAGATACTAGTTGTCCATTTACAGAGTACTCAATTAAATATAACTTTTTAAGAAATAAGTAATGCCAGGAAAATCATCAGCCCTTGAGTACTACAATTAAAAATTTTATAAGAAGTTTACATATTTCATATATATTAAAATCTAGCTCTTTCTAGAAGAACGCGGTTGGGTCTTTCTACCTTGCCGTTTGATTCACTATTGTAGGGAATTGTTTTTTTGAAATATTTTTCATGAAATATTCCAACCCTGAATTAGCCAGCTAAGTATCTAGATTTTTGTCCATTTACAAGTATTCCAACCCATTATCAGTTCTTATTGTTTTTCAGGAAATATTCTGAATTAGCCAGGTAAGTATCTAGTTGTCTATTTTTAATCTTTTTTAATCCTTTTATCAGTTAAATTTTCATATTTGGCTTTAAATTGAGAAAATATATCAAACACCTCACATTTCTTTTTTAAGAAATAAGTAATGCCAGGAAAATCATCTACAATTACCATAAAATATTTTGCACCACCAAACGATGCGATATTAATTGGACCACACAGGTCGGCATGGAGCATTTCCAGAATTTGTGAGCTTCTACTTATATCAATACTATGATGAAATTTTCTGATCACTTTACTTATATCACGTTTCACATGTGAAATTATTTACATTATTAATATAATATTTCATTTTAAGCATATATTTACAATTTAAATGTCATAACCTGTTATGCCAAATTTCATAATTATTAGTAGATTGGTCAGAAATATAACATTCAGAATTATACGTAGATTCTAATTTAATTTCTAATCTACCATTATTTTTAAATGCTTTAGTTATTAACTTATCATTTTTATCATATATCAATACACAATTATTTTCTGATTTAATCTTACTACCTTTATTCATTAAACATGTTACAGACAGTAAATTACAACTTAATTGAGGAACATAACTGACATCAGTAATTGTTACATTAATATAATTACAATGTTTTGTACTCACAGTTTTAGCTGAAACGTTTCCAGTTCCTTAGCTCATCATCTTAGAGTTTTTATCGGGTAAATATAAATGCCGATCACTTCTGGACTAATATTTTTGAACCACACAGATTCTTTAGGGATATGACAGGATGCACATCAATGCAGGTATAGTCACAAAGTTTTTCTTCTCGATGGGAAGCTGTAAATACTTGTCCATTTCTAGACGAATTGTTTCTTTGTGTTATATTCGTTTGGCTTTCATCTTTCTTGTTTCTATAGTAACAATCATTTGCCTGATGATTAGTTTTTCTACAAATATAGCAAAGTCTCGTTTGTTTTCCATTTTTTCTCCTGGAATAAAATGCTTCAGCATTAATCCCACCCATGTGAGTTTAATTGATAAGTTAAAAGTCGTTTCTTCTTCACTTAGAATTTGAAGAACTTCCTCCATAGAGTTTTCTACTGAAATTTTAAAACATCACGCCCTTTGGAGAATTTTTCATTCAAGCCTCTAATGGTATGGTAAACCAGTTCCATCGAAAACATGCCCAATCCAAGGGAGTGACACTTAGTCGATATCCCTCGTGCTCTTGCAATACAATCTCCTACAGTTTCGCCGTTTCTCTTGAGTACGTTCTTGAGTTCATTACCCACATCAATTTTTCAGTATAAGACTTGGCCGATGAAAGTCGCTCTAATTTTATCCCACAGCACTTTCGCGTTGTCTTCCACCGCGAACTGCAACACTTGTTCTTTGTCGAGCGATTGTTTAATATACGATATAGTACCTAAATTTTTTGTTTGCCACGCAATTTCGTCCTTCCGGCTAAGGTCTCCAGGTTTTTCGATTATGATTAGAAAGTCTAATCTCTTTACGCTAAGGACAGCTTTCATCTTAAGCCCCCAAATAAAATAGTTTGTTCCGCTTAAATCGGGAATTGTTATTTTATCCATTGTAGGTAGAAAGGCTTAAACGTTCACAAAGTCAACTAACACATCACACAGATTAACTGCGCTCTGCTACCACTTGTTGTTCTTTTTGTGAAATTATTTCCCCTCAGGTATCTCGGGACAGCACATTTTATATACAAATACGAAAAACGATCACGGAAACTGCACACAGCAAGTCTGATCCAAAAGCACACAACAACCGGTCAGCTAGTGAACCCCGTAGAAGGAATGCGTGGGAGTAAAGCGGGAAAAAATGCGAGTGGTCGGGTCACACAGTTATCCTTCCTTCAGAAAAAAAATAGTTCACTCGCTTCACCCCAACATGATTTAAAATACTTTGCATTTTGTGCAATATATAATTTTCGATATGCATACAAACGTAAAAAAGCATAACAATTTTAACAAGTGTCCACAATTTTAACCACCCCTCTATATATAGCAGCCGTTATACGCCAGCTGCATTGTATATATTTTATGATGCTGTTCGAATATAAACTATTTACCTGTTCGAATGCATTGACAAACATTCTTATAACACTCCCTTCTTGATTTAAAAAGAACAGGACTTGAAGTTCTAAAATTAAAATAGAGAGAGAGAATTATATTTTACTATCTCGTAACCTCTCTTTCAAAGTGGATTTTTGCAAAACCGTTTCTAATGAATCTATACTTAAAAAATATGCATGCCAAATTTAAAATCTAAATCTAATAGTTGGAAAAAATAAAACTTTTTTATCGATACGCCCTGCAATCCTCCAACTCAAGAGTCAAATTCTCTAAAACCCGTTCTTAGCGGATACTGCTTTCCAACAAATCAGAAAAGCATTTTCTTAAAATAGGAACTAATTAATAAATTAGTTTAAAATTCTAGAAAGAGCTACTAACATGCATATCTGGTTATCATGACGTTGTTCACAAGCAACTGACAAACCATCCGTCGTCACAAAACTTGTCACTCACTCTATGGTGCCATAAATGAAATCAATTGAAATTGTATCTTCAAGTGACGAGAGCGATTTTTAAATATTGCATCACTGGAAAACGTATGATTTGGACTACAATGAGTAGCTGTGAATTATATATGAGCACTCTGCACATTTTCCACGTTTACGATGGGAAGTTAAATGTTTTTAAAATGCCTCCATGTATTCAGAATCGGTAAGTTTTTGGTATTGAGTATGTTTAATAGAAAACCTGAACTTTTTTGGCATTTTAATTTCGATAAAATAGTATTTACATTAGCATTCCTGAAGATAAAAATATGATATAAAGAGGAAAGAAATATCATTATAAGAAAAAAAAACTATACTTATTTATTTTAATTTTCATCTTATCTTTTATCTATAAAAAATAAAATTTAAATTATTTTCGCAATATTTAAAAGCTAACATACAGTAAAATTTGTGCTGTTCATTTTAATGCAATTAAAATTTTTATACGGTATATGGATTTCAACGGCTTTAGCGCCACGGTACTGTTGTCAATCAATGTACCAGTGGTGGACGGCGAATGTTAGGGCTGGCCTGAAAAGTCAGGCTTTGCCTTTAAAATTTTATAAATTGGGTAAATACGTACTTGGCGTTAGGCAGGACATGATCCCCCTAGAGTCCCGGGGTTTCGGGGTGTATGTTACATCACTGAAATGTACAAATATACACTTCAAGACGCGCTGTCCACTTGTTATAAACATTCTACCGAGAATGCTCTTTCAGTTGCTTTCTCTCAACGCGCTTACAGCCCGTGCTTGATTGAAGACTTAACTTTCAATGGCAATGACAATATTGGAGCCGGATTTTTTGAAACCGAGTGTGATATATGCAGGTATACAGCGTTCCAACAAATTTAAAAAGATTTTTCTTCAAATAGATACCAATTCCGAAAGGAGTATGAAATTTCAAAAAGTGCTTCGATCATGCAGGGTGCATGGTCTGCTATGGTGACATTTACAAGCAACTAACCAACTGGTCTTCGTTGCAAAAACTTATCACTGACTTTTTGGTGCCAAAAATCCATTAATTGAAATTGTATCTGCAAGTGACAAAAATTGTTTTGAACTAATTTATCACAGGAAGATTCGCGCTTTGGGTTGCAATGAGTAGCTGTGAATTATGTATGTGTATTTTGAAAACTTCTCCTTGTATACCATGAGAAAATAAATGTTTCCATGGGTAATGCAATTATTTATTCTACTGTGGATGTACTTTCTCATAAATTTCGTAAATAATTTTCGTATTTACTAAGTGCAACCTTTTTTTTTGGTCCCTCTCCACCGCAAAAAAAAATGTAGTATTTGGACGATGTTATATGTCAGAATTTATGAAACATTTTCAAATATATTTTGTTTGTTTTTTATGCGGTCCCAAACGCCGCACAAATACAGGTTTTACTGTATTCAATTGTACTTTTTTAAACAATATTTGATTATATTTATTTTCTCACGTATACTACAGCATTATACATGATTATCTTTATGAATGCAGGTTTATAAATTACGTGCATTTTGTTTTGAGCTACAGCGTCTAGGTTTAAAATATTTAAAAACAAATCTTACCATTGAAGGAATTAGGAATTTGGTCTTTGAACTGTGTGGTGTTTCTTCTGCTTTTAAAGCTAATTAGAGAGATGACTCTTTCTCAAAAGAATGTCTATGCAGTACTAAATGATTTGTATTTCGTATAGTATTCCTCGTATTTTTGCCTTCTTATTACATTTTCATGAAGTTTAGAACGTTACATAAAACATTAGAATTATACTTATTATACTTGTTTAAAAATTATACTAATTACTACATATCTCGGTTCATACCAACGTAGTCCTTATTTAACTCATCATCATATTGTTAAACATTCATTAAAAGATAAATAAAAAAACTCAGAAAGTGTGTCAAAGGGCCATTGTATAATTTGTATTCCAAGTAACTTGTACCGAAATACAAAATTAATCTTGCACACAAATTAAATTGTAAATTCAACCATGCAGCCGTATAACAGAATTAATCTGGTGTCTTAGAGAATTCCTTAATTTACATTTAATATGTGATCTACTAATAGAATTCTTCTAAAAAAAGTTAATTATAGAATATATATGTGTTCCAATTATAAGTGTGCAATACAAGGTACTAAGTTAATAACGAATAATTTTCTAAGGAATGAAGGAAGTACATGTGTACACAAACAGTAACTGCTAATTATATAGTGCTGCTTATCATTTTTTTAAAATCAGGATAGTAATATCAGTGAATACATTTTATAAATAAAAAAAAATAATTACTTTTTTTCAGAATTTATGTTAGAATTTCTCATTTTGTACACACTTCTCTAATTTTTTTCTTACTGGGAGATGAAAGAAATTAGTTCTTTATAAAATATATATTTGTCGATGGAAATAAATACGTCGTTTTAAATCACTTGAAATGGAAATGATTGAATCTAAATTTTTCTCATTTTTAAAAATATATTATTTTTGAATTGTTTGGATAAAAACGTGCAATTTTGTATTCTAAGAAGTTTTTTTTATTTATTTTATACACATGTGTGAAAAAAATCATTTGAGACAAAAAAGTCCGAAGAAAATTGTTATAAATAGAAACTTTCATCATTTTTCAAACATATAAGAAGGAAAAGAAATGCTGCGGTCTGAGTTCTCCGAAAATGTGGTTTCACAATAAGTTTTATTATATTTTATATTCTCAAAAGTGTTTTGCGTTTTACTTGCTCTCTTGCTTAGATTTTCTCGTTGACGGAGAAACTGATTTGGTGTCACTGCAAAAATGAAATGTAACACTTAACGCACAAATTCAATGACATGTACTTAAAAAAGATTTTACTTTAAATTTCTTAAAGTATTATTACTTATATGTCTAGTATATCTAGATCTATTTTTAATATTTTTAAACTAGTGTTAAGTTTGTTAAATGTTCTCAATTTTAATTGCTTCTCTAAAGCACTATTTTTATGTTTAAGTATAAATTTATTTCTTCTTTTAAGAAAATTAATTGTTACATGCACATATATTTAAAGACAAGAAAAAAGAAAATCCTGAAAATATTTATAATGTATTTCTAAGTATTTTGAAGCAAAATCTATCGATTAATGCGTTTCATGCTATGACTTTCATTCTTATCTAGAATCGTCACCTGTATGATGTTCAAAGCTGTGGATAACCACAAGTGTACATATAGCCCTTTGTTGTGAATAATCCCGTGCGCCTCGATCTGACACCTTCAGACAGGTGGCAGTAGCAACAGTAACAAGGGCATTTTCAAGTATACCTTCTACTAAAAATATAAAGTAAAAGTGCGATGCTATATATTTGGACAGCAATTAATTTTCTTATTACGTGAAGATTTGATCAAAATCACAAATTCATCTTTACAAAACGCTATATAAACTCTACATTTTTTTTCGGTACAGGGTTTGATGGAAAAAAAATCAGATACTGTAAGTGTCATCTGTTGATTAAGTTACTCAGGTCTTCTTCCATTGTGTTTACGTACCATCAGTTTGGCCTTAGTAGAAGCATTCTTAGCCAATTTTTCTCATACATATTTTTATTATGCACTTTATATCATAAGAAACGCGATAAATGTACTAAAAATTACTAATGATCAGAATCAAAAAAAATACGGCAAAAGCAAATTAATTCAGGTTCTGCTTCGTTAAGGCTGTCTTCGGTAAAAGTACGAGAGCTTGAACTAAACAGGAAGCACATTTTCCGACAGAAAAATGCCTCACTTTCCATGGAAATTTGCAATATTATTAAACATACATTTGTTAACAATATAGTATTTTCAAAAATTTAAAAATATTCCATGAATACTTTCTTTTTCGTTTTAAGCTTCGTTTTAAGACAGCTCATTTAGCATTACGATATAGGAGAAAAAACGCAAAACACATTTTATACCAAAAAAAGAATCTCACTCAGTTAAAATGAGAAGTAGGACAAAAAAGGCAGCTCTCTAAATGATAGTGAAGCCAGAATATCATATTAATTTTTAATTTCTTTTATATCTGAAAAAAAAATGTTCGAAATCCGGTTCCTATTCTTTAACATTAAACGAAGTCAGCCTTAAATTCTTTGATTGCTCACAATACTTTTCCCAAGACTTGTAAAAAATACCAAGGATTAAAATATAATGTTGTGGCAGTAAGATTTTATATTTCAAGTGAGAGATGATTACCAAAGCTTCTTCAGCATTAAGCTAGAATCAAGTTTATAATTTCTAGAAAATATTAAGAACATGTGAAACGAATATGTTCATTTTACAAGTTCAATATAATTGTTTTTTTCTATTAACATACAAATATATGAAAAATAAAAAAAAAATGGAAGGATTCAAGAATTAAATAAACATATTCATTCATTTCTTCATTTACACACACACACACACACACACACACACACACACACACACACATATATATATATATATATATATATATATATATATATATATATATATACAGAAAACTAATGGAACAATGTATTATGCAAAAAAACTCATAAAATATTAGAAACAAATAAACCACACAAATACTATTATATATCCTACTTAATCAATTGCTTTATTTTTAGGTCAGCAACACACCGGTAATTTAAAAACCAACATGTTGCAAATAATAATAATGTATAAAAAAAAAAACACTTTAATTTGATAACTCAAATTAATTCAGCTAAATACAGAATAAGTAGAAGGGATAATTAAGCTTGCACATGAAAATATATTTCGACATAATTTGCTATTTTTCTTGATATAGTTAAATTTTTATATTTGATACATATTTCATTTAAATTTAATGTAACGTAACTTTCCTAAGGAAATTTAATTCATATATATTATTAAAAAATAGTTATCTGATTTTAATAGCATTGATGTTTGTAAAAATTAGCACATAATAATTTTAAATTTTTCAATGGACGTTACAGTGCAGTAAAATTTTATTTCCATAGAGGCTGTTTAGTGAACTGATTTTCAATTTGCATCACCTTCTGAATCAATATGGAGAATGTTAAAGATGGAACTCATGTTTTACAATCACTGTCAAATGAACAGGTCAGTACTTGTACTGGTACTTTCATCACCCCCAAAAGGTTACAGCTTTGAACCTCCAGAGATTTAAAGTATATCTGCCCATTTGATCATTGGATTAAGTTTATTGAACAAAATCTGTGCTAAGCCATTCGAGTTTTGTATAAACCAATATGCACCTCCCATCTAGTATTGGTGGTTAGTTGCCGTTGGGCCTGGGTTCAAACCTTTAGAGAAGGCATGGGTGTTTTTAAATGTTTAATGCGTTTGTGGCATGGGTTACTCAAGTCAAATAGCGGGAGTTGACCCGACCACCTCCAATTAGTTCTTAGTCAAAATTGGGGTGAAACCGACCCAATTCGCACTGTCACCTGTAGGGTTCTCAAACCCACAAATAATGACAGGGGTAAATCTAGCCTCTTGCCGCAATGAATTTAATGGGTTCTGATGTTCCTGTCGATCAGGTGACATAAATCACAAAAACATAAATCAATGTACTTAAAAATATTGGAAGCTTATAAGGTAATGTAAATATGAAGATTTCACATGAAAAGAAAAATTGTTCAAAATAAAAGTAGTTATAATTAAATAAATAAAGTAATAATAATGCTGTTTATTTTTAAATTTTATTTTAGTAATTGAAAATAAATATAATTCTTGGGTAATGCTTTGCAGCATGAATTCATTTGTTTATTATTTACTTTCTAATTTGCTTAAGCAATGATATAAATACTTTAGAAATGAATTATCGAATGTAATATTAATTTATGAATTATATTTTCGATACTTTTCAAAAGAGGATTACTTCATTATGAGCTTAGATGACAAATGCTTTCACAATTTATGTTTTCATATTTTATTAAAAAGTAATAATATTTAATCAACTTTTGTAAATAATTTCGAAAGTAATTATTTCAGTAACGGCATATTTAAAGCACAAAAAGTATATTCAAGTAGCTTAGTTGCATTATGCTTCGAACTGATTTTTAGTTTCGCTCTTTATCCTGTTTTTGTAATAAAAGTTTTAAAAGTTATTAATAAAATTAAGATTTAATGTTTTGAGTATTTACTTTAATAAAGTATATAAAAAAACCTTTATTCTATTCATGTGTCATTTTACGAATTTATATTACTAGTGTAAATAATTGAACACTGCATCGAGTTTAAATTAGTGTTGTGTTGGCAGATTTAATTAACTTTCGTTATCATTTTACATAACAAATGGTCTTTCATTTTTTCAGAAGAAATATCTCAAGTTAAACCATCCTCTGCCAGGTATTCTTGTGTCATCAGACGAGGCGAAAGAGGCATCGCAGGAGGCTTTACAGAAGTTTGCTTTAAATGGCTTCCAGGTGTGCTTCCAGAAGTCATGTGAACGCTGGCAGAAGTGTTTTGTCTAACAAGGACAACTTTGAAGACGGATATGCTTCAGTGCTCTGAACTATTCAGGCTAATGTTTTCTACACCTTTTCTCTGAATTTTTGGATGATACTACGTATTTCAAACCTTGGTTACAAGGTATACATCAATGTAATAATACAGTTTCTGCCACACTGTACACAACATTGTACAATTAAGACTATTGAAAGTCCGTTATTATTTCAGTGATATCCAAAGGCATGGTCTTTTACATAAGTCCAAGTTTTCATACCCACTTAGCAATGTCGCAAAGCCGCATGAAAGAATAGAGCATGTAATCAATAATGTGGATAATACCATGTTGAGTGGAGTAGAGGAGGGACTGGACTATCGCATTGATGTATGCCGTGTAACCAAGGTTTCAAAAAAGAATACCTGTAAAGCATGCAAATAAAATTTCAATAGTTTCTGCATTCTTAATAATGTTCTTTTCTCTATGCATTCGTCTTGGTTTTTTTCTTTCTTTTTGTTCCAATATGGTGCTTTGAAATACGGGAGGGAATAATGAATAACCCTTTAGTAAGAAATCGTTCAATCATAATTTGGAACACAACTCACTTGGTATAAAAAATGCATTACAAAAAACTTTTTTTTGTAACTGATTTACATTTGCCTTTAGTCTGTAAATAATAATTAAAAGTACGCATAAATACTTATTCAGTTAAGTAAATATTTTCCTTTTCTCTGAGATTATTTGTACTGTTAAGAAATATTTAATTTGAAACATCACGATACTTCTAGAACATTTTGAAATTCTCTTTGGATTGCGATAACTTTTTGTGCTATTCTTAGTTCCTTGTTAACTGGCAAAATGTTTTTGTTTTCTTGAGGTTTTCTAGAGGTTACATTAAACTAAAAACTTAACAAATCGTTAACAAGATGAATATATATTTCTCCCAAAGCAGCAGTTATCTTTCAACGCAAAGACTAATGGATTGCTTCTGGGAATAGCAACCTTTGCCAAAAACTCTTTATTTTTACCATTGAGAAAAAGTGCTAAACTGTTCGACTATTATGTATTCTCTGTAAATATTTTTGGTGATTTGAAATGGTTGAAGAATGTTTTGTTGTTTTCCCTTTTATTTTGCATAATCACTCTAAAAAAAAATTATGATCTTAAGGTAAATATTATAAATAACGGATATATGAAGAATGACTTGTCATTTTCTTCTTAAGTAAACTTATATAATTATATGGAAGTCTAATTATTTTCACTTTTTATATACCTTTATAATCAATTTAAAGTAATTCACTGTCTTGAAATACAAATAAAAAAAACTGATTTATCATATATATTTATGAATTTGTGATATAAATGTATGCCTCTTAAATATTTCATTAAATATTATAAATAATATATATAGTGTATGATAAATTTAGGAAAAATGAATAAAACATATTTTTGAAAATGTGATACATAAATGCAGTTTTTTTTTACAATTAACAAAATAACTCCGAGATATTTATTGCTAGCACTATTAAAGAATCATTTTATATTTTATGCATTATAAAACAGAAGTTTGATTAGCTGGTGTGATTTGCCTTTTTACTTAAAAAAATTTACAAAGATTTAAACCATACGATGTACTTTTATTGAGTCGCTCATCCGGTATCGTGGTTAGCAACGCTGACTACTGTGTCGTAGGGTCTAGGTTTGAATCCCGGAGAAAAGACATGGATGTTTGTAAATGTAAAGTGCCTTTATGGCTGGGGGGTAATCTAAACAGCCGTCGAGTGGCAAGTCCTTTCGTGAGGTTGGTGGCAGGGATAAGAGAGAACACCCTGACCTTCCAATAGGTTGTTTTCTCTCAAAATTGGGGTAGAACTGTCCCCTGTATGATGCTCATGGCTACGTCCTACGACAGGCGTACTTCTAGCCCCTTACCATGATGAATTTCATGGACCTCGATCTGACTTCGTCAGTCAGGTGGCATTAGTAGCAACAGCAACACATTTTATTGCTGAGTCGGTTCCTGTGGCTTGTAAGTAGCATTCCCGCTTCCTACGCCTAAGGTTGCCTGTTCGATCCAGGCTTCAATCGATAGATTTCCTGTTTTGTGAAAGTCGTATGTATGTATGTCATATGATTATGTGGCATGTAAAAGATCCCTTGTATATCAATTTGGCTGTGGTACTTTCGACAAAATGAAACTAAGGCAATATTTCACATCCGACGAGAGCTAGATTTAAATTAATTCAAGCGTCCAAACTTGGTAGATCCTCCATAAAGAGAGTGCCACCACTGAAATGGCTCTCACATTTGGGAATTGACGTGTCTGCAAAGGCTTGATTGCTAAAATGCATATCATTAGGGTGGGGGAGAATTGATTTGATGAAACAAAAGTCTTTTTTTTTTTTTTACTTATTACCAACAAAATAAGAATTTAAAACACAAGATAGATTATATAAGTTCTCTAATGCTTGGTTTCCAAATATTTCCTCAATTACCATGTAAAATGAAATAAGCTTTTGAGGAAAAAGTTAACATTAAAGATATCATAACTGAACGAAATCAATATCAACATAAAAAATTACCTGTCGTATTACATTTGCCTTAAAATATTGCGTTGTATTTTTATAATTTGTAATATATTTGCTTATTTTACGATCAAATTTGATACATTATTTTAATATTGTTGTAAGGAAGGAAGTTGATAATCTGACTATTTTATCAATATATAAAAATGACTGATAAAAATAGGAGAGCTTTTAAGAAAAAAAAAAAAACAATCATTTTTAAAATTAGTTTTCTTAAAAAGACTGTTTACATCGTTAATGTGGAAAAATTATATATATATATATATATATATATATATATATATATATATATATATAAGCACATTTTTTTCTTCATATTTATTATCTGCCCAGCAATTTTTAAATTGCAATTCAAAAATAAATGTCTATAAGAGATGTAATTATATATACTATCATTAAAATAAAAAGTAAATGAATGAAAGATGAACAAATGGAATGCAAATAAAAACAAACTTATTAGATTTGATTATTGTATTTATAATTGGATTCCGGGATTTATTCATACAGACTAGCTAATGAAATATAATATATTACTGCTTCAGTTTGGAATCTTTTGGGAAAAATTTGTAATCCAAGATTGATTATAATTTCATTTTTGGTCATCAGTTGCTGTATGTAATTTGAATGGTATATATTTAATTTCATTTGAACTGAATGTTCAAATAACTATTCTAATTCATATTAATCATTCACATACATTCAGAATAGATATTCTAAGAACACTATACACGGACTAAATGGAGATTTTAGACGCGAATAGCGAATAAAGGGGGAAATGTAATATTTCTTTAACTTATATATTGCGTGTTTATGTATTATATTTCAATTTCAACAGATTATACCAAAATAAACTTAAACAATTGGTTCCCTTGCCTTCATTTTCTTTCCTTTTTACTAGAATAGTTTTGTAATTTTATTTAGCCAGAATTACCCTTATTATATTTACAAGATGAGCATTATATTAACATGATTATTATATTTACAAGATTAAGATGAACGAGTATATATGTATACATATATATATATATATATATATATATATATATATATATATATATATATATATATATATATATATATATATATATATATATATATATATATATATATATATATATATATATTGTGCGTGTGCGTCTGTACAGTGTACATGTATGCATTTATCTATCTACCTATATGTGTGTGTGTCATGCATTCTAACAAAGAAAATTAAAAAAAAAAGTATTTGAAATTTTAACTATATAAACTGCATATTGCAATCAATGTTTAACTTATACTATTGTTTAAAGAAGGAAATTTCAAATTCCAGTATTCATTTCAAGATATATTTCTTGAATCCAAACATTTGTATTGTCAAATGTAGCTAGTGGTAAAGCATATTTAATCTTTTATTGTCTCGAGTACTTCTTCAAAATTAAGACTGTACTGCAATTAAATTCGTCATTATATAAGTTCATTCAAGCATATTTTTAATACTTTAGACATTAGTCTAGATAACCGCAAGTTTGTCGAAATGCTTAGAGAAGGATAAATTATAAGGGCTTCAAAAATGAGCCAGGAGGATTTCGCGGAATTTGTATGACAATCTCCAACTGACATTGTTCTGTAACTACCACTTGAATGCTTCGTCGAAGGTAGCCTGTCGGAGTGGAATAATTTAATCTTAAGGCATTTACATATGTTAACCTTGAGTTTAATTCATTGTATTTTATTGCGTATTTTGGTATGCGGGTAACATTTCAACTTAATGCATTGTTAATTATATGGTTACTTTTCAGAAAATATTTAATTAACATACATAATATGTTAAAGCTCAGCGTAATATATTATTTTCGAAGTTGTCAGTTGACGCTGACGAATACTTTTACTGAGTGTAATTTTTGGAGTTAACTCCTTAAGAATCGATTTTCATTAAAAACCCCCAAGATTGAAACATTATGAGGAGTGAAATTTGTACAAGCCTTAAAAAAAGTGTTACTCTGTGTTCTGTGCATTCATCAAATCACTGTCGGAAGGAAAAATAAAAAGTTACTACATTTTCGCCGTTTTTAAAACTACGACCTTTCTCTTCTTACTAAATTCAGACAAAAATAACAGAATCAGAAAGATCATTTATTTCGCCACAATACGGTATATATATATATATATATATATATATATATATATATATATATATATATATATATATATATATATATATATATATATATATATATATATATATATATATATATATATATATATATATATATATACATATATATATATATATACATATATATGTATATATACATATATATACATATATATATTTATATATATATATATATATATATTTATATATATATATATATATATATATATATATATACATATACATATATATATATGTATATATATATGTATATATATATGTATATATATGTATATATATACATATATATATTTATATATATAAATATATATATATATATATAAACAATATTTTTCATTTTTTACAATTTTTCAAATTTAAGTCAGTATTGTAACGTTTTACTAATTAGAGTTTTCCAATCGTTCTGTACGGATTTCTGATTATTCTAATTAATCGATATTATGTTCTAAAAAGTTCATTCTTTGGAGTTTTAGTATCAGTTATTTAAAATAAAAAATGACAATACTTTTTTTTCTTTGCTTACATTTTCCCAAACAATATTCAAAGTTCTTATGAAACATTTATAACATCGTCATTTACAACAATAATCGCATGAAACTTTTTTCCGTATGTTAAACAATATTATGTTAAACAATATTATCCGTGTGTTAAACAATATTATCCGTGTGTTAAACAATAGTATCCGTGTGTTAAACAATATTATCCGTGTCTTATCTAAATAATGAAAAATTGCTTAAAAATTATGGATTTCAAAAATGTTTTGGTGATTTTCATTTTATAATCGTTTTACAAGAATTAATTTACGTGGAACTTTTTTTTTTTTGCGAAAAAATTGCCGTTGATTGTAATCGATTTGTGGAATTCGGAAAGTATTACTTTAAAACTAAGCCATAGGAACATTTTTAAAAAATCGTTTATTATAGTTCCACCTACTAGCGTCACTGGCGGCACAAGCCGGTTTTCAAGCCAAACGACTTTTACGCAAGTGATTACATATACTCCGTCTTACCTTAACTTGACATTTCAAATAACATCCGCTGCTGGGTTACAGTGGAAGAAGTTGACTTTAACCAAAGGATTTCATTAAATTTGACGAATAAAATAATGTGAGTGAAATATTTATTTTTGTTTCTTTAATGCTATAAATTCATTTACTACTTCTGCTAGTTAAGTAAACAACAAATTAGATCCTATTTATAAAATCTTAATCACTTTTCCCATTAGAGTTATTTTGCATAAGTTATAATAATATGAATAATTATTTACAATACATGTAAATGTCATTTTTGTGTTATCTTAAGCTATAATGAAACATGACACAGATTTTTGTTTGAAACTCATTAAAAAAAAATTTATCAATATTAAAATTTATTATACATTCGTAAAACTTTTAGTTAACTTAAAAAAAAATTACGTTTCTAACATAATGTGCAAAGTTGAATTTATAGATTTATTCCGTTTAATAAGCATAACTTTAAATAAAAAATGATAGATTTAAAACTATTACTTAAAAAAATTATTATTATTCTTTATTTTGAAATTTAGCCTTATATTTACTTTAAAATTTCCATTAACAGTTGCCTAGTCTACAATATTTCACCTTTAATGTTTTTTTTTATGCTAAACTAGATTATTTAGTGCCATTTTCTGTGCAAATGGTTGTCCCGAGAAATTGGAAAATAATTATTAAGAATTTTTTTTCTAATTTAAAATTCCAAGAAGGAAATGTTTATTATAAAAGAATGAATATGTTGGTTCATATAATGCATTTTACATCAGATAAGTTATAATTTTTCTATAAAAATTTCTTCCAATTGTCAATCATTCTCTTAATTTATGATGTACGGAAAGAAACAACTGAAAGAGACAAATGTTGAAACGTTTCTGAGATTTTGAATGTTTTTCTCTTAAATATTGAATGTGAATAATGAAGATTTGTAATATATTACATTATTTTTAATTCTAAGCTTTTGAGTAGCATCAACATTTCAGAGAAAACCTGGGAAGTGTCGAAGACGACAAACGACCGTAGTCTTTCCACATCGCAGAAAACACCGAATTGGTTTCTGTGGCAGTAGGTGTGGTGTGGTTTAAGCATTAGCAGAATTAGCTGGGATATCGTCAGTCAAGAGTCTACAGATACCGACTGAGAATCTTAAAACGCATACAGTGTATCAACACATCGTTCCCCACATGTTAAATAAAGATCAATCTGCAAATTAAATTAAAAGTACATAGCAGGCTGAATTAAAGGAAATGGCGAAAAATTGATTCCAGAAATGTTTCGATTACCTTTATAAGCATTGGTGTAATGAATAACATTTGGGCTCCCCAGCAAAGTCAGGATTTTGGCCACCAAGCTGGATTTTATAAAGGGTTACTACTTGGCGGTAATCAGGCTTTGGGCTCGCTAGAACATGTCCCTCCCACAATGCAGGGGTGCAGGTTACGGCACTGTTTACAAGCGATGGTAAAAATGTGTTATTGTTCAAGGGTCTTTTTTTCGAAAAAGGATGTGTTTCAGCAGTATAATTGGCAATTGTTTTAAAACTACACTCTGTCGCAAAAAAATATATGCACCCAGAAGAAATCAAGCTACAATCACGAAACTCGGCAAGAATGTAGTCTGGTAAGAGATATGCAAATGATTAAAATTTCGAAGCCAATGAGACAAGGCTAAGTGTGCTATGCGCATATTAGTTGCGCAACTGGGAGAGTTTAAAAGCATGAGTACGAGCGCCGTACGGCTATCCAAACGAATCTGATGACTTTGATAGACGATATTGAGACTTAGGATGCCTCTAAGACGTAACCGGCGGCAGTACGAGCAGCTGACGGTTTTTTGATAGGGCCGTATAATAGGCCTCAGAGAAAGGTTGGTCGAATAGACGTATCGGCCGCCACCTCGGTCGGAGCGATATGGTAGTTGCTCGGTGTTGGCAACAGTGGATCACAGAAGGTAGAGTGTACCGTCGCGGAGGGTCAGGACGTCCCAGGAACACAAATGATCGCGAGGATCGTGCAATCAGAAGAGTGGCCACTTCCGCACCAACAACGTCGCTAGCATCGATTCAACGCCACTTACCTCCTTCCAGACATCCAGTGCCATCAAGAGAAACCATAAAGGAGACGACTGACCGAAGTTGGCTTGAGGAGCCGACGTCCGCTAAGACGCTTACCACTGACCCCACATCATAGGCAGTGTCGACTGGATTTTGCCGACCTCGGGCAACTTGGAGTGTGACAGACTGGAGACGTGTCATCTTCAGTGATGAATCCCGATTCAGTCTCAGTGCTGATGACCACCGCACACGTGTCTAAAGGCGCACCGGCCAGCGGTAAACGATCCGGCATTTATTGTCGAGCGGCATACAGCAATTTCACAAGGTGTCACAGTGTGGGGAGCAATTTCTTGGGACACACGATCATCTTTAGTGGATTTCAAGGCACTTTGACTATACAGCTCGCAGATACGTGGACGATATTTTAACGCCGATTGTGCTACCCATGCTATCAAGTCGCCCAGGTGCCATTTATCAACAGGATAATGCTCGTCCACATACTGCGCGACTCTCCCAACAATGTCTTAAAAGGATATGACGTCCTACCAAACGATATAAGGTCACCAGATCTTTCGCCAATAGAGCATGTCTGGACGCGCTGGGAAGGCAACTGCAGCCGTCCCGAGATACAGGAGAATTAACTGCGCAGATGCAAAGACTATGGCAGGATCTTATTAAGGGGGTCATAAGTGATCTAATTGAATCGATGCCACGCCGAATTTCGGCTTTATATGCCAGAGGTGGCTTTACTACTTACTGATTTTTAACCTTTTTGCAAGCTGTAACCGTATTAATAAAATGATATTTTGTTCTGAATTTTTAATCATTTGTTTATTTTCATATACACTAATGCATACCAAATTTCGTGAATGTAGCTCAATTTCTTCTGGGTGCATATATTTTTTTGCGACAGAGTGTATATACTAAAGCTTTTGCATACTTCTGGATATTTTAAAGATCTGTGCAAGTTTAATTGAGTGATCACAATTATTTTTTTAAAGTTTTAAGCAATTTATTTTTAAAACGGATAAATATTCATTAATACAGTAAGGCCCAGCTTAACGCAAGGTATACGTCCCATCAAAGTAGAGCGTAATATGAAACAGCGTTAAACGAGGTTATCTCATCCTATAAACAATAGGGTTAGGGGAAGATGGGTAGAAAATTGATCAGGTATTTTACCATTAAATTTATTATGTTTTTATAACAATAAAACAAAACAATATTTCTTACAAATATAGAAACATAATAAACACAAATACTTATAAGTATAATTAAAGTTCTAAGTTAGTATGTTTACACACATTTCAGATCATTCAGTCTCTTCTATATTTACAATTTTCTGGCTTTTTGTCAAAAAGGTAGACTGGCTTAATCACAAATTGTGTTCAATTTCGTCGTCAATCCATATAGAAAGTTGTTTTTTCTTTCCTGTATGATATTATTTCTGGAAAGAGTAATTCTAGTTGTTGACCTTGCAGTTGCTAATGATAGTAACTATTCTTTATTCTTAAGAATGGTCCTTATTGTTGAAGTTGACAAATTCACTGCAGTCTCAATTTGAGATTGATGTTCACCAGTATCTAAAAACTCTGATTACTTCCAATTTAGTTTCTAGTTAAATGTTTTTTCTTGTTGCTTCATTTTCGTATTTTTTATTATCACCCATAATAAAAACTAAAAATCATAATACTTGCCACAGTATCATTCGTTATATTACATAAATTTATACGTACAATTACATCAACAAATGTTTGAAAGGATAAAAATACGTTCGGATAATACCACAGGAAAGAAGAAATACAGATAAACTGTTTCGAATTTCGGGAAGCCTAACGCTGCGTGCAATTTCGGGAGACCCCCACAATTCAAATAAAAGAGCATTAAACCGAAAAAGCGCTAAACGAAACAGCGTTAAGTGGGATCTTACTGCATTTATTTTAAAGTTAATCCATAGCTAATGTACATAAAAATTCTTCAATTATTTGGAAAATACACTTTTTTACTATACAACATTTAAGCTAAAGTAAAAATATTAACACTGCATATAATAATAAAATGATTGTTTTTAAGTGAAATATTATAAGCATGATAGAAAATCTTTTTCACGAATTCTCCCGTTTCGAAATAAAACGTATTTTCTTTTAAAATGGTTGTTAAATTCTTACGCAAACGATATAAAGTAAATAAAATTATTTTTTTCCGCTTAAATTAAATATATTACACGCTGTCAGGGGCATTTAGAAATGTATCAAAAATAAGTTTCCTTTGATTAGAAACACTAATTTACTAAACAGATATAAGAAATAAATATAAGCAGCAGATATTATTAATGGTCTGTTGAATTAATCCTACATCGGCATTCAAAATACCTCAAATTGATTTATATGTCAGTTATTGTACGAATAAGAGTAATTGTGTAAATGACTTGATTTAGTATTCATGGCACACTCTATTGCTGTCTATTCTTTTCTGTCTAGTATTTTCATTTATTTCTATTAATTTTAAGAACATTAATGTTATCAAAACTAGAAGATTGACTTCACTAAATTTCCTAACCTAATCCATTAATCATTACATAAATGACTGTAGGAGTTCTGGGGGAGAAAAGATGAAAAAATAAATAATTTCACACTAAATTAAAATTAAATAGAATAGTGAATCTTACAGTTATAGACTAAAGATAGATAATATATATATTATTCATATAATAATACAAAATGAATGTAAATCATTACTTTGTCTAAAACATTATTTAATATTAATTATCACATTTCATCATTTAATTAAGATTTGATACGTCGGGGTGTTTGAAAACTAAAATCTTATTTTATGAAAATTTCAGATTTTCACATTTTCAAATTGTACAGATTTCAACCTTTCTAAAAATACATTACACTAACATCTAAGGTAACTAAAAGACCTTAAAACACATTTTTAAATAATCTTTGTAGCTGGACCACGCCCATTTGGACGGAGAAAAATGTAAACAAAATACTTCATTTTTGCTTAAAAGCCATATAGACCAAAACATTTATATTATAAATTGAGGCTTTTATTTTTTTCTTTACTAGCCTCAATGTATATATAAAAATCAATTTATCTCAAAATTTAAATTTTGATGTTTGATTATATATTTTTTGAGAAACTACTGCTCACAATTATGTAAATTTTTATGATATATTTATAATGACGCCTAATATATAATAAAATACGCTTTTTGTAAAAACCTCAAAAATTTTTTACGTGAAAACGGATCAAATTTCACTATGTCTGTTAAAATATTTTACAAATTACGAAAAAATTCAAAATTACACAGCTAAAACTTCATTTAAGTATAATGAGAAAGGTGTACTTAAATTGTATGAAAAATTTCAAGCATGTATATATAAAATATTTTGAAAAAAAGGTACATCAAAAACAGCCAAATTAACATTGTCATTACATATATAGAGAGAGGTTTCTAAATTATCTTAAAGTATGACTTATTTCCATGAACATTGATTGAAACAAAAATAGACAAAAATGTTCTCTAAATTAACTCTTAATAGGAAAATTTGTAATTACTTTAGGTTTGCTAGTTTGTTTTCCTATAATTTATGTTTAATGTGTTCCGATAATGGGATTATGCTTGTAGATCTTACACAGTTGCATGCGAAAATTTATCAACTATATAAGTTTGAAAAAATACTTGTGGAGTACCATCATATAATGAATGTAATCACTTGTTTTTCATTGAATTCTATACTGATTTTTAATATGTGTCCCGATACAATTTTAAATTTGAGAATTGGGTAAAACGGTCCAAAACTTAAATTTCTTCAAAAAACTTCTTTTTCCTCTCTTTTTAAAATTTGCATATGGATATTTTTCAATTAAATACATTTTGTTTACTAATGCGCTTTATTATTGTTAACAAATATGAATCTGTTTCAAAATTAATTTCTGTGCAAAACTAAAGTTGGAAAGAGTTAGGTGCGAGGATTGATAGGTTAGAAACACATGGTTTCATTTCTCATGTAATTATGATATCATATGAATTTAGCTCATTGAACGCAATAGGAAGGAGTAAAAAGAACTAGAATTACTAAAACCAATTTCTGAAAATAAATAACTTATTGGTTGATTAACTGGTAAGTTATTAACCATTGTTATTGTTTCAAAGAATCCTCTCTGAAATACACCTTACGTCAAGCATAAGATTTTGAGCTCCCATAAATTTTAAGTATAGTTCCTCAAAATAAGGAACATTTAATTACATAGGACTCGAAACTAGGATTTGACAAAATATCGGACATAAATCCAAGACTATTGAAACTTGGTTAAAGTGAGAGCACATAAGAAATTTCACTCGCTTAAAATAAAATTTGCATTGTATAAGCTTATTTTTAGAAATAAATAGCAATCTTAATACTTGACTGAATTAAAAATAAGCATCGTAAATTGAATACCTTTTTAATGAATAACCTTTGGCATAGTTTGTATATAGATGTCACATATTACAGAAACATTTCTCTAAAGGTATAAAATTTCCTTAGAACATCTTTTATTTTTCTGAAATATATTAATCATGTTTGTATTGATGGTGCTATGCATAAATAATTAATTTCTTCCCAAATAAAGATTTTTTTTCTTTTTACTTTCATAATAGTTTGGAAGATCTTCTTTTATAAAACTCCATGTTCTTTCTTTTTTCTATTATCCGATGAATTTCTAAAGAAAGAAGTACATTAATGAATACAGTTGTTAGCTTCCATGTTTTTTACTATAAATAAAAATTCTTATGTCACACTGGATTAATTATAAACAAGTAATGTTTCTTTTACTGTTACACTTAAGCTCACCACACTGATTTAATTTAGTATGCATACATATAAAAGATCCCATCAAAATACTAAAGCTATATATTAACTGTAGTAGAATTTCAATATCATGTATTGCTTCAGTCATTTCATTCAAGAATTAGTCGTAACTCGCAGTATCAGGCTATGGCCACAAGAGCCACTATAATGATTTGGTTCCGAGCATATTTATAATGGTACTTCCTCCTGAGGTTTTATCACATATAACTAGTAACATACACAATTACATTCTTGTACAGTTCTCTACATATGAGATCAGTATTTCACGAATCATCACTTTGCGTCTAAAACCTAGGCCATTTTAATTTTACATAAGGAAACGTATACATTATAATAAAATCATGGATGCAATAATTTAACAGTTTACGTACAAAAATTATGAACTTTTGAGATCTATATATCTATACATAGCTCTAATATTACATTTTATACAAGTATCTTAATATTCAATTCATTTATGTTTTAAAAATATACATTTACAATCTAAATAATTAAAAATAATTTAATTGAAATGATAGATTTTAAAAGAGAACAATTTCAAAATCGAGTATATAACAGCTAATTAGGAGAATGGTATTTTAGAAATTTTAATACGTGTAGAATTTAAATTTAAGGCCAAACATACATCTACTAATGTTAACTTTCATACAGTTATGATGTTAAAGATAAAAACACACATTGATTAGATTTATATTTCCTTATTACATATTTCCAGAGATAATATATGATTTATAAAATGTTTAACACACACACACACATAACTAAACTATTTCTAAAGATATTTTGTAACTTCCACTCAATAATAAGATATTGTTTATCAGTAGCTTTTTAATGACTATCTTGAGTAGTAGAAAGCATTCGCATTAAAACAAGCTTCAGAACATTTAAAAATAAAGTTTGTAAAAAGAGATAAGGTCATTATATACATATATAAATATATGCATTTTATATATTTCTTATACTTTATATATATACACAAATATATATATTTTTATAAATCATATATATATATATATTGAATATATATCAATATATATATCAAAGTAAATGAGTATAAAATTATGCTATAGCAGAATTAATTATTCTCGTCTTAAAAAATTATACAGCTGAAGAAATCTTTAGACACAACGTGAATTTCCGAAGAATGCTTGCAACCTTGTTGTATATAAGATATATCCTTCTAAATATTACTGTTATTTCCTATTGAACTGCTTAGAGGTGATATTTGATACTATTAAACATGAATCCTCCATTCAAGTTTTGTTAAACTATTATGAGTTTTTTACGACGCATGGTCTTGTAATATTTAAGTAAACATGATCGTGAAAAATCTTTCTCTCTAGTTCAAAACAAAAATTTCTAAAACAAAAAAGATATTTTATTTTATTTGTTATTATTATTTTTTTAATTCTTAAATAAGTAAAAGAACATAGGCATATATATTTTAGTAAATTTTGCATAACGGATTAAAAAAAAACATTTTTATAAAAAAATTTAGCTGGAAGCATTTCTCTGAAACTTATGATAAATATTTTGTAGAAAAACAATTTTGAATTAATATTTAGCCTTCGAACGGTTGGCCAAAATTGACGTTTTCAACGTAGTCGGATACCTTAATGAAACATAGAATCTGCAGATATGTTTTAAATTCTATTTAAAAAAAAACAATTACAAGAAAATATAGGATGAAATTTTCATGCTTATTGTTTATTATATATTTAAAAAAACAAATGAGTTAAAATTCTCAACCATGTTTATGATATTTTATCAAAAAAAGGACTTTGCATCATATTTACTCTAACATTAAATCTTTTTATTTTTGACAAAGAATTTTTTTATAGATTTATTGTTTATTAAGGTGACATTTTGAAACGACACGTGATATATTACAAAAAGAGAAGAAACCAAAGTTAGGGTTTATGAGCTTTGTTGTTACAATAATAGAAAATAAAACCTTGCTTATAAAAATAAAGTACAAAAAAAACCGTATAAGTATTATTCTTTTATTCAAATTCGTATTTCAGATTACAAACTATCAAAAACATGTAATATAGTATTTTTTAAAAGAAAATAGAGTTACATATTTTCATTAGTAAACAAAACACCATTATTCTAACATTTAAGTGCTTTCAAATGTTAAATGTGATTTCATGGCTTTAAAATATATAAACATAAAAGAGATTATATATCTTTCCCAAGAGAGTAATTTAATTCTAGTGCACGTCCTGATAGTATTCTTTTGGAAATAACGTCATTTGCTAAAACAATGTTTTTTCCTTACTTTTCAATGGAAATATTAAATTATTTATCATTAAATAAAAGGGAGGACTGAAAACATATAAACATGTATCTGATATGTTTTTTCTATTACAGGATTGAAAAAAAAATGAAGAACATAAGGACAGTTCTATTAATTTTGCAAATCATTATGCAGAAGAAAAATAATTTTTAATGTATCTCTAATGATTTCAATGTATTAAATGTGTTCACAAACTTGCATTTCATAAACAGCTACCTGATGGAATAGAATGTAAATTAAAAGCTGTAATTTTTTATTAGTAAAGTAGAAAAGTTAATATATGTGAAGTAACATTGAAAGTAAATACATTTACTCGAGGAAATAACTTATATGAAATTAGACAAATAAGTATACATTCTGTATAGTGTAATAAATATTTCTGTAATTTGATGCATATTTTTATATGAAAATTTTATTAATTTTCTACATGTTAACATTTAATGTTTCAAAGAGAAATAAAAGTTACATTTAAATAAAAAATAATAAATATTTATTAATTAAAAAACACCAAACATAATAAATTATTTAAAACGTTTTTTTTTTAAATTTTGAATAAAAGTAATAATGAATAACTTCAAGTATTTAATGAAAATTACGTAATCATAATTTTCATTGCAATCGCAAATTATTGAAAAATCCAAAAGCAAATAATTAAAATATGAGAAATTACTTTATATTATTGTAATGGGTAAATTTTAATGCACTTTTTTATATCTCAAAAAATAATTTGTTTGTCCAAAAAAGTAAAATATGCAAGAATAAACATTAAGTATCTATTGCGAAATAAACACATTTCTTCTTTTAAAAGAAAAAAAAAACTTTTAACTTTTCTTCAGAGCAAAATATATTTGTTGCACAGCTCTTATACAAAACTTGATATAAAACTACTTACCTATCAATTTATATGCATTACGTGTTTCATATTCACTTTCGGACGGAACGCTTCTCTGTCTGACGGTTATTGTAGGCAAGATCTTGGAAGAAAGTAAGGGAAATCCATTTTATTTGTTGCTCAGGTAAAATTATCTTGCGGTATCAGTAGAATGTTATTACAGGTTGCAAATATTCTGCAGATTCAATAAAATGCTGTATTATCTTACAAGGAAATTAATAATGTTTTTTCTTTAAATTTTAATCTATATTTGTGATAAGCTAGGCATAGATATTTGAGGTAATACAAATATTCATAAACACATACATATATAAAATAGACAGATAGAGAAATCGATAGATAAATCGTGAGGGTTTTTTAAAAAAAAAAATGCAATTTTTTAAAATTTGTGGCAACAGTAGATTTAAAGATAGTTAATATTTTATTTAAATAAACTTGTTGAATTTACTGATTTGTTTGAATTGTATTTGAATTTAAACATATATATCTGTTATATTAAGCACGTTCACTTGCTACCAAAAATAGAGAAAGATACAAAAATACCTGTCTCTGTTTCTCTCTTCATACACCATATATATGAAGAAATATATTTATTTTATTGAAATAAAAAACATGTAAAACTCACTCTAAGATAATAAAAAAAATATTTTAAGCATTGGACCTAGCATTTTCACTTTGAATAACGAAATCATTTACAGGTGAAATGCCTTATCTGCTCTTAAAGCATGTTCTTATACAAATATGAAAGAGGAATTGAAGTTTTACAATATTATCTTACTATTCCCTAGGGCCATTCCTGAATTAAAGTCGAAGAATCTGGCAGCTTACTATACTTTATACATTTCCAATTGGCGATATGCCTAGTTATTATACGATATATACAATTACTTCGTATGTCTTCACTTAGGAAATTATATGATTTAGATGTGTGACTAAACCGTGGCACGCGCACTGCAGTGTGGGAAGTTATAGTTTTAACGGCAAGGCTTGCGAAAGCTTATTATAAAATTAAAAGACTTCATAAAATAAAAATAAAGAACAATCTTTAATTATAATTTTATTTTAATGTGGTTGTTTTAAACTAAAACTAAATCCTCAGCATTTATTTTAAATACGCGTAATTGAATTGCTGTAGAAAATTTTCATGTAGATACTCTTCAATGTTATGGGCACTGGTTTTCCAAAAGAAATTACACTCGTGAGATTTTGGAATTTGAAGGAACGTGCTTTTTAGAATAGGCGGAAGATAATATTTAACTACCCAATGAGAGCTTGCTACTTAAGTATGATGATTTGCAATAGAATTTGGATTTAAATTTTCTTATTGATACTATAGGATTTTTAAATAATTTAAGTTTAAGATTACAGAAAAAAATAAATTTTTTGAAGTTAACTTCTTATGGCACGGTAGGTAGAAATTGCCGTTACGCGTTACCAGTTACGCTTAGCGATAAACGTAAGGTAGAAATGAATGAAGTTCCGAATCCCCCCTTTTAAAAAACGCCATCTAACTTATACTATTTATCTCAGACAAAATATAATTAAAGAATCGGAAAGATAATTTTTTCGCCACGATATGGTATATATATATATATATATATATATATATATATATATATATATATATATATATTTTACAAAATAATGACATTTTCAATTTTTTAAAAATTAGTCAAAATTGATACGTTTTTATAAAAATGGTTTCTAAATCATTCCCTTTAAGTTTCCTTTCGAGTTAATGAATTGATATTTTTTTTCTAAACAAAAGTTCATGCTTATCTCTTTTAGAATCAGTCATAAAAAAATGACGGAATCTTTTTTTTTGCGATTTTTCAAAAAAAAAATACTCAAAATTTTAATTAGATATTTAGAAAAATTAATTATTTATAAAAACAATCTAACAAAACTTTTTCTCCATATGTAGAATACTATTATCCGTAATCTGTTCAAAGATTGAGAAAATAGATTAAAAATTACGGCTTTTAAATTTTTTTTTGTGTGTTTTTCGTCTATTAGCCCTGAGCTAGCACCCACCCCCTCTCCTCATTTAACAGCAGCTTTAACAAGCTTTTCCTCTTTTAGCTTTGTGATACATACTTTGTCATGTTTTTACGTTACCTAGAAAAATTATAATCAATTTTATGAATTAAAAAAAAAAATTGGAAGTGAGTCTTTAATCTACCCGAAGTAGGCATGTAAATGGTTCAAAATCTGTCAAAAATTAGTTTAAGGAGAGTTTGTTGGGTATACAGTTTTAAAAATATTTTAAGGAAACAATACAAACAATCTATTGTTTTAAAATTTAGTGGCAACACAACATTTCTTCCAATAGTTTGGCAATAAAAGATTGTGTTTACTAAATTTTCGATCGAATTAAATTTCTAAATCCAGTTTAAGAAGTGAGTTTTTATATCATATTTATGCTTTGGTGTAATTAATTTTATTGTTGTGAAAGTGTTATATAGTGCTTCATTACTTTTTTTAAGACTGCAGTGGGCAGTAAAATTGTTCACAAACATGCCCCAAATTTTTACTGGCTCTATGTAACTTAGAACTAAAATCACATAAAAAATTGGTGAGAAAAAAATGAGTTGTTTTAAAAAATTTAAATTGTTCCATGCGTTTTGATTTTTTTTTTTAAATTTGATATTTTCACCTAATTTTTAACTTCCTTAAGTAATTCTTTACAAATGTATGCATGCAATGTAATGTTTTATATGATAATTTACAAAATATGGGTAAACGTAAATTTTTATATAAAAATTTCAAGAATTGTAATGATTTCCTATACATAAAAAACTTTAATTTCTTCTTTTTCCCCCTATCACTATTATTACAACACATCCAAGAATTTATAACTATTCATTAGATGAATACTTCTGGAAAGTTTGTTTTGTTATAATTCGACAAAAAATGCAACGCATGGGACATTTTGCATTTTTGTTTCGAGGCAAATTTTTGATTTAGTCTAATAATGATGATACTTTTCTCAAAATACATGCAACAATTTTTTTTTTTTTTTACTATTATGTATAGAAAATGAAAATTTTGTCTATACTTATATCTTTTACATCCTAATTATTTTTTAAAATACAGTTTGAAATAATAATGATAATAATAAATTTGTTAATTATATATAAGATTACTTCAAAAAATAAAACTTTATTATACATGTAAGCTAAAGAAGTTAACTTCTAACGCGTGTTCACACTGATACACACTTTCTTTTTTTTTCATCTTAGTTGACCATATATCTTATTTCGTTAACAAATGTTTGCTTTTGCAAAAATTCTCAATACAATTCACATTAATGCAAGATCTATTTACCGAAATTGACAATGTTCAGAACTATGGCAGATTAAAAAAATAATATCCAATTTGCCATATTTTGGTGCTTTTCAAGATGATAAAAAATTGCTGTTTTTTTCACATATAATTTTTCAATTTCTCAGCAAGACGTTATAACTTTAACCCATCTCAAATTCCAATTGATCTGCATCATTAAACTAAACTGAAAAGCAAATATAAGGAACTTATTTCAACTACAAATGATCCGCATTATATTGAATTTTGAAAATTTGTGCTTACAATACATTTTTCTAATTTATAATATTTGTCTGTAGTATATTGCAGGTATGGATCTACACGTTTGAAATGCTTATGAACGTGTAAAATCAAAATATCACTCAGAATTTATTGATATGCTCTTAGTGTTGTTAGCATCTTCAAGACAAATAACTAATACTAGTATAGATTACTTAGTTAAAACACTTCACTTATTTAAAAGTCACATTAAACAAATATTGTTTGTTTGATAATTATTTAGAATTCAAATGCTTCAAGTAACTCTTTTTAATTTTATACCTAACCCAACTCATTGGACTTGTAAAAAATATTAACAATAAATCCCCTAAGTGTGTATATTTTTGTCTTATTTGTTATATTATTTTAAATTTCTATTATAAACGACTTATACATAAGAAAAAAAATGTACTATTTTCCATAACACACAATTTTCATTTATTGTAAAAGTTTGAAGTTATACGCATAGTTCTTTTTTTAATCAGATAGTGGCATACAAGCGAAACAGGTTGTCCACCCCTGAATTAGATGTACAATGAAAGGGAGCAAGTTATATGTTGCAGGATGTTATCAACATAAATTCCTGGTGCTTAAGTTTTTAGCTGTCTTAGAAGCATTCTGCTCTTATAAAGCATAGTTCTTCACACCTTCGTGGTTGAAGTAAAATTTTTATTAAAAACAAAGAAATTACACCTCATTTCCAGCATTTCTACGTACAGATGCAATAGCCTATATTTTTCACTAAACTGAAGCTGCAAATTATAAATTGTTCAATATACCCTACTATATTGAAGCCGGATTCATATGGCCTATAGCAGTGTTTCTCAAACTTTCAGTATTTGCGACCCAATATTCAAACATAATTTTCATCGTAGCCCCCTCCCCTCCATGCAAATAAAACTATATTGAATCCAATAATACTACTCTTTGATATTAAAGTGGCAATATGACTTTCTTTTAAGTGCAACCTGCGTATATAAACATGTCGCTTAGATAAAGCGTTAATTTCCCCGTCTAATATAAGATAAAGCGTTAATTTCCCCTAAATAATAACTCCCCCGTTTATTTATCCGTCTTTCCGAAGTATAATCTCTTCTGTGCACTGGTACCTATAAATATATTCTGAAGTCTTTGGAATGCAATAAAATGAACTTTGCAGTGATTGCGAAGGATTAACTTATATCACAGAGGATTTTTCCCTTATTTATTCCTCCCACCATATACCACATCGGTGGGATTGAGAAGCGAATCGTGTAACTTTTAATCGGTGGTTAAGGAACTAATTATAAACTGTTAAAATTAGTGTTAATATTTGTATATAATTTTATATATGACAAATCCACTGGTAATTATTAAACTTGTTTTTAATTTACCCTACCATGTAGAGTTATCACTCCCCATTAGGTGGGCGTGCCCCACAGTTCGAGAAACGCCGGCCTATAGGTGACCATTACAAAAATGTGCTCCTTACAGGAACCATTGTTATCAACTGCATCGTACAATTCATATTCATACAGTGTAGATTACATCCCATTATTTTGTATGATCAGTAATTTCTATACATTTCAGCTACTTGACTTGATAAAAGATATGATGGAATTCAAGGTTGTGGCAAATGTCGTAAAATAATGATTAGTTGTGTTTTAAGTGTACTGTATTATACACAGTCCAGTCACATTAATGTGACCACCACGTACTTTCCACTTCAGAGTTAAATAACCAATCACAGAAGGCAGGTGGCAAGACAGTGCAGTTGAGCGTATATAAAGGGTGTCTGAGGGCTTCGGAAAACATTTCAATTATTGGCGTAATGCAGAAACGAAGCGATTTATCCGACGTCCAAAAGGGCATGATCATTGGCTTTCGGGCCAAGGGTGGAAGCATTTCCGAAACGGCTGAGTTTGTGAACTGTTCGCGTGCCACCGTGGTAAAAGTGTACCGTGCATGGCAAAATGGGACTGTTCAAAATCAGCGACGTGGCAAATGTGGTGCACCACGGGCCATAGATGACAGAGGCGAATGACGGTTGCGGAGATGTGTTCGGGCAGATAGACGGGCTACCGTTGAGCAACTGACCACCAAAATGAACCAAGGGGCTACCAAAAGTGTCTCCCAAACTACTATTCAGCGAACATTGCTTCGTCTGGGCCTCCGAAGCAGACGCCTGGTTCGTGCACCTATGCTGACTGCTGTTCAACGACGACGAAGACTAGAATTTGCACGCCAGTACAGCAGCTGGACGTCCACAGAGTGGCGACATGCAGCGTTTTCAGATGAATCGCGTTTTATGTCTCATCGGACAGATGGACGTTGGCGTATAAGGCGTGAAACCTCTGAAAGGAACCACCCTGCAACCATTGCCGGAACGGTCCAAGCTAGAGGCGGGAGCATTATGGTCTGGGGAATGTTTTCCATGGCATTCTCTGGGTTCACTGATCATTGTGGAAGGCACGATAGATCAATACAAGTACGCATCTGTCCTTGCGGACCATGTCCACCCCTACATGCGCATTGTTTTTCCTCAGTATGATGACATCTTCCAGCAGGACAATGCGAGGTGCCATACAGCTGACAGTGTACGTGCGTGGTTCGAAGAGCACCAGGATGAGTTTACCGTCCTCTCCTTGCCAGCAAACTCGCCTGACTTAAACCCAATCGAGCATCTGTGATACCATCTCGATCGAGTTGTTCGCGCCATGGATCCTCAACCGCGTAATCTAGCGCAGCTGGCCACGGCATTAGAGTCGGTATGGCTCAACATTCCGGAGAACACCTTCAGGGACCTAAGTGACTATCTTCCTGCACGTCTCGCCGCAGTCCACTCTGCGAAAAGTGGTTATTCTGGCTTTTGACAGATGGTTACATTAATGTGACTGGACTGTGTTTAATAATAGTTTAACCATAGAAATATCTTCGTGATAATTGAACGTCATTTATTGATTAAGAAACTTGTATTACTTGTAAACATGTTAAAAAGGAATTTGCATACGAAATTTAGAGAAGGGTTTTTTTAAAAGTACTGTGAAACATAATCATCCTACATACTAGTTCATTAAACGTTTTAACGTCTATTTTAAGTAACAGTTACCATTTGGATATGTATATTTTCTCAATCTGACCTGAATTACCATGAATGCGTGCATTTCAAATATTTTGTCATTATTTTAATACTAAATTTACATACTTACATATGATGTTGAAAATATTTTTAGTATTGTACAATTTTATTTTCTTATTATTCTTACAATGTAGACTACCTAATATTTTACAATGAGGTATTTGTGATGAATTAATATATGACATTAGCATACAGTGAATTCGTTTTAGTCAAATTCGTGGCATCATTCTGACTAATATGCTCAGACATTGTCGATCACCTTCTGTGGTGAAGCCTCTTAAGACTCTTAATGTCCCAAGGAATGGAATAAACCTTCATCTAGTTTCTAAATTCCTAATTATCTGACCAATACTGCTATCATTAAGTTTGATCAACTAAGTACACTTTCTACACCTGCTACATTAGATTAAACTGTTTGGTGGAATTACTGGAGAATGATGGATTGTTACAAAGGCCTCGTTTAACTCATATAATAATCGTCAATCGACAATACTCGATAAATATAATTCGAATATTTAGGTAATAATAATTAATATTCTGTTAATAAATAGAGAGTAATCTAATTGGGGTAAAAATAAAATTTTTCTTTTCCATTTCCAAAGATCAAACTGAACTCTTGCCAATCAGAGGAAAATTATTTCATATATTAAAATATATCTTGCCTTTTTGATATCATAATTGCAAAAGGCATATTAAAATAGTTAACTGTTTATAAGTACTGTAGATAAGTAAAAAAAACCTTTTGGAACAGTTGGAATTTCTTAAAAATAAATAGGAATAACAAAAAAAAGTTTAATGTTTTTTTTTTCCTTCTTTTGAATTTTCTTTGGTATTGCAAGAATATATAACATTTTCCTATATGATGCGTTCATTATTAATACAGCTAAATTTACTACGTGATTTTTATTTAACTGTGAAAAAGTATGATATTTTGAATTCTTCGATTATCTTATTATATCTTCAAAGATAAATAAAATAATTTTTGCCACACAAATTTAACCCTATGTCTCTACCGAAGGTATTTTTAAGTTCCACTCACTTTCAAATTGCATAGAATAACTGTTTTTTACAAATAATCTGACGATATATAGCAGGAACACTCTTTTAATTCCACTCTTCCAGGATACATGACAGCAAACGTTTTATGATGAGTATTTTAGCCATGAAAGCAAATAGTTTTAAGACAGAAAAAGCTTTTACAGCTTAAATTTTGATCGAATTGCGAATACTGCCATTTTTGCTCTGAAAAAAAAATTTATATCAAAAGGTGAGTGCCTTTTTTTGTATGTTAGTTAAGACCTTAGAGAAAACAATCTTACTATTTAGTTTAAGTGAATAATATATATAATTAGTTTTACAGTTGAACAAGTTGTGGCAAATATAAGTACCAACAGCACACTGGGTGTTAGAGCAAGAACTTAGTTTTTTTTTCGTCCGTGTAGCTTGTTGTTTTTTGTTGTCTTGTAACGTCATCACTATATTGGAATAGATTTATGCTTTGTTGGCATTTCTTTTAACTTAACATATTTATTCGCTACTTATTTATTTATTTTTGCCATTTATTTTTTTATTTTATCGTTTTCAAAAAGTTTTGAATTTTGAGCCTGAGCTTGTATTTTTTCACTACACATAAAGATAAAATTTATATAAATTATTCAAAGATTAGCAACATTTTATTTTCCTTATTTGTAATTAAGATTTTACAATAATTGAAGATTTTCAAGGTGCTATTATTATTATTATTTTACCTTTCTCAGATTACCTAGACAAAAAAGCTCTTTTGATTTATTGTAAAACCTGTCAACTGAAAGCAATGATACCCTAACCCATGACTCTTCAGATGAAGACCTCCCAGCAAATTATCTGATGGAATTTTCACTAAATTCTTAAGATGGTGATCAAGACAATGAACAAGATTCAAAGTTCCTTGTGATTTGTCTCAAAGTGTCAAGACTCAAAGTATCAAAGTTCATGTTCAGAAATACAGTATTTCTTACATCATGATGCAGGGCTGTAAAAAACATTCAATCCAAACTTCACTCAACATGCACAACATGTAATGAATATTTGAATATTAATGAAAAAAACTGTTTCTAAAAATGAATGAATTCAATTTCATGCGTAAAACCTGCTTTCATGTGTACAAAACAAGCAAATAAATTTTAAAAATTTCATAAATTTTAAAAATAAATATTTTGTGCTGTAAATTTCTAGTGCTCTCTGGTTATTTAGCATTTTTAAGAAATAAATCTCCAATAAAAAAGCCATTCGATCTTCTTGTATTATTAGAATATTTTAGACCTTTTTTTACTGGCGGTACTTTAATGTAACAATTTATTTAATTAAATCTAATGGGTTGAATTTCCCAAAGTTGACTATTTCATTTATCTGTATCCCTTAAAATTCAATGTAGTGATTTAAAAAAAATATTGCAAGAAAAAAATTTTAGTAAATCATAATGGGCTAGATAAAGGTTTTAAATTGTGTTAGCAATTGCATTTATTTTATAAAACCATTTAATGCGAAGAAACCTTACTAATGTTATGTATCGGGAATATGAGATTATACAATGAATCCTTTCAATATCAAGGAATCACAAAATAATTCGATCCATAGCAGAGTTCTATTTTTCATAAGATCATATAAAAATTACTTATAATTGCGAAAATTACAATAAATTTATTGAAATTTAACGAAATTTATGATGTCTAAGTATATTTCAAATATACATTGTTTTTTTATTAAGATTGTTTATATTTGAGCAGCAAAATTTTTATGTACGTGCTATCTAGCTCGTTTTATTTGAAATACCGTTTATACCTCGAATTGAACATTTACCTCAATCACATGGAAACGGGGTACTTAAGATCATTAGAAAGATACATCTTCATAAGTGGTTTGTTTACACAGGAGGAAAAAAATTTAAACACCCTATATATTTTTCATAGCATATACTTATTCTAATGCTCATCACTGTTGATGAATAAATCTATCATTTTGGACAAATAATGGCCAAATAATAAATGCTATTATAATTCCATACCGTACAATGATGTTTTCGTAGTGAAAGGGAAAAAGTTGATTTTTTAACTGATAGGCATGACTCAAATCCTGTAAATATAAATATTGGCAAAAAACTTCGGGATGGAAATACTCCCACCCATGTAAAATATGCCCCATGCTCTGTTTCCAACCACGCAGGAAACTGTAAGAGGAATGTTTCTCGAACTGGCATGTCGTCAGGAAATAACTTCAGAACGTATTAGCTTTAGAATGGATAGCACTGTAGAGTTCTTTCTAAAATTCCCCAAACTGTATTAAGACATGTCTAAAATTCGAAATTGTACACGTTCAATGTATCTTCCTGCGTGGCAACTCATCGCTTTTTGCAGTGTTTAATTCACATCTCCACCAATATCAAGTTCATTGCTTCTGTGAAATAGCACCGTCTCTTCTAAATTATGAATTGTCTTTGTGAGACTTTTGGTAGAAATGACCCCGAAGTGTTTGTTGTATATGTTAATTTTGAGAAGAATTATAGTTTTAAAACAACTAGAACTAAAAGCATTTCAAGTCAGGAAGTGTTTTTCATACTCAAAATACAAGAAATATTTTTATCTCTTATTTTCATAACATGCGTGATATGCTTTAAAATACATGTGACAGAACAATCTTAAAAGTATTATGTACTGGTATTTCTACCTTTCTAAAATTTTCTACACTGCTCTTTTTCAGAACACTATTTAAAAATATTAATGCAACATGGTTTATATTTGAGATATTTCATTCACTTCCATCAAAATCGGTTTGTATAATTAAGAAAAATAAACACCTATTTTTAAACCTACATAATAGCCTGAAAAAAGTACCTTGAAGAGGTATTTTTTGCATTTAATATTGTTACCGGAGAAAATGTAATGTAGTTTTGATATAAGATGTAAGATAAACAAAACCGGAAAAATAGTTTGAAATAGGCTAATACTAGGGGAGAAATAAGGAATAGGTTCTTCTAAATTTAAGTTGAGATAGTTGAAATATTTATTCTATTAAGATTTAAAAGATAGTTTCCTTTTCTTTCTTTTCTTTTTTTTTTGACGTAAAGTTATATAAATTCAAACATGGCGACTTTGACGAATAAGTCACATGGCTAACATATGTATATATATATATATATATATATATATATATATATATATATATATATATATATATATATATATATATATATATATATATATATATGTATAGATATATGTACATATATATATATATATATAATTATATATGTATATATATATGTATATATATATACATATATATACATATATAGGCATATACATATATATATACATATAAGGATATACATATATATATATACATATATAGGCATATATATATACATATATATGCAAAATAGAATTTAGCCTTATTTTCAATATAAGTTTCATTTAAAATTGTCAAATTTTCATTCGTATCATTGTTCTTCATAATTTACTAATTTTTAGATTGCATTAAATATATATATATATATATATATATTAGTAAATTATGAAGAACAATGATACGAATGAAAATTTGACAATTTTAAATGAAACTTATCTGTATTGCTACAAATTTCTATTTTGCATGATTGGATTTTTCCAATAATAATGTTACTAAAAATGAAGATTGTTAGTAGTATTATAATATAGAAAACGTTTTGAACGATTCACCAATCTAAATATTATTTACAATGAATTCATTAACTTTAGCTTATCGATGAAAGGAAAATGTAATCTGTTGAATATTAAAGATATAGTTTCATAAGCTATTTTACTAACAACTAAATACTAATCGTTCACAAAAGACGTAACAAAAACTTAGCCTAACATAAATTAGGTTGTCAAATAATTAATTCGTAAGCAAAATGTTTAGAAAAAGATCGCTGCACTTTTGAATCATTTTAATTATAAACTGGACTTGTTTGTAATGTTTGTGCCACACAAACACACAAATGAAGAAATAGAACAATAAATTGAATGATTTATTGTTCTATGTTACAATTTATTTATTTCTCACAAAGTTAAATATTAATTTTTCAGCAATTTCCTTAAGGCAATAGAAAAAATTAGCAGCTGAATTTATTTCTTCCAAGACATGCTATTAAAAAGGTTTTTGACCACAGTTAACTTACTTCTAGAACATTGTACTTGTCAATGGAGGAAGATCACTCCTCACAACTTAATCCCTGTCTACCTTTTCTTTCACTTCCCTTTACCAACTCGGAATTGACTTTTCTCATTGGATGGCACGTTCGGAACAGGAAAGACTGTCGGCCTCTTTTAATGGGAATCGTTCAAATAAAATCTATTGGCCTTGTTCTCCCATCACGTTTATTCATAGTCAGCCTTCCCCCCCAAAAGCAATACCTTCTTCCAATATTTTTTCTTGTTTTTTGTGTTTTTTTTTTCATAGGTAACCTAGAAGACAACAGCACATAGGTTCATTAATCGATCAGTGCAAGAAGGATAAAAAGAAATTCGCTTACAAACATTACTTGGAGAGCCAAAACAACTCAGGATTCCGATTTTCTTTCTATGCCTCATTTCTTCGGAGTCACACAAGGGCTATTATGCGATAATATCCATCAATAGGTCACTTTGAGAGCAAGGTTAGTATAACTTTGATCTCAATGAATTATTGATGTGAAAAGGATTGAAATTTTAATACCATATTACCTTTTACATAATGAATTGAATAATTGAGGTGTTGAATATATTTTCTAGGAATGGTTTTCATACTGAACTCGCATATCTCTATTTGTTTTAAAAAAAAAATGATTGAAGTACTTTACATACTTAATTTGAAAATTTGACGAAGAATACTTTTTTGTTCATTTTAAATAGCTTAAGTAAATTGTTTTCCTTCCAAAAATAATATAGTCTTAAAAAGATTCTAATTTAAAAATAATAAATTGTATTTCTGAGTGAAACGTTGTTGAAAAAAATACTATCCAGAAATAACATAACAAGAAAAATATATCAGTTAAATTACTAATCCTTAATTAACTATTAAAATAATTCTAAATAGCAAAAAGGGACATTATTTAAGAGAATAGATTTCAAACAAATTTCTGTTTGAGGAAAAAGAAGCTCAAGTAGGATTATCACAATTTATCCGAAAATAGGCTTACAGGTTCCTGGATTTTACAGCGGATGGGGAAGGATTATAACTGAAATATTCAGCAAAGCTTAGCAATGCATAAACGGTACAGCTTCCTATCAAACCAAACTATTGCAATAGTACCAAAATAGTAAGGTGGATAAGCATGTTAGTAAACTGATAAAATAAAGTTAATGCGTGTGTGTGAAATATCGTTAATTATATACAAAATTAAAAAATATGTATGTATTACAAAATGCAATAAAAATACTGTTTTTAGTTATCGAATTTGCACGAAAGCTTTCCCATCATTGTGTTTGTTCTTTTTTTCAAAAGATTTACTTAGAAATGTTTATTCACTTATTATTTTTTTTTCAAAAGTTGTTTAAAACTTGAACAATTAAAGTAAATAGAGCAAAAGGGGAAAAACGAAACTATAAAATAAAAAAATCGTGAAATGCAGTCGCATTTAAAATATATATATATATATATATATAATCAGAAGTTAAAAAAATATATTAATTAATAAAAAAATACTTCTAAGCGAGAGAATAAATGTGTCTACCAGTTGTAAATTATTTGTATACTGGAATTTGTATACACTACTTGTACAGCAGTATGTGTACAGCACTTACATATAACTAAAGGGCAAAAAAATAGTTTATTGTAAAACAAGTTTCTTAAAAAAATCATGAAAAGCTTTTTTTTTTACTTTTAATATGCATTTCTATTTTAAATTCTATAAATTTTGTCACTTGATTCCTTTCTAACTTCTTCAGATACATTAAAACAGTAAAAATATTGAAATAAAGAAATCTTATATTGTTATTTGTATCGATGGCCTTGCAAATGCACTGTGATAATCGTATTAGTTTATGAATTATTATTGTACCACATGAGTATTAATTTAAAATAAACAAATTACTATTTGCTTCTTCAACACTAATTAAAAATGATATATATTTTATCTAATAATATACACGCAAAACATACTAAAATAGAATTTAAAAACCAAAAAGCATCAGTAGCTCAAATTTTCAAAAGTGAAAAACATTTTATAAGCAGTTGCTCTCATGTGCACACAAAGAACGGAAGGTGCTTTTTTTAATTAATGAAAACATGCAAAATGTTAAATTTTTCCTTAAAAAATTAAGCAGCATCTTTAATTAAAGTACATTACGTTTGTTCTTAAAACAATAATTTAGGTTAAAAATTATCACATATACATAGATACTACTTTCATTAAAATGTCGTTAGATTACCTTGATGTAAATTAGTGTTTTATGGGTAATAATTGAAAAAGTAAAACTTTTAATTTTAGAGAAACATTTAATTTTAATATTATTAAAGTACGCTTCCGGAATTCAAATAATTCGCTTTCTGTTTATGGAAATATTTTTCTTTATTTTTCAAAATGTAAAAACATTATAATTTTCAAAAACAATATTCGTAATATTAAAAACCTCTTAGTTTGTGATGGGCTAAGAGAGAATCATATCACCTTCCGCAAGGTATAAAGAGCTTTTTCAGCTAAGCGTCTGTCAATAGTTGGCCCAGAAATTGTCTTTTCACTGGCAGAAGCAAAATACTAAGCAAGTTCCGTAGTTGTCATGTTTTTGTGTTAAGTGCTTTAATTGTGAAAATTCGCTCTTCCTTAGGTGTTGTAAATTTATATCCATGTTTTCTAACAAAAGTATCCCTTTTTGTATGGAATAGTTTCTTACCTTAGATTTCACCATTAGTGAAACATTTCGGTTTAAGACTACATTTGCTCGAGGAATCCTCCCTTGAATCCACCCAATGAGATTCTATCTTAAATTTAAAAAATTCTGAGAATTAATTTGAACAAAATAAACACAAATTTGAGCTTGTCACAGTGAGATACACATGACTGTGTGTGTGTGACTTCAAAATTCAAAGCTCTACTGTAAAAACGGTTGCAATGTTTTTCACTCAAAATGATCATTAAAATTTGTTTCATCAACTGAAACTCCCAACACAAAATTAAGATATGATGTTTCTTTAGCGCACTTTGTGTACAATGTAGCTTTTAAATAAATAGTGGTTGTTTTCTTGAAATAGTAGGATATATACATATATACACTGGTGTGCAAAAATTAAGGGCGATACGGTTTTTTCAATATAACTTTGTACAAAAGCTTTCCAAATCAACACATTTAATACCGTAAGATCCCCAATACCTAAGGACATGTGTAATGTAAGCAACACTTACTAAAAGAGAAATCAGAGGGATAAAAAGAAGCTTGATTGAAAAAGTAGCATGAAGCGCAATGCGACTGAAGGCCGAATCATCCCTGTGATGGGTGTACAGCAAGAAACGTCCGGTCTTTAGCAGAGGATATGATCTCCCCTGACTACTAGGCAGGTTTCACAGCGTCTGCCCATGCTGAGAATCAGGGTGTCAATGAGTTGTTGATGCATTGCTGTCCATTCGTCTTGCAGCGCCAGTCGAAGCTCCCGAATCGTTACTGGTGGTAAGGTACGAGCTGCCAAGCGTCTGCCTAGAAAATCCCATACATGCTCGATGGGATTGAGATCCAGAGATCGTGCCGGCCAATCCATACGTTCAATATCCTCACTCTCTAAGAGCTGTTCGGCAGCTACTGTGCGATGACATGGTGCATTGTCGTCCATGAAAAGGAACTTCAAACCCATAGCGCCTCTAAAAAGACGCACATATGGAAGAAGAATCTCGTTACAATAACGGGTCCCGTTGACTGAACCTGCGTCGAAGATGTGAAGGTCTGTACGACTACCAAGCATGATGCCTTCCTAAACGAGAACACCGTGACCTCCATACCTGTCCCTTTCAATGATGTTCGAGGGATGATTGCGGCTTCCCCGCTCTCTCCAGATGAGTATGCGATGAGAATCACTACTCAAACTGAATCTGCTCTCATCTGTAAAGAGTACTCGTCCCCATTCATTGTCTCTCCAATTCCGGTGTTCCCGGCACCACAGAGAACGCCTTCTCCGATGGGTAGGCGTTAAAGGTACACACCGTACAGGGCGTCGTGCAAACAGACCATCACTGTGCAGTCTTCTGGCCACGGTAAAACGCGATATCGGTCGTCCAGTCGCCTGTGTCGTGTGTCTAGTGATTTCTCCCGCTGTCTGCCGCCTGTTTCTTCTGGCCTGTAAGACAATGTACCGGTCATCTGCGGGTGTGGTTCCTCGTGGAGGAGCACTATTGAACCTCCGGATAGCTGTTCCTGTAGTTTGAAATTGTCTCCAACGTCGTAATACGATGCTGTGAGCAATTCCGAACTCTGCAGCCACACTTGTCACACTGCGGCTTTCCACCAACTTCCCAATGATTCGACCTCGGGTAAAAGCATCCAGATGTCGTCTAACAGATTGATTATTCGCCATTTCTCGCTGAGGCAGCAACTCGGTGTGATTTTAACTGCTATACGGCGTGCAACCTCTTTGCCAGTAATACTGATCTTACACCGACAACATGCTTTATACTATTCAGACACTCCCCCATTACGTATGCATATCTGCGCATGTGCTACCTTACATCACCATATGTGCTCGTCCGCTCTGCCTCTTTGTTCATCACCTTCAAACTTTCTCCTGATTGGTTCTTTCTGTCCGATATTCTGTTTAGCTTTTTATTTTTTTGTTTTTATTAGCTGATATGCTAAACTTTCTTTTCGTCCTTCATTTTTGCACATATGTATATATATATATTAATGCAACGCCTGTTTAACTTAAATTATATTTATATATATTTTATATATCTAATTTATCATATATAGCTTAAGTTTAAACATTAGATCGGTAAACAGTACACTAAAAACTAGTTTAACCCAATTTAAGTGACACAGAACTGAATCCTTAGCTTTGTCGAAAGTCCGACTGTGGAGGTTTTTCTGGCAGACTAAAAAGCACCGAGAATTGTGACTCGCTAGGTTCTTTTCTGTAGTTTCGTTGAACCTAGACGCACCCACATTTTTTATTTTTCAGGGAAAATATCTTTTCGATATTCATGTTTAGATTTTATATTTTTATGTTTTTATTACGTTATTCCTTACTATGTTCATTATCTATTATTTCTTTTTTTATATATATAATATAAATTTCTTTCATATATATAAATATACATATATATATACATATATATATACATATATATATATATACATTTGTTACAAAGTAACAAAAGAAAAGGACATTCCACTTATAGAAAGATTCACTCTTTGAGTGCAACACGCCAAATATGGTGAACCTACAGTGTGAATGAACTGTGAAGCAACCCTACGTTGGCGAAAAACACTAGTTGCTCTCCTGTCATATACGAGTGATGTGAACACCGTCTCCTTCCCTTCCCTCTTTCGTAAAATGTAAGTCATGTATTAATAAGGTTTTTCACTTTTAAACTTCCTTTCAATTAAGGCCTGACTCCGCGCTGAAAATAACATTTGTGTGATTAAAGTTTAAAATAAAGCCATGAGTCAAAAATTAACTTCGTATTTTTCAGTTGTGTTGTGTGTGCGATTTTGCATATATTGTGATTTTAAGAATTTGTAAATGTCGCTTATTTACACTTATGACCAAAATAATCCACTATACGATCAGTAACTCCATAACAAAATTGGTGCCTTCATCCAGGAGTCGTAACCCTAAATTTAATAGCGTAATCCGTTATATTAGCACTCGGCGTCAGATTTTACCGCGCAATGACGTCATTTCCCGCCTCTTTTCAGCCTCGCATTTTTTTCAGTATTAACTTTCCGTACGCTTCTTCCAAATTAAAAACAAAGATTAACTTTCAGGAAAAATTTGAAAAAAAAGTGGTAAATTCCTACTTTCGCCCACCCCCTTGTCGACGAATTTTTTGTTCCGCGCCAAAATGGCACCAAAGCGCGATTTTCAAACTCGTACCGACGACGTTCAAAGAACGGAAAATGTCGATAACCATAAAAAAATAAAAACAACTGAAATTGAACAGTTCAGCGAAGCAAACTAAAATTGAAAAAATTGGTAAAACTTACGTGCTTACGAAGGAACGTCTTTCTCCATGGGAGGGTACAATGTGGTGATCGCACGGAGAAATTCTCTAAAAACATCATCATCCAACGAATGCCCTCTCTGGCGTCGCCACATGTATTCTGCTAAATAGTGGTCGAATTCGCCCTCCACATGCGCCGCATGGTTCCGTAACGATCTTTTAATCGCCGACCACGTGCCTTCGATTGAATTTGTGTGAGCACCGGTTTCAGGGTCCTTAAAAGTCAGACTGTGGTTGACCCGCAAATGCTGATAACCTTCATGCGAAAGGCAATCGTAGGCCTTCCAACAGTCCGAAATTATAACGGACCCTAGTACCACCCACTCCTTTATAACACTCAAAAGTTCCTCTTTCGTTCGATTTGGCACCACTCTAAAAATATTTATTCTAGTTCCTTTCAACTCCTCCAAACACCCATTGACCATTCACAGGCTTCCCCTTTCCATACTTCATTTTAGCAAACATGCTCTCATCAATTTCAAAAATTTTTCTTTCGCCACCGAGTGGTTCACTTTCTTTCAAAACCGAAGTCATGCAGACCTCTCAGCAAAACATGTACCAATCAACCACGGTATTTTTATTCACTCTCACATCTTTCACAGCAAACTCATTCATTGACTTTCCAAACAAATGACGCGTTAAAATTAAAATATCACACACACTTAAATGACTCTTAGAGAACCACGTACCTTTTCTTATACTCTTGCATACATAATGCGGATTCTCTCCTCCTTTCGTTCCATTCATACCCATCAATCGTTCCCTTCCTTTCTCTCATAACCATGTTTTTTCCACATTTAGGACATTCATACCTGCTAGAAATTAAATTTTCACGCATACACCATTCAAGCAAATTCATTTGTCCCTTTTCTTCCAAAACAGCAAAAAAAAAAAAAAGAAATAGTTAAATGTTCCATTCGGCTACTCATTCTGAAAAAGCGGTACTCACACGAATTCAAAAAAGATCGTTCAACCGTGCAAAAGAAGGTAATGGTTAAATTTTTCTGTATATATTGGTTTTAGGGTTGCCATAGTTAACGTAACTAACATTTATTTTGAACCTATTGGTCAACGGAATTTAATGAAAAGGAAGGGTAGATAGCTTGGCGAACTTATAGCCCTGCTTGGCGACGAAAAAAAGTTCAAAAACCGGGGGGTGGGTTAAAATAGGAGCCAACCAAAAAAAAGTGTTAGTTGAATATTTTTTTGTGAAATTTTAACGCAAATGTATTTCATAATAAAATGAGAATTCTCACACCTGCACACAGGGCTGTGAACTAAGAAACAAATTTGGTAATATGTTGTAAATTGTTTTATATTTTATTAGTTTATCATTCAATCTGAATAACTGCTCCTGATAGTGATTACTGTATCTTTGATTTAATGTCACAATTATTAATTGTATACATATATATAAATAGGACAAAAGTGGAATTATAACCACTTTAATTTCAATTTCAATTTTATATTTGATTTACAATATTTGGAAAAATTTCTTTTGTGCAATTCATTAATATAAATTGTTTTATGTTGTGTTAGAATTTAAGTATTTTTATGTAAATTTTTTCAATTCTCTAAACAAATGTTCACACAAAATTTGTATACATGCCTAGGAAATCCTGTAAAATAAACATTAAAATGGCCCAAAATAAACTCCCCATAGAAATCATTCCTTTCTTCGATGGGTCTAAAGAACATATAAACAACTTTTTTACCCAAATCAAGCGTGTTGAAAAAGTTAACAGATGGGATTTTCTTACAACCCCAGCCATTTTAAGTGCTCGCCTAAATGGCCCAGCACTCACATTTTTTTCAACCAACCCTAATTGTAAAAACGCAAAAGACCTGGATGAAGTTGAGTCACTTTTTCTTGACTTCTTTTCAGACAAAACAACGGAATTACAAAGAAAATTAAATTTTCACAATATCCAATATTACTCTGGTTAAAACATCAAAAATTTTGCACATAGATTGGAAACCACTGCAGAATATATGCTTGTTGAAGCCTAAACGAATGAGGCAAAAACAATTACACATAGCATTATTTTATCCAAATTCATAACCAGCTTGCCTCAAAATTTTCAAAGAAAACTTTCATCAAAAAATCCCTCTTCGCTTAAAGAGGCTATTGATGTTGCTGTGAAAATGCAACAAAATAGCGAAACACACACCACATGTTCCATGCTTTTACAGCCAGTAAAAACTGTCAATGTGGAACAAGATTCAATTACGCAAAAGTTAGATGAATTAACCAACCAAATTGCCATGCTTAAGACAGAACAAAAGCCCGAAACAGAAGTTAGTCAACACATTAGCTATCGTACACCACAACAAAACACCTTATCACGGCTCTCAGTTTCTTGCAGCTTTTGTGGGAAACCAAATCATTTAATGAAAGATTGTTGGGAATTTCGAAGAACTATGCACACAACACCCAACCAACAACAGTATTCTTGGTCTCAACAACAACATTCTTGGCCGCAGCAACAACAATACCATAATAGATCCCAACGTAGGGGCTCTTACTCCAACACCAGAAACTACAATGGAAACACAAACTACCAACAAACTTACCCAAAGCAAATAGATTCAAGAAATCCAAACTCTTTAAAAATAATTGGAGATGGCTTGACTAATTTCCCAAGTCACCTCAATACACAAACAAATGGGAAATTAAAACAACAAACACCGCACGAACTAATTATGAATGTAAATCAACAATCACCTTTACCCATGATTCAGGTAAACATAGCAGATGAACAATTAACTTTCTTAATCGATAGCGGAAGCAGTATATCTTTAATACCAGGACACGTCTTTGACACAATCAAACATAGGATACAACACAAAATCTACCTTTCAAGACAATGTAAAATTAAAAGTGTCAATAACTCTGAAATAAATTTTTCGTGTTGTGTAGACATTCCAATACACATAAACAACAAACAAGTCAGACAAATTTTTTTCATTACAACAGATATTGCATCAAGCACCTTTCAAGGACTTCTTGGTTATGATTTTCTGTTACACAATAGAGTAACTCTTGACTTAAATTCAAACACACTGAAAATTTCTGATACAACTATTCCAGTAATTCACAACAATATTAAAGATAACCTAGAAAATGTAAACAATCCAAATTTCAGTGCCAGTTTAAATGCAATTCTTGAAACACCAACACAAGTAAATTCAATGAATGTTTACCAGTGTAAATTTGATGTAAAAACATCTAAAGCATTACTTGAAACTCCCACACATATAAAACCTATCTATTCTGAATGTAAACAGACTTCAAATGTTAAATAAAACCTCTTCTACCAACCCCTAAAGCTCACTCAACAAATAATACCATTGAAACTCACACAGTCAAAACAATTAGAAAAATCATTCTTCAGCCAAATGAAACAGCATATGTTAACTTTAGAAGTACAAATGCAAATACATTAAATTCAAGCAATGTTTTATTTCAACCAAAAATTAACCGAAATCACAATATTGAATTACACTGTAGTATTAATGAAATCAGGGCTGACAACACATTCACCACATTGATCAGAAACATTGTAAATCAACACATACACATAAACAAAGGCAAAAACATTGGAAAAATAAGCACAGGAGTCACAATAGAAGAACAAATGAATGAGCAATCATCTGTTAATGCAATTCAAGCAACAGCAGACATTATTGAAAAGAGATGCCAAGATGTAAAAGCAACTGATTTTCATTTAGATCATTTGTGAATCCTAAAGACAAAAGCTTATTTCTTTCAACATTAATGAAATTCAAACCAGCTTTCTCTAAATGTATTAAAACTCTTGGTCACTGTGACTTAGTTACACCTAAAATTAACACCATTCACTCACACCCAATTTCTTCAACACCTTATCCTATTCCACAATCATTACAAACACATGCTCAAAATTATCTTGAAGAATTAATCGCAGCAGACATCATTGAAGAAAATACAGCAGAATGGGCTTCACCCATGGTATTAGTTAAGAAGAAAAATCACACAAATGACAACCCCTCTTTGCGTCTAGCACTTGGCTTAAGATTATTAAACAATATTATAGATGGATGTTCCTATCCATTACCCAAAATTCAGGACATTACCACTAAACTAGCAGGATTCAAACTATTCACTGTGCTAGATCTTAATTCGGCTTATTGGCAAATTCATCTTCCGAAAGAATATAGAAAATTTTTAACTTTCACAACCCCTTGGAAAACATTTCAATTCAAAAGATTACTATTCGTCATTAATTATGCAGCTGCATATTTTCAAAACATGATGGATAAAGTCCTCTCTACATGTAAATACCCTGGTATACACTGTTATCAAGATGACATAATCATCGCAGCCAATACAATTCAAGAATTAAATGCAAAAACTTCATGATGTTTTAAATGCTTTACAGGAAAATAATTTAACACTTGCACCAGACAAATGCATTTTTTCAACACAAGAAATTCAATATTTAGGATTTACAATTTCCTCACAAGGTATCACACCTGGAATTAGCAACACAGATAAAATTTGTAAGTTCTCTACACCCAAAAACCAGAAACAACTCAAGCGATTTCTTGGCATGTGTGGTTATTATAGGCACCTCATTCCTGATTATGCCACAAAATTCATATTTTGAACATCTTATGCAATTCAAGAACTTTTACTTGGACTGATGTACATCAAAAACAATTTGAAGAACTACAAGGGATCTTTTTCACTAAACCGTTTATTGTTCAGAATGGTTGGACAAAGCAATTCTTCCTCAACACTGATGGCTCACATATTGCCATAGCAGGTATCCTCATGCAAAAAGATGATGGGGAATTACATCCTATTTCATACTACTCCAGAACTTTAACAGCAGCTGAGTCTCGTTACACTGCAAATAAATTAGAACTTCTAGCCATCCATAACAGTGTCAAATATTTTCGAGAATTTTTATATGGAAGAAAATTCACAATTCTTTCAGATCACATGAACTTCAAGTACCACACAGATCTACAGAACCCTGAAAATATTATCGCAAGATGGTTAATGGACTTATCTGAATATGAATTTGAGTTCCAACATGTAAAAGGCAAAAACAACCTACTAGCAGACTACATTTCACGAGAAAAAGCATGGTCATGCAGATATACCACCAGATAAAATCCTTCCAGCTATAATAAACTCACAAACAATAAATGCCCTCATCACACAAGAACTTTCAGATGAAATCATTTTAACTGCGCAAGATGCTGATGATAATATTCAAAAAATTAAAAGCTCTTTGCAAGAAGAAAACATAAAAACAGAGAAAATACTTTATTGACCACAACTCTGATTATTAATGCATATAAGCTTTCATCAAAATTATTTAAAAGAAGACATTTGCCACAAAACCATCGTAATCCCACACTCTAAGGAAAACTGCTCTCCAACAAGCTCACCTTCCACACATGGGAATTGACAAAACTTACTTTATTCTGAAGGAAAGATATTTTGGGGAGGGAATGTACTCTGATACCCTCAACTATGTCACATCCTGTACATCCTGTTGCCGACACAAGAGAAAACCATGTCAGAAACAAGCATACGGAAAAACTCCCATCCCAACAAGACCGAATGAGTTCATTTCCATCGACATTGTTGGTCCTGTCAGATCTCACAATTATGTCTTCACAGTGTTGGATCACTTCAGCAAACATGCTGAACTGTTTCCCATCACAAATATCCAAGCACCAACTATAGCAAGAAAAATCATTCAATATATCACGACTTTTGGAAGACCAAGTATGATTCTGAGTGACCTTGGTACACAATTCACTGCTGACATTTTCAAACAAATAACCAGCATGACTGGCATCGCTCTTCATCACACAACCAGTAGAAACCCAAAAGCCAATGGACAATCGGAAAGGATCTACTCCTCCTTAAAGACCACCATCCTATCCTTAGCATACCACAAAGTTGATTTTGATCTTGCAGTTGCAGTACACAAATCTTTCTACAATGGCACTAAGCATAGTAGCCATGGATTTACACCTGACATAGTGCATTTTGGTCGCAACCTCAGCCTAATATTTGACACTATCACAGCACCAATAGAAACCCCACTGCTCACTGAAGAAGGGTATACGCGAACACTCTGTTATCTTCCCTCCAAATACTGCAACAACAAATAAGAACAAACTTGCAAACACAAGATAAGCAACATGCAAGACTAAATATCAATACAATGCAAAGAGCACCAAAAGTTGGTGATGTTGTGTACACACTAAGTGGCAACCAGTTTAGACCCAAATTTGATGGACCACTTGAGGTAATCAAAAAACCAAATAAACATACATGCATCATCAGGGAACTAGACAATCAACAGGCTCATGAATTAAAAGTCAACACCCACAAACTTAAACTCTCCTGTAGGAGATTTGATTATTTAAAAAAATTATTATCCAAATCAGACTGAAGTTCAAACTGCTCGCCAGGGTCCTGTTCTACGCCCAAGATGATTGTAGTTGTCAACTTTACATCTGTAAATTTAGTATTGAGTTAAATTTATGTTAGTTTCTATTACCATTTATTACATTTATGTATATCCTTTCATACACATTGTATAAATAGGGGTGACCCATATTCATTTATTTTGTGTTACTTATAGTAAACTGAAAGGGGAGGGAGATGGTAGGTATCACTTGTATGTTTAAGTTCAAGCACTTAAAATTCAAATATAATTCGGCGTATTTTAACAATATATAACTAGGCACACACACACTGTACTTAAACTTCCCTGAACACTTAGGCTTTGAAATCTAAAAAAAAAACCTAATAAATCTTAATTAGTTTTTTTTTTCGTTATTATTTTTATCAAAGTGTAAGAAAATGTTTCAAATGATTTGATGAAGTTTAAATTTATTCATTTTTAGTGGTTAGAAAATTGAAAAGGTTCCAAATTTTAAAGAGTTTGGTGTTTTATTAATTTTTTCGGTAACTTATAATAAAATAATCATGTTTCAAAAACTGAAAGCTTTGATTAAAATAAGAAAAATGAAGCGAAAGAATATACTTAAAAAAACATAATTTGTCTAACTATATAAAATAGCAGATTGCGCACTGACACGCCCCAACTTGTTACAGTTTCAAATTAATATGAAACCAAAAGGGAATTGTAACATATTTTACTTATGCGTTGGGACTTTACAAAACTTTAAAAAAACGAGGTAACAAATAAACACTTCCTGGGGTCTAAAGAAATTTCCCCTAGATTTTTTATAATTGCCCCAGGGTCAAAACACGGGGTTTCCTGCGAGCCATAAAACTTCCTATTAGTGTCCTGCTGTGTTGCTTCCTCCGTCACCAATTATCTTTCAAGATGTTAAACCTTTAAAAGGGGGAAAGGATTTCAGAAAAGTGCGGCTAATCGTCTTTTGAAAAAGTTACTTGAAGGCAGAAAAGTCCGTGCAGTCCATTTTCGAAGCATCTTTACACTGACGGAATTTTCCGTGCTATCCGGTTAGAGGGTTAATGAAAAACATTCAAAAATACAACTCAACATTCACCTGCATTGTTGTAACATTTTTATTGTTATAAACACAAGTAATGTAAAAAAAAAATTAATCAATTCCTTCTTAGATTAACCAAGAAAAAATTTATTTTAGCTACTATTTATTAAATAGTTGCAATTAATATAAATATGTATATACATATGACAGAATCACAACATTAAGTGGTAATTAATTTTTATTAATTATCATTAAAGTATCGTATTGTCATCCAAAACTTTCGCGTATATAAAATTTCCTTTCTACTGAATGCTTTAACACGTGAGAAAAAAACTTTTTCAAATTTTGACATAAGTCGCCGAAAGGGTCGCTAAGTCGCCAACGTGGCTGTATTTGTAATTCTTTAAATAATTAGTTTTAATCAATTATTTTTTATTAATTATAATTAAATTATTGTATTTTCATCCAAAATAATCGTGTACATTACATTTCATCTCAATTGAGCGCTTTAAAATGTATTTTAATAACGATTGAAAATTTCACCAAGATAAATAAATAAATAAACAAACAAATAAAATATGTATAGAGATCGCGAGCTAATAGTAGGAATTGAAAAATATGTAAATTGGTGTCGAAAATTGATTTTCAGCCTAACTGGCCAAACCCGGTCTTTATTGTTACGAAAATGCAGACGCGATTCACGCTTTTTAGCGTTTTAAATTAATATCTTTTCTAATAATCTTTATATATGTCATTCTTCTGTGCGAGTGTATGTAACTGAACTCCTCCTAAACGGCTGGACCAATTTTGATAAAAGTTTTTGTCTGTTCTAGTGGACTCGAGAATGGTTTAGATTTACAATTCGGTTTAGAAATTTTTATTTATAATTAATTTTTTATTTATAAATTGTTGATCTTGGAATGTATTACATCCTTAAGACTGCGCTACGATTGCTGTATCGAGAGAATATTCAAAAATATTTTATTATAATTCAAGTTGTTCCCGACAGTTGGTGCTGTGATCATTTCACGAAAATAATTTGTTGCTTCGTGTTATTATTTTCTCTAAATAAATCGTGTATTTTTTAAATTATTACATTCAGATGTTTGAAATTTTACTCAAATTTTACTCAAAACTGTCCAGATTGTTCAAGCTTATTCATAAAATTTTGCATTTTTTAATTTAAGTTGTGTGTACAAGACAATGTCTGTTGTCGGGTCCTCTAGTATATATATATATATATATATATATATATATATATATATATATATATATATATATATATGCATGCAATTTTATTACATAATAAATTTAGAGAAAATCATATGGTTTTGAAATATGTTTTCATACTTGTTACATTATGTAAACAATACATTAGATATAGAATGAAAATAGCAGTCATTTAGTCTTCCTTGCATTTAATGTAGAATACTACTTGTAATTACAAATAGTATAGATAATAATATGTGTAATAAGTAAAATTATACGAACTTAAGTAAAACTATAGACATATAAAGTATAGTTTATGTATCTACATTAACTGTATCACATACCTTCGTAATATTTTTCTGTTTATGATATATGGAATGACACATTTAATACAATTAGCCAAATGAAGGTTGTAAAACCATTTAATTTACATATGTTGCACTTCTGAAAGTTTTCGATAGAAATGTGAGGTAATTTGTTTAAATGATTTTTAACAGTTCTTCTCAGTTCAGTGACAAATTGATATATTTTTATATGCTATTTCATTTCGGACAAAAAGAAATAGTGAAAAATAAATAATGTTAAAAGATTCTTTGTGATTTTGTTGCTGACTTTTCACTGAATTACGTAAGAGTCTGAAAAAGTGAAACTATCCATGAGAGAATGGATATTCAAAGGTTCGTAATAGGATTGTGCATCACGATTTAAGTTTTTATAACTCCTCCGTTAAATTTGATTACTTTTAAATAAATGCAACAGTTGTTTTAATGGGGTATAATTATTTAATCATAAGGCTACCTTATTGAATGCATAATATTCTTTTGGTTTAATTAAGATATATTTTGTAAAACAACGAAATTGTGTCCCGGTTACCACAATACATTTTTTTACATTTGAAAATCTGACTGCATCTACAATATATTGATATATTACTAGTTTTTAACGTTATGTATTTCAAAGTCTTAAGTTAAATCATTCAATGTTCTATGAAAAAATACTATAATGTATAAAATATTTTTTAAGAATAGGTTATATCTTAAATGTATATCTTTCCTTTAGAAATTACTGTCAAAAAAATATATCTTAAATGTATATCTTTCCTTTAGAAATTACTGTCAAAAAATATAAATTACTTACAACGCATTAGTTCACAGTTCAATCAAACGTGTTGAATTATGAATTTATCAGTCATGATTTTAAATGAGAGTTTTGTCAACTAAGCAAGACATTTAAATCTTAAACTTAGGAGAATGTTGATCAAAATAGAAAATTTACCTTCCAGATATTTCATGTACTTTAATTTAGTTCACGGGAAATATTTTTTCAATAACAACACTGATAATTGATGAAAAATATTTTTATATTGAGGTATTTTCATTTTAATCAGTATCAACAAACATATTTGAAAAAAAAGGCATAAAACCATTGTTTTGATATATCGAATAAATATTTATAATATATTCCTTCATTTTAAGTTCTTGACACAGCACTTATGTGGAGTTACTTCTGATTAAAACTTTAGAAATATTTAAATGATACCGACATTTTTTTTAATTTGATAAAATACATACTTTTTGTGTAGAAGAATCTTTTTCTGGAACTAAATTTAGTTTATCTACAGAATCAATTTTTTTTTCGAAAATGGTTTGATTTTAGTTTATTTTAAATAACATTTCATAATTTGACAACAAATAATTGTTATATAGTAACCAAGAAATGTTTAATCAATCCATTGTTATACTTAGACTATGTGTAATTGAAGTAAGTAAATAAATATGCATCAAATTTTACTATATAGCCATTGTAGGGATACATTTTTTCAGTCCTTCTTTTAGTTGATATGCAATTGAGGTTACTTATATATTTATCACGTTTGCAATGTTTCATTAGATTATATTAGCTGAATTCAAATTTTGCAAATAGATGTGTTAACGCTTATAAATTTAGATGTAATAAAACTATATTTATGTTACATATTTTGCTATTATTATAAAGTTTACGATTGATTAGTTATTACTTAACGACATTATTACAGTATTATCAGTTGTAACAGTATAAAACATAATTACTGTAGAAATACAAGAGTTTTTATACAAGAGTTTTTATTTTGAATTAAAACTATATGACAAGTTCTTTAGAATGTATTTATATTTCAAATGTTATTAACCTAATTTAACAACATAAAAATGTTATGTAAACAAATAATTCTAACTAAAACTCATATATTGTATTTAGAAATTTATAAAGAAAAATGTTTCCTAATCCAGTTTCTTATTTCATTTGTAATTAAAAATATCTTAATTCATAGTTTCAAAGACACTTCAAATTCAGGATACCTCAAAAGAAACAAAGGAATTAAATGGAAATATCCATTTGAAACTTTTGAGGAAAATTAATGGGAAGTTGTTTGAAAGTTCGTACAAAGCATGAGCTTTTTAACTATATTATATTAAATTAAAAATTTTGTTAGAAAAATTTTAGCCTATTTTATAATACATATGTGCATCATTATTAAGATACAAAAAAGCATGGATTAGATTTACCATGCCAAATTAGAAAGATCACTTCATTAAGAGAACAGGGACATCATATACTTTCAAATAATCGATTTTTCAATTTTAGTTCTAAAAAATAGTGCTTATTTTTCTGAATCTAAAAATGTATAATACTTATATGTTTGTTGATAAAATAGCCCTAAAATATGAAAAATAAAAATGTAAATAAATGACCACGCCCCTTTTGACACGCCCCTTTGAACTTTAAATATGTAGTTTCCCCTGTGTTTTATCTATATTAACTTTTGATTGTTTTTTTCGTTTGAATGTTAACCCGCTACTTTTTAGCCACGCTTGTGCGTGAGCTATTGTTCCAAGTTGTGTGAGAAAATTTTTACTTTAAATTTCGGTTTATGGCAATGTTTTGAACCGAGTTCGTCTATTCCGAAGTTTCTTGTGGCATAAAACTACTTAATTTTACATTAATTTTCGTAATAAATATTTATTTTTACTTATAATTATTAATATTCATAACATTTTAAAAGTATCTTAACTTTTTTTAAACGAGTAATTATGCCAAGAATAAAAAAATTTGGCAGAAGGAAGTATAGTAGCAATCAACATAAAAAGTCTAAATCGACTGAAGAATTGCTTTTGAATTCCGTGGAAAGTGCTTCTAGGAGAAAAATTAAAATACCGGATTTACTAAAAGAACAAGATTCTCAAAATGTAAACATAATCGTTGAACTGGATTTATTATCTTCCCTTACGAAAAATCTCTTATGTTGTAAATATTGCTGTTCTTCAGAGAAAATTGAGCTGAGAGAAGATTTAAAAAGTCGTAGAGGTTTAGCTGTGAGTTTGGAAATAATTTGTCACAACTGTGGAGAATCGAAGAGCACAATGTCATCACAAATATCAAATAAATGTTATGATGTTAACCTAAGATTGGCATATGGAATGAGAGCTATTGGAAAAGGTGGAGCTGCTGCTCGAATATTCTGTGGGCTCATGAATTTGCCTCCACCACCTGCAAAGTTTGAACGCCATAATTCTTTGTTTTTAAATGTTTTAAAAACAATTAGTGAAGACTCGATGAATGCAGCTGTTCACGAAGCAGTCATAGCGAATGATAATAGTTCAAATATAGCTGTGGCTGTGGATGGCACATGGCATAAAAGAGGCTATTCTTCATTGAATGGAGTTGTATGTGCTACGTCTCTGTTGAGAAAGGAAAGGTTATCGACTTTGAAGCTCTCACAAAATATTGTTCTTCATGTAAGGGTAAAAAAAAAGCATGTGAAAATTGTGCTAAAAGTTACGAAGGATTCAGTGGAGGAATGGAATGTCAGGGGGTATTAAGTATATTTGAGCGATCTGAAACATCAGGAAAAGCATGTTATACGCAGTATCTTGGTGATGAGGACTCAAAAGGATTTCTTACTGTAAAAAAAAAGCAAAAGTATATGGCGACACAGAAGTTGAAAAATTAGAATGTGTTGGCCATGTGCAAAAGCGTATGGGCACAAGGCTGGGAAACATTCTAAAAATGAGCAAAGGCATTAAGCTATCAGATGGGAAAATATTTCGGGACGTGGACGGCTAACGCTTAAAGAAGTGGACTCAATCCAACATTATTATGGGCTAGCAATCCGTAAAAATTTGTCATCTGTGGAGGACATGAAAAGAGCCATATGGGCTATTTATTTTCGTAAACTAAGTACTGAGGATAATCCTCAACACGCTTTGTGTTCTCTTGGTGAGGATAGCTGGTGCGGTTATAACCGTAGCATTGTTACGAGGGAATTTTATATTCACAAGCATTCTTTACCTGAGTCAATTTTATTGAAAGTGAAAAAAGTGTTTCGGGATCTCACAGAGAAGGACTTATTGAAAAAGTGCCTTCATGGAAGAACACAAAATCCCAATGAAAGTTTTAACAAATGTGTTTGGGAGCGAATTCCTAAAACAGTTTTTGTTCGCATTGAAACTTTGAAATTTGGAGTTATGGATGTTATAATTTGTTTTAACGATGGATATGTAAGTAGGATAAAAGTCTTTGAAGCTCTGGGCATTAAACCAGGATACAACACGGAACGTGCCTTACTTATAATTGATAACAATCGAATTTTTGATGCTGAACGTATAGTAAATAAAGTGTCATTGAAGCCAAAAATAAAAAAGGTCTTTAAAAGGAAAATGGATAAAAAGAATTTAGATGAAGAAAAATGAATACCAAGCAGGGAAAATATTAATCAAATCTATAATGTAGGGAGAAATTTTTTTGTTAAGTTTTATTATATTTTTTCTCGAATGTTTAATATTTTTAAATTTAGGTACACTTTAAAAAACTATTGTAGCATAATGTTTGAAACCTTTATATATCTAAACAGGATACATGTGCATACAGTGAACAAAATACCTTTTAGTATGTGTCTAATTTTTTGAAAATTGATTTTATATGTAAAAAAGAAAATTAAGATTTTCATAATTTTGAGGTTTTATGATTATTTTTTAAGAAATTATGCAATTATATATATATATATATATATATATATATATATATATATATATATATATATATATATATATATAAATATATATATATATATATTATATATAAATAACAGATTCATTATGTTTATATAAAATTAGTTAAAAAACAGATTCATTATGTTTAATATGTTACTTTATATATATCTGTAAATTGTTTTGTATATTCAAAGAATATCTTTGTAAGAAATGGTACCTATACATGAAAATATGTATTACAAGATCTCGAAAATTATGTTCATGTTAACTAAAACAAGGGGGAAAAAAACATATGAATTTAAAATTACTTTTGTAACTCTAGAAAATGGTTAAGGATTATTATTAGTCATATAAAAATAGGCAAGGAAATACTAATTAAGTGTATAATATGTGAAAATGTTGTTTTTTTAGTTTTTTCACTTTTTCTCAAAAGCATATTTTTTTGATTTAGGTACATTTAAAAAAAAAAAAAACTATTGCACTATATGATTCCTGATTTTTTATACTTCTATACAAGATGCCTATGCATATAGTGAACCTAATTTTTTCTATTAAAAATAGTGCCTAATTTTTAAAAATTTGTTTTATGCATAAAAAAGCAGAAAAATAAAAAAATTCAAATTTCAAAGTTTCATAATTTTTTAAAGAAAACTATACTAAAATTTTACTAAAAAAAAAAAGGGTTTCACTGTATTTTATGTATTGTTTTATATATGTGTAAAAATATTTTGCATAAAAAAAGGATACTTTTTTAAAAAATGGTACCTAAACATAAGTATATATTACGAGTTCTCAAAAAATATGTATTAATTAAATTAAGTAGTAAAAAAAAAATTTTGGAGTAAAAAGTTATTTTTGTAGTTCTACAGAATAATTAAATTATCTTTATTATAGACATAAAAAATCTAAGCTCTATTGGAAATCTTAAATGATATATGTCTCATAAACAAAGGGTCTTAATTTTGGCATTTTACTCTTTCGAGTATGTCCTGGTTCCCTTAAATTAATATATTTACGGGCCTAACAAGTAATACAATAATTATTTTGAAATTAAAATTTACTGAAATTAAGTTTAAAATTCAATTAGTTAAAAAAGTGTATCTTCGAAACTTAAGTATTTAAATAAATACATATATTAAATATTTTATATGAAATGCTTATTTTTTTTCACCTAAGATTTATTAGGTGTAAGATTTTGAAAGTATTTGTAACTTAAATCAATATAATAATAGCTAAACTAATGCTTTAACTAACATATTAATTTAATCATCTACCTTAAGATATATTCTTCGGAAACTTTTTAAAAAGATACTGAATGGGAAGTGCTTTGTATGCATGCCAATATAATTAAGGAATACTTTGCTAATAACACACACAAGTTTTGTATTTAAAGAGATTTATAGTAACTAGTACATATTTAAATGCACAATTTTAATATATTTCTAACTTCCAGGTATTTCTAAGAAACTTTTTAAAACATCATAATGTATGCCCATTTATTTTAATTGTATGCAAAGCAGAATTACTTTAAAACGGATTTAAATGCATTTATGTTTCTATATATGTATTTCTTATTACAGATCAGTATTATTATTTTTATAGGAAAATGTGAGTAATAAGGAAAAATAATACATATTTTTAGCTTAATTTATTTAGATAAATTGTAAGAAATTTTAAGAAAATTTATTCCTCTGTGTGTATTTTAGATTTATATCGATATATATCCGTTTTTAAAGTAATCATATGAAGTTGTTAATGATAATTTTAATGGATTTGTATTTTTCAATTGTTTTTTTTCCTTTCAAGTTAATTGTGTGTTCCTTTTTTGCATAAAAAACCATAACACAAGTTTCAATATTTATTTCTTTGTAGTCCTGACATGAGTATTCAATACATGCTTGGTTAACTTTAATTTTTATATAAACATTTCTATAAAATCTTTGAAAGATCAAATACTTTAAAATACATATTATTATTGTGCTATTAAGGAATAATAATTATGTGTGTTTTGAACATGTCGTGTGTTTACTTCTATAACAAAAAAATAATCTCAAACGTAAAACAATGTTACATAGTATCGAATGTGCAAAACTTTTCATTAATATCAGTACGTGCTTTACTACATACTGTTGACCATTGAAAAGACAACACCAAGTATGACAAGGGAAAATATTATTTATTAGAAATATTACAAATAGTACAATGTGGTAACATTCGATGAAAGAGGCTTTGAATGTCTTGTTGGGTATGGCGTTATTTACTGCATCGACTTACAACCAAAGTTGATGTGATGAATCAACGAATATCCTGTTCCGAACCAGTATTTTGCCAATATTCGATCATAGGTCCTAAAATGACTATAGCGTAGTAGAACAAGCAGGCCAAGGCAACAATGAAACTTGGTGGACGTAGAAGAATGTTATATGACACTTGAACTCTTGTGGTCATGGTGTAATGTAAATAAAAACAGACAAGATCTGAAAACTAGAAAGAACAGCATGTTCCAAAACCACAGGGATATAGTTTTGATTGATCACTGCATTGCAATGATTACTGAAGGTGGAAAGAAAGCGGATTTCAATACCAATCCAAATCAAAAACGAGATGTCAAAACCACCACCCTGAGCATGCTGCAACACACAGTGTCTCTCCATAGTATTCCAGACTGTAATAGTTGTGATACAACTAGAAGTGTGATTCATCTTTAAATACAATGCCATCCCATTAGTTGTCCATATTCTCGTCAATACATCAGTGTAGCCATAATCACTTGCAGTTTTGAGAAAAATGTAATCTTAATAATGAACATATTTCAGCCATACAAATATACAACGGATGATGTTGGTTAATATATGAACAACGAACTGCTTTGGAAAAGATCAAATTTGATGTACTAAGTTCCTGATGGGTTAAAGTGATACATCACTGATGTATGGACAATAAGCCTATCATTCCGTACAATGTAGACACAAGACTGTTGCGATGAGCCATGTCGGTCAATCCCTCCCTTCTGTATCTTTAATTGAAGACTCGTTTTACTAATGCTTATTTGCTTCTGACACAATTACCGATTTCTTGGAAGAATAAGCTGCATTTTCTATACGCAATAATTATTTAAATACCAAATTCATAAACCGGCTTGAGAAAAGCTTGCATCATTATTTGAAATGTGTTAAAATTACTCATGCAAAGTATGTAAACCAAAGCAATATCAGTTTTAACATTTCTGAACGGAATCATTTTCTTGTGCATAGTTGGTAGCGCGTAACATACAGATGTTGTGCGTCTGCACCGTAAGGCTATTAAGTTGCATAGCATTTTAACATATGCACGAATAAAATGTTACACGTTTTGAATGGATTTTTTATGCTAAGTGTTGAGCTGTGAAACATTGAAAAAACTTAACAAAATGAGTTCAAATAATTATAAATTTGCTTAAAAATAATTCCAATGCAAAAGGTGTGGCAATTTTTACAAAGCATAGCATTGTATTAATGCAAAAACAAATTTAGTAAGCAAAGTTCAAATAATGCGCTGAAGTAATTAATTAGTGGATGAATATTTTTTTAAGAAATAAAAAATAAGTTATGTTTCTTATATAAAATTAATAAATAAAAGTTACATCACATCAGGTACAAAAATATATTATATTTCATCCGATACCTAAAAAGATAAATTATGCACTTTTCCCTCCATAAAAATATCTCAACAAATATAAAATTTCCTGCTCTATTGCCTTTATATATTTAAAATTTTAATAAACGGTGTATTTTTAGATTAAATTTCAACTAGTTATAATACAGTATATTTTGGTTAAAAAATATTGAACTAAACAAATTTTTGCTGATTATTTTTATTTTTGCTAAGCACATACTGATTTTACTTTTTATTCTTCAATTCTTTTCAAAATTTTATTATCAGTGTTAATACAAATTTTATTTTGTGTTATGTCTAACTTTAAAATTAGCTAGTGTTATATCTTTTTTTTAAAAAGATATAAAAAATATATATATATACATAAATACATATACACTGCTGGACAATTGCTAAGGACGAATAAAACTATTATCCATAGCAACCACAAAAAGAAAGGAAGCAAAATGTGGAAAATTAGAAAAAGGGCGGGATATTAGTAAGAAGTATGAGTATGCAAATTTTTTTCCACGTCTGTTCATCACGTGATAGCGTTCATAATACTTTAAAGGTGGTGACGGTGTGGAAAATGGTTGTTTCAAGTCAAAGTTTTACAGGAAAGATTTAATACATGAACTTAAAATTTTTGGCATGTCTTCCCCACATCACATATATGATTTTATGCGTGGCCGAATTATTGAAAAGATCGAAGAAGGGCGAAAAATAACAGATGTTGCCAGGGAGTTCAACATCGCTCACAGCTTTGTTTACGTCTGTGGAAGTCATTTAAAACTACTGGAATGTGTAGTAGACGGCACGGGGAGGTCGTGTTAGAAGTACGACACCTGCAGAAGACAGATATATCGTCCTATCAGCAAAAGGAACAGGCGCACCACAGCTCAGCAGGTGGCAAATCAGTTTCTTGCTGCCTCAGGAAAAACAGATCTCACGAAAACCTGTTGCCAGACGTGTGAGGGGAGAAGGACTATACGCACGCACACCTGTTGTGTGTGTCCCATTGACCAGACATCACCGTACTGCCCGTTTGCAATGGTTTCGTGAGCATCACAATTGGACTGAACAGGACTGGGCATGCGTACTATTCTCAGATGAGAGTAGGTTCAGTCTGTCATCGGATTGTAGACGCCAACTGATCTGGCGCGAGAGTGGTACTGTTTATCGTCCAGAAAAATATCCAGGAAAAGGACCGATATCTGACATGCAGTATCATGGTGTGGGCCGACATCATGATCAATGGCCGCACGCGCCTACATGTGGTTGCAATGGGACTGTGACGGGACAACGATACATTGATGAAGTTCTACTTCCTCATGTTCGTCTTTTTCCGGGAGCTGTCGGTGATAAATTTGTTTTTATGGACGACAACGGAACATGTCATTGAACATTTGCCGTTCAGGATTGTCTAGACAGCAAGGGTATTCAACGTCTGGTATGCCAGCGCGTTCTCCAGATCTAAACCAAATTGAAAATGTGTGGGATGCTTTGGGGAGGCAAGTTTCTGGTCGAAACTATCCTCCGACAAACAAGAACACCCTCATCCGTGCACTCACAGAGCAATGGGATAAATTGCCTCAACAGCTGCTGGATAATGTTGTGCAAAGTATGGTACGACGGGTGGAATGTTGCATCACACTCCACGGTGGACATATCCCGTACTGATATCTTTCTTTAAGGTGCCTGCTGACTTTTAGATGCATTGTTCCATTTCTCCGTACACAGATCAAATGAACATTTTTTTTCTTTCAGATGTTTCACAGCTTTTTTTTACTTTTCAGAACAATAAATATTCTTTATGCTAATGTCTGAACAGTGTGACAACTATATGTTATCCATCCTACTAGGCCTCTAATGTTATGCTACATAGCAATTTGTGATCCGTTTAGCAATGGCATATATATATATATATATATATATGTCGAGCATATATATATATATATATATATATATAAATCTCATTTCCCATTTCTCATTTCTTGGTTCATTTTATATTCCGGTAAATAAAACATTCAAACATGTCAATCCCATTTTTTTATTTAAAACCAACAAATTACATTTATCGTGTATTTTTAGTGTATAAAGTTTGTTATAAGTTAATTGTATTAATAATTAGAAAGTTAAAAAAATGGAGCAATAATTTAAATGTAGATTTTATTTATTGCAATCGGTTTATATTTTATTTAGAATTACAATAAAATTTCTTATATTAGTTTTGGTAAATAAAAATAAATAAATAAATAAAGCATTAAACTGAACTCAGTGGTGCAACAAACCATAAGGGCAAAGACCTTACACTGCGTATATCAGTTTACGTGATCTTAGGCACTGGAATGCATGTGCAGATGATTTGGTCAAGTGATCAGTCTGACGTGAAACCCCAATGTTTAGTTTCTTAGAAAGCTCGATACCCATTTATCAACCCACTGAAGGGATGAAAAGGCTAGTTGACCTTTTTCGATCTGGGATTTAAACCCTGAACTTGTGGCGTGGAAACGTATAAACTACCATTCTGCCACTGGACTTAAAAAAAGATAAACTATTTTTTCTAAAATTTTTGAAATATTATGTATAATTCAGGAGACAGAGAGATTCGTGCTTTAATAATCTTAAATATGTAATGCCAAAGTGATTTTTCTTTCTTTTTGTTGATGAATAATCATTTATTTCTTCTTTTTTTATGACTTTTTTCATACTATACTTTTTTTAAAATTTTTTTTCACAACTCGTTTTTTCAATTTTGTTTAGAAGACATGGTGCGATTTAAACATTTTTTAAATTCAATAAATCTTATTTTTTTTTGGCATCCCTCATGTTTATTGGTTTTTTATGTATGTAAAACAAAATTTTTTGCTCAACATTTCACAAAAAATGAACCATTTAATTTTTTATAGAGTAAAAAAAATATGAAATTATTTTTGAATTTTAGTCCTACTACGGAAGTTTAAAAGCACATATGAAATTACATTTACAAGTACGTGAAATTAAGTATAAAAACTCTTGGTATGTGCTTTGCAATAACATGTTTGATATTCTTTCAAAACTTCTTTTTAATAAGGCTTATTAAATTACTAAAAAATGCATACATTCTAAATTAAATTACATTTAATAAAATAAGAAATGCCTTCATTAAAAATTTGTAAAACATTTCGCTACGTATATTTAGCATTAGGCACATTTTAAGGCATCTGGCGTAATAGAAAAACACATTTGCAATGGAAGTGAAGATAAACTTGTTATTTTATCTTTCTCAGGTAAGACAACTTAAATTTTTGATTTAACAATAGGGACTGAATAAAACGAATGTAAAAATTATCTTAAATCTGTTTTTTAGAAACTTATAGCTTTAAAATTTTGTGAAATTTAACAAAAGGATTTAAAGCATAATTTAAACTAAAAAATACATTTGATTTTTTTTACATGTTTTTGTCAATTAAATAATGTTATTTAAAAAAATATATTTTTTAAAATACACAAATAGCGTATACAATATTTAAGTCAACAAAAATTTAAATTACAACAGTGTGAAGTAATTTAATATATATCCAAACCACTTTTATATGTTTACCCTTTGTTATACGCGGAATGTTTTAGCTTTATTTATTTATTTTTTTTTGCATTGAATGATTTAAATTATATTGAAAATAAGGATACATATATATTACTTTAAACTAACCTCTTTTCAATAAAATACAATTAGTTCTATGTAAATATTTTAAACTTTACATTTTTATTTCACTAAATTATCTTATCACACTTTAGGGCTCTTCTTTAAAATTTTAAGCTTATTTTTTTCAAAACCAATATTTATTTCAAAAATAGAAATGAAAGTGGTAAGGCGAAGAAAACCTATTACGAAAATATCTGGATTTCTTAGAGCGAAAATCTTTTTGGTTTCTTCTGTAAAAGAATTTCTTCTGCTCCTCATCTCACATGGAAGAATCCTAATATGAAACTAGTTATCTATCAATTTATATGCATTGCAGGTTTTCATCTTCATTCTCAGATAGATACTTTTTTCTCGAAGTTAGTAAACATGGTGCAGGGGGAAAATATAGCGAAACCCATGCATTATTAGTTACCCAGTAGTGAATTTTTTTAAGAGATAGCAAGGTTAACACTGCTAAGAAATACAAATATTTTTTCACAGAAACTACGCAGTATCAACAATATGGTTTTTTTATCCGAGAAAAAAATAACAATTTCATATTAGTAAAAGCCAGTATCGTTATTTTTAAACGGATGAATTTGCTTTATGACTAGGTAAACATATAAGAAAAAAACTTCTAAAACATCAAAAATAGGAAAATTATTAACACATTGTTCATCGTCATGGATTTTTTTCTTCTATTTTATATTTTGTTTTTAATACATATTAAAATACATTGCTGGATATTAAAATTACAATACCAAGAAGGGATAATCTGACGAATATCAAATGCACAAGAGAGGAAGAAGATGGATTGACATATACAATTGATTAGCTGTTTGGTGCATTTAGACGAATCAGGTGGGATAAACGACACAGGGAAAAGAAAAATTGTGTAGTGGATTTCTCATTCACCAAGGTTTTCGTAAGGTCGGAGTTCGCTTAGATTATTGTGTTATGCCTTCAAAAGAAGAAGAAATGCTTACCAGCTGGTATGAGAATTTGATAGAGACATGTACGCTGACTGGGGTTTAATGAAAGGGCCCTTCACATTGATTGGTATCCAACCACTGTCACGCGAATATGGTATCAAAGGTTTGCTGCGGATCATACTAAATAACATGTATGATCTCATTACTATCACCCTGGAGAGCAGACATATTGTAATGTCGGCTCTACAAAACAGTACACCTACATCGTGGTTCATTATTCAGTGAATTCACATGTCTGCTACACTCCCAGTATTAGCTCTTCGGGTGCAATGACGATTGCTGAAGTTTGGGCTATCAACGCGTTGACCATTCATTCGACTCCCTTTGACGATGTATTCGCAGAGGGAGACGGTGATTCTATAGAACTGAAAGACTAAACTGTATACGAGACTGGCCAAATTTTGCCTTTTCAGATGAGTATCAGTTTCTAGCGCAGTATTTTGATGGCCGTATGCGTGTCTACAGGCTCCAAGGAGACCGATCATCACCTGCTTGCACTCGATACCTGCATAGGGACCCTGCATCTTTTGTGATGGTTATGGCATCAATTGGGTAAATGACACGCTCATCTCTAGTTCGGATTGATGGTAATTTGAAAGCAGATCGATGCATTTCTGACATCTTACGTCCAGTTGTTACGTACTACCATCCAGTCATGCTAAATGCCCTCTACCAAAAATAATACAATACCATATGTTGCACGTCGTATTCTGAACAGGCATTACACACAGGGTATTCCACAGTTATTCTGGGTTGCACAGTTTTCAGATCTATCACCCATTGAAAACATATGTTCGTCGTTTAGAGACTGACTTGCGCCCCCAGCTAATACGGTTGATGAAATGTACCATAGACCAGTGTTTCTCAAACTTAGAGGCGCGCCCCCCTTGGAGAGCGTAACAGCTCTCCAAGGGGGTTGCGAGCATATTGAAAAGTCAAGAGCAAAAGATTATTTAAAAAAATTATTAATTTACTGAAATTATGTAAGCAAACAAAATACATTCTGACATAAAAAAATAAAATACACATTTACATTGATGCATTATACTTATAAATATATCAGTGCTACACAATGCATTTTATAATTAATGTAACAATTCTAAGTTAAAAACAAGTTTATTAATTACCAGTGACCCCATGGGTTTGTCATATATATATATAATTTAAAAGAAAAATTAGCACTTATCTCGATAATTTTTGTACGGCCGGTCATAAGTTTCGCAATTCGCTTCCAATTGCCAATCGTTTTCCATGCAGACACGCGTTGTGACGAAGTGGGGGAGGAGGGAGGGATAAAAGAGTAAAAATAATATGGAATAAGTAAATTATTTGCAAACACATTATCATGGTCCTTTTATTGCATTCATAAGTCTTGGAATAACTTTACACATATCAGTACACAGAAAAGATTGTACTTCGGGAAGACGTGTATATCCATCTGGAGAAATAAAGGCTTTAGCTTAGCGATATGTTTATATACACGGCGGGTGCTTAAGAGGTTAAAGTCGTGTATCGTTGTTTTAGCGTCAAAGTATAGTATTATTGATTTCGGTACACTATTATTGTATTGGGGCGAAAAGAAAATTATGATTGCAAATTTGGGTCACGAGTATTGCAACTTTAAGAAGCACTGCCATAGACACATCCTGTGTCAACCCAATCCACATCGACTCCTTGCCTAACCTGGTAAGGGTAATTCAAACTTTAACAAGAAGCATCTGTTTCAACTAACTTTTCACCCATGTAAGCTTTCAAACTTTCTGCTAATTTAATTATTTTACCTCCCTGCCAAACTGTTTATATGCAGTAAATATATTTTTTGCATTTACTTTTATTCAGTTGATAAAAAAATTTTAATGGATTTTATCTTAAATTTCAAAATAAAAAAATACTTTAAAAATTACTATTGTTGAAAAAGTGAATAATTCAGGAGAGTCAATTAGTTAAAAAAGTAAACTGAAAATATTTATTAAAAATTATAGACAAATGTAACTGTCATATAAAGAAGATATCAGAAAAAAGTTATCTAACATCTGATCGTTTCATTTGTTTGATACACTGCATTGCATAACAGAATTAAGAAGTAAAAAGTCCAATTTGCATTTCTGTTCATAGTCCAAATTACGAGTGGAGGAGAATAATTTTGTTTTAGAGTTTCCGCTCCTGAGTTCCCTGTAATAAAATGCGATGCATCCAGGGTTTCTGTCAAATCTACTTTTCATAAATATTTTTTGTACATTTAGCGTATGAAACAAATCTTCAAAGAGAATAATAGATCCAAATATAAATCAGTCATGCTTTCTATCAGTGTCCGAGCTGAAAAAAAATCTACGGCTGTCTAATCGAAAATTATTTCTGACGATACTTCTTGAAGAAAAGTATGTCTCATTCCTGTGGAAAGTGCCTTACAGATTTAATGGAAGATGTTTCCATGTCTATCTTTTAAAGTTTGAACACTGTATCAATGTTTACCAGTCAAATATTATCTAGGCAGAAACTTTTAACGTTAATGGATCATTCTAGATAATCCTATAGTTTCGCTTCTAGGATTACTGTATTTGTCATGAAATAGGCATTACAAACGTTTTATCTATTACATTTATTTTGAATGTTACAACGAAATCGGTAGAGATTTATAGGAATTATTAAATGTTTTCCCAGTAAGTCCGTTTTTAGAAGCATTTATACGTGTAGCGAATTTGAAAGTTTTTATTTATTTATTTATTTTTATTTTGAGTGGTTATTCAAGAAGAACCTCATTCATTGAATTTACCTTTTTATATTATCTATATATTCTTTTCATTGTTTCTGTTTTAGAATAGCTTTTTAATTTTAGCCTTTACTTCAGTTTTTTTAGCATCTTTATTCTTCATTTTCCCATACACATTTGTTTTTTCTTTTGCAGAGACAGTATGGAATTCATTTCAAATCTTTGATATTGCATTTTATGCTTTCTATTATACAAGTATAATTTCATACTTTTTTCCTTTTTGTGAGCTATAATCATGGATTTTTTTTACAAAAAACACTAAGTTGACCTCCTTTAAGTTTTACTATGATATATATTGTTTTAGGACTTTTATCTCCGCCTGCCTTTCAAAAATGTTCACTCATCTTAGTATCAAGATCTCTAAAATTACATGAAGGATAAATTATTTGTTATAATAATACAAATTCTGAGTCTAAAATGACATACCTGGGAGCAATTATAAAAGTCAATTCTTATTTAATAACGTGAGTGTTTGTACAGAGTAAAAATAATTACAGTAGAAATAATTAAATCTTAAGCTGATCATTAATATGAATCCTTAACGGGATGGTGGATCTTCATAATGTGTAATTTTGGTCATAATAGGGATTTTGAATTTTTGTACAAATAATGTTTATTATATTCCAAAGACTTTTGTTATTTTGATTAATAATTACTGAATTATTATTTTTTTTATTTTACTCAAATGTTTAAAATGCAATTTTCTTAGTTCGTAAATTTTTCTATTCATTGCACTCCTTGCGTTTGAAATTGCGTCAAATCACTTCGAAAGTTTCACAACTTATGAAAATTGACATAATTCACAAATTTGTGCATTAATTTTCTAAAAAAATATAATGGTTCATTTTTTATTTTATTTTGAATAACTAGAATGTGTGATAATTTATAAAATATTTAATATAGTATTGAAAGTTTATGTTTTTTTCATCAAATTTTATCCTGAATTTAAAATCCAAGCATATATATATATATATATTTTGTAGTTTTTCTATATAAAAAAACAAAAATTATGTACAAATATCAAAAACTAATGCTCAAAGAACGTTTTTCAAAATAGTTCAAAAATTTAATTTTTTTTAAAAAATAGTTTATAATAGATTTTTAAAAACATATATTTCAAAATTGTGATACATAATAATCTTTTACTATATAGCTTTCATTTTCAGCTAGTTAAGCTATCAATTTAGGAAAGTAGTTTTAATGGTCTACCGCCCCTTAAAAAATATTTATCTGAAGTAAAAAAAAACAACATTTTATTATATAGTATATTTTACGTTCGTTTATTATAAAATAGTATTCAAAATAACAAGGTTAATAATGCTCGAGTATCTTTGGTGATAAAGCATTCTCAGGCAATATTCAGTCATTGGTATAATCCTCTTTCGATTTCGAAGTACAGAATAATCAGGCAAATAATGCCATCAATATGATTGCTCAACCAAGCACACTTTCAACACCTGCCACAGTAGTTTAAATAACCACTATTTCGTGAAATGTTTAGAGAATGATGAATTACCTCAAAAACTATACCTAGTTTGCATGATAATCTCCTGCCAACAATATTTAGCATCTACTTATTGAAAGCTTCTTTGAAGGCAGAGCGTGAACTGTCTAATCCTACTGGAAGTTAAAATATATCATTAGTTATTTTTAAATCATCATTTAATTCTTAAAGAATAACATAAAAATGCAGTTTCTTTATAATTTTATACATATTAATCAGCCTAGAAAGAATAATTACTGTAACTAGCGTGATTATAAAAAAATTGATTTTTTTTAAATATATATATGTTACCGGTTTATTATGGTAATAATAGAAATTATATACTTTAAAATTCAGGCAAACCCTGTTGTTGATCTTCTTTATATGTATTTCCATGTAAACCAAATAAAAATAGCTATTTTAGAAATATTAATATTGTAATGTTTCCTTAAAGTATTAATCTAGCTCCCTATTCACTACACGATGATGCATTCAGTAATATTCTTCAAAAATGCCCTATTTCCTAATTTTTTAAGGTAGGTTATTACCCCAAAATCCTAGGTTTGGAGAAAGATTTCGAAATTTTTTATGTTTATATATCATAGCCCATGCGCTTAAGATTCCAAAAATACTTTATTTTAGTTCATACATTATTTAGAAGCTAAGTTATAGCTTATTTAGAAAACCGGAAATGGAATTTTCAAAACCGGAAATGGGTGTTTAAATAGACATAAAAATGTAAACAAAAAGTTTGAACGTCTTTTTCGTGACTTTTAAGCAATATAAATATCTAATATTTTTGGTAAATATAGATCAACGTATCCTTTACTTATTTATTAAGTATCCGTTACTTATTTTTTTAATCTGGCAACTGTTTTTTTTTATTCAAGCTTGTTTTACAGAAGGGCTATAATACTGTCTTTTATAGTTTGTTTACATTGTTCATTCTAAAACGTTCTTCTTAATTATTACTTACCTTTCAGAATTTTACAGTTAATCCATTCATTTTCATTTAATTTTAACTTGTGTCACTTAATGGCTGCGTTTCAGTTATTTCCATTGATACTGGAACAATTTTAGATCTGAAAGTAATGACTCAGTATTGTAAAATGTGTGAATTGTATGTGAAATGTGAGCATGTATGTTCAAATTATAAAGGATCCTCTGGAAACATGGAAGCTTTTGGAGCTTTTAGAATTTTTAAAAGGTCACTAATCAAACGATACCAGCAATGCACCGAGTACTATGGTGATGGTGATTCCAAGGATTTTTAACAAGTGAAGGACATTTATAGTGAAAATAGTGTCACAAAACTTGAATGTATAGGACATATACAAAAAAGAGTAGGCTCACGTTTAAAGAAACTAAAAAAGAACTCCAAAGGACTTGGTGGGAAGAGGAAATTAACTGATAAATTTATCGATAAACTGCAGAACTATTATGGGATTGCCATCCGCAGCAATGTTGCATGCCTCGAAAAATGCAATCTGCTGTAATACTTGCCTTCTTTCACTGCTGCTCTAGCAATCAAAATCTCATGCATGGGCAATGTCGAACAGGGAAAGACAGCTGGTGCAAGTACAGAGTGTTTTTTTCCAGGTATAGAAGTCTCAGTTGGCATTACTTTCCAAGATGTCGACCGATTTAACAGCTGTCAAGTGATTTATTCTCAGTTTAGTTGGGCAATTCATCATGAAAAGACTCACGCCTGAATAACGCTTTCAAATTGTGCAATTTTATTTCGAAAATAATGGTCGATTTTCATAAGCGAATTTTGTTTAGCGATGAAGCACACTTCTGGTGGAATGGCTACGTCAACAAACAAAATTGTCGCATTTGGAGTGAAGCTAATCCACAAGTGTATGTCGAAACACCGTTACATCCAGAAAAACTGACTGTTTGGTGCACTTTATGGGTTGGTGGAATCCTTCTTCAAGAACGATGCAGGCCACAACGTTACAGTCAATGGTGATCGGTAAAGAGCCATGATTACTAACTTTTTCATTCCTGAATTGAACAATCATGGTGTCCAGGAGCTGAGATTCCAACAAGACGGCGCAACATGTCACACAGCTCGTGCAACAATCGATTTATTGAAAGACACGTTTGGTGACCGCCAAATTTCACGTTTTAGACCTGTGAATCGGCCTCCAAGATCTTGTGATTTAACACCGCTAGACTATTTTTGTAGAGCTATGTAAAGTCATTGGTCTATGCGGATAAGCCACAAACGCTTGACCATTTGTAAGACAACATTCGCCGTGTTATTGCCGATATACGGCCACAAATGTTGAAAAAAGTCATCGAAATTTGGACGTCCAGATTGGACTACATCCGAGCCAGCAGTCCTATGCCAGAAATCATATTTAAAATGTAATACCACAAGATTATCTTTCGAATAAAAAAAAATCATGTCAATCGAATAATACATCGTTGTTTTATTGCAATTTAAAGTTCTATACCTCTAAAAAAAACACCCTTTATAAACAAGTATTATGTGATGGTAATGTATATGTGGACAAAACAGCAGGCCTTTCAAATTCAATGTTTAAAGTGATAAATCCTACTTATTTAGCACTGTGTGATAAGGAGTTGCTAAAAAATGACTCCATGGCAAGACTCAAAATAATAATGAAAGCTTTAATAATGTATTGTGGTCTTTTTTGCCGAAAGAAATTTTTGTTCATAAAATACTTAGTTTTTGAGTCCATACATGTCTGTCATCTTATATAATTCAGGTCTTTTAGGGCTATTGTCTGTATTTAATTATTTAGGTATAAGAATTGATCCAATGACACTTAAAAACTTTATGGGAATTGACACGGACATAATTTAAAAATCGAAACTGTAGTCATTACCCTCAACTAAACTCTCCAGAAAAAAAAAAGACCAAAAAAAAAGTCCAAATTAGCTAAAAAATGGAGCTAAAGAGGGCTTAAGTTATAAATATGGGGTGTTTTGAGAATCTTTAGTTAGTAGAAAAGTAATTATTTTGAGTTAAAATTTTTAAATGTGCTTTACGAGAAAACTATTATTCAATATTTTTCTTCACGATAAAGCTCACTAAACAAAATATTTTTAAGATACTAAATTTAATTTTCAGAACATCTTTTATGTAATTCTATCTGTGTTATGAATCAAAATATAATCTCTGTGTATATATTTATGTACCTAATTGCTTTTTTATGAAAGGAAAAGCATTAATTTTTTAAAAATTTGAGATTTTGCATACAAGTTAACACATTTAAAAAACTTCCAAAATTATTACAAATTTTTTTATTCCTATCACAGATAAAGATGTTGTATATGTACTCTATAAATATTATTTGAATATATTTATTACAATTTTGTGTACAAGATTGGTTGTAACTGCAATTTTTCACCAAAATTTCGCTAAAAATAACAATTGTTATAGTCTACAAAACTCTCCAGAAAACAACAAAAGGGTAAAATGTTTACATGAAAACAGTTTTACGTGAAGCTAAAAAGAGCTTGAGCTATAAATATAGAGAGTTTTAAAAGTGTAAAAGTAGTAGAAAATTTTTCATATAGTTTTAAAATCTTTAAATGCAATTCCTGAAAAACTATGTTTTAAAATGTTTTACTTCAAGGTACAGTTCACAACAGAGTTTCTTTTTAAGATATTGACTTGATATTTTTAGAAAATGTTTTAATCAGTGTTATCTGTGTTTTAGACTATAATCTAATCTCTGTCTATATATTTATTTATTTTATTTCACTTTTTGTGAGAAAATAACAATAGTGCTTTGTAAAAAATTGAGTTTTTGCATAACAATTGACATATTTCAAAAATGTTCTGAAGTATTTACAAGCTTTATAGCTATCAACACAGATAATTATGTCATTTATGTACTGTATAAATATTATAAGAATATATTAATTAGAATTTGTCAATACAATTCTTACCGTAACTGCAATTTTTCACTAAAATTTCACTTAAAATTCCCAATATTTCCCAAATTAATTTTAACTTTTAAAAAAAATATTTTATAATTCTTACTTTTAGATCCCATTTCAAATAAAAAAATGTTTATTTAATTGAAATTTTATATATTTCAAAAAAAGTGCTATGAAGGTAGTCACATACCTTAAGAGTATTATTACTAATAAGTTTACTTTTCGTTAGTCATCTCTAAATTTGCTTTTATTTTAAGCTATGTGAGTCCCTGAACGTCTCCAAATAAATATAAAATAAAAAAGTAATAAATGAATGATAAAAAAATTAAGAACCAAATAATAAATAAATAAATAGGTAAATAGTTAAAAGCTACGAAAATAAAAAGACGATCAATATATATATATATATATATATATATATATATATATATATATATATATATATATATATATATATATTACCGATTTTTTACCTTGGAACCCTTTATTCAATAAATAAAGTAATATACATGCAATTGGTTACAAAAACAAAATTACTGATGTGCTAAAGTGCAGAACTGTAAACTCAATTATTATAATTATATTCACTATAATTAATTATTAACATACCTATGGAGGTCTATTTTTAATTTCTACTGTTATAGCTCACAATCTCTATATATTTATTTATCTTCGTGGAACATTCAATCATTAATAAAATACATTTTAAAGCTCTCAATAGAGCTAAAATTTTTTATGGATGGTTATTTTGGATGACTGTACCATAATTTACTTATAATTAATAAAGATTAATTGATTAAAATTAATTATTTTAAGAATTACAAATACAGGCATTTTGGAATCTCTTTTGGCGACTTGTGTCAACACTTGAAAATGTATTTTTCTCACGTTTTAAAGCATTCATTTGCACCGAAATTTTATAGACATGATTGTTTTGGATGACAATACGATACTTTAAGGATAATTAATAAAAACTAATTACCGTTTAATGCTGTGTTTCTGTCATATGTATGTAAGGATAATTAAATAAGTACAAAAATTAAATTCCCTATCTAGCACTTAACTCATGCTTTTTTTTTCAATTCATCTTGAAGTACCAAATTAATCACCCATTTTCTTCTTCCGAAGATATGGCCTAGCATATAAACATGTTTAATTCTAGATCGTTAGATTTAATAGCCCTATATGGCAGCATTAACTTTCAAGTACACTCATAAAATCAGAGGTACGTCTCACATCTGGCTTAAATGGTAAAACACTTAGATTTCACTTTGACCTTCCTTTTCTCTCTGCCTCTAAGCGTCAGAATATGTCTAACTTTCATCAAATAAAGATCATTTTTGTAAAATTCAGTCTGTTTCTGTTTCAAAACATTTCAGAATTAAAGCCGGCAAGATTTTATTTGCGAATAAATTTCGAATCTTAACGTGAAACTAATCTTAATAGTAAAATATTTTTTAAATAAAAAAAAAAAACACCAACAACCGTAATGACTGATATGGAGAATTTGATGAAACACCGTCGGCGCTCTACATATCTTTGCTGAAGACATCGGGTTGCCGGAATTAAAAGTAATGATGCTTTATAGTACGGAAAAATAAGAAACGCGATTTTAACCCTGGGAAGAAACCGTATTTACTACCGAACGTTATTTCTATCTTTCTTGAAGAATCCAGCCAGTTTGCCTTGAATGAAAGAAACAACGTTCTACTGGCGAAAAAGAAAAAGAAGAGAAGAGTGAATCCCCTATCCACAGGAATAACGACGTAACTCTTTTCACCGGAGAAATAAAAAAGAAAACCTTCTTCGCTAGAAAGTCTGTACAATAATACCGTGAATTTGAACACCATCAAATAGTATAGTGAAGGAAAAACAGCAAATGCAAGTTTGAAAGACAAATATCGAAAGAAAAATGAATAAATAAAATCTTACTAGGGCAAATCAAATAACAACAACATCTGGATTACCCTTTACCAAAAATGGCTGCCATTAAGGAATAGAGGTCAGTGAAATAAATAGTTTTCATTTTAGTAACATTGAAGTGAGACAGAGTTTTGCTAAGCAAGACTTTTCGGTGAAGAGTAAAAATATATTAATAAACTTTAATAGTATATTTTGTCTTAAAAGATATTGTTTATACTTTAAATCAGAAAGCAGAGTGTATGTGTTTTATTAAACAAAATTTTGAGAAATTTTAATGTACTTTTCATTATTTTAATTTAAAACTTTGAACGAGTTAACATTTATGTAGGTACAGCTGCATGGTCCGGTGTTGCACGGGCTATCTCTACTTTTATAATTTTTTTCTTTCCTTCACAAAATCAGCACTTCTAATACTCATTTTTAAAATGACTTCCACCCATCGCTTACTCCGGCGTTGCTCGGGCTTTCTCTTTTCTTCATGACACCAGCATTTCTGTGTGCGTGTGTGTGTTTGTAGGCGCACAATGTCAGTGATTTCTAAAATTATGTCGAAAAATTTCCCTTTTTCGAAATTTGCTCCATTCCCCTTATTTTTTATTTAAGACAGGTTTATTTCTCCTCTCTATAGCCTGAACACGGTTTTTAGTGTGAAATTATTGTTCTATCTTCCCTTCCTTCTGAAAGATAAGATATAGCTTCAAATTTCGATGTATAACTTAAAAACAAAATATTGCGTTAGAATTAAAAAAAATTATTAATGTGAAGCAATAATAAAAAGAAAAAGATTCTGATGTTAAGAGTAAAGCTTTAAAAAGTAGCGGAATGCGAAATTGAAAGTTTCTCCCTCCGTTTCGAATCTGGGAACTGCCGTTTCATAAAGCAGCCGTTTTAACAATCGCACCATCGGTTCCTTCGGGGAAAAGCGTTGAATTAAGCTTTAAAATAAAGGTAGATTTTTTTTTCAATATCTCATTTCGTTATTCGTTAAAGCAAAAGATTTTTTTTCGGGCTTCATTTTTATGTTTTAATGCTTTCAAACTTCATATAAACAATAGCAGATGTACTTTTTAACTAACAAATAATTCCTTTAGTAATGAAATAATAGAAATAATCATTTTAAAAAACATATATATATATATATATATATATATATATATATATATATATATATATATATATATATATATATATATATATATATATATATATATATATATATATATATATATATTTAAAAACAAATTTCTTTAAGTAATTAATAAAAGAAAAATTTACAAAAAAGCTATTGAAACGATTGCTTTTGTAATCAAAAAGTATGAAACAAAAATAAAGAATGTAATTAGAATTAATTAATTATTACTGACATTTTAGGCAATTTTTTCGTATAATTTTTCAGCCACAGGAAATGCAATAGTACATTTTTTAAAAGAATAGTTTATGTATAGAAATAAATAGAACAATAGAAATTTTCAAAATTACAAAATTATTAGATCGTGTTTTAAGAACATCTGAAAAAAAGAAGTTCCGAAAATATTTTAAAAAAATTGTAAAATAATTAAATTGAAAGAAAGATATTATTGTTTTTTAACCGTAATTTTTAAGATATTTTATCAGTCATTGTATAGATTACGTATAATATTGTTCTACACGCGAAAAAAAAGAAAAGCATAGTTCAAGCTAAACAACTTATAATTCGTATTCAAAAAAACTAACCAATTTCGATTCATTTTTTTATTTAAAAAAATTGTAAAATAATTCAATTGAAATATATATATTTATTTTTAAAAAAAATATTTACATGCAAAGTTTCGTTGCTTTGTAAAAACAGAATTGCGTTCCGATATTTTCTGCAGTTGGAGCCACGGTGCATTTAAATACATTTTAAGGTTTTTAATTAATGTATTTTTAAATAATTGGAATATCGGAATATAAATGGTCAACACGTATTCCTCTGATCTTTCCCGAAAATTCGGTGATTAATACCTTTAAAATAATAAAAAAAATTTCGTTAACCCATTTCGTTATTCCTCTTCAGGTTCGAACCTGGGAACTGCCGTTTTATAAAACAGAGCCTTTATCAACCATGCCCCAATTTCCTTTGGATAGAACGTTAAAATAATCTTTAATATATCGTAAGATTTTTGTCAATTTCTCATTTCGTTTTTTTGTTAAAGTTAAAAAAAAAAATTCGGGCTTAGTTTCTAAGTTAATGCTTAAAAGCATTCTTATATAACTTCATATATAGATTGTAAACAACAGTAATTCTTAAACAGAAAACTTTAAAAAAAGCAAATGTTTACATATTTATCGCAAAAGAGAAAAAAAGTTGAAAAACACATTTTTTTAACCGTAATTTTTAAGATATTTTATCAATCTGTGTACAGATTAGGTATAATATTGTTCTACACGTGGAAAAAAGAAAAGCATGAACTTTTTTTAGTGTAAAATATTTTTTGCATTAACGCAAAAGAAAAAAAAATGCACTTTTTTTTAAAAAAAATAGTTAATGAAAACTATTTTCAACGTAATTATGTTGAATTGTTAAGAACGTGTTATTTAAAGAGAGGGAAATTCTGCCTGAATTAATTTTTAAATATTTTTAAAAACCTCTGAAAAAAAAAGGAGTTCCGAATTTTCCCTTGGAAATAAATGATCTTTTCGATTCTCCGCAGATGGCGCCACGTGCATAATAAATGGGTTTTAAGGTTTTTAATTAATATATTTTTAACTAACTGGAATATCGTAATATAAATGGTCAAATCGGATTCCTCGGATCATTCCCAAAATTTTGATACATTCTGCTGGTTTCTGATAATAGAAGTGAGTCCACATTTCGACTCACAATTATTTAAAGAGCTCTTTTATTCTTATAACTCTTATATTATTTTATTCCTATATTCTTATAATAATTATATTTTTATATTCTTATATTTTTTATAACACATATGAAATAAAATATTCTTTATTGCAATGTTTCTCAAACTGTGGGGCGCTCCCCCTAGGGGGCTTAATAACCCTACAAAAGGGGGCGGGAATACATCGAAAAGTCGAAAACAAGCATTATTAAAATTTTTTTTAATTTACTGAAATGAAGCAGAAAAAATAATACTTTCTGACATAATAAAAAATAAAATACACATTTACACCGATATAATACACTTATAAATGTATCAGTTCTGCACCATGTATTTCACATATTTAATTTAACAGTACTAAGTCAAGAACAAGTTTAATAATTACCAATGGCTCTATGGACACGTCATCAAATTATATACAAATTTAATACTTATCTTGATAATTTCTACGGTTTATAATTAAAGTGTCCAATTGAAGACACATCAAAGAATATTATTATTACATTCAATACATTATTATTGCTTGTAAGAGGTGGCGATGAAAATTTTGAAAATTGGGTCGCGAGTATAGAAAGTTTGAGAAGCACTGGTTTGTTGTGTTGAATAGTACATATAAGTTGTTCTGTGTACACCGTTTTCATATTATTAATAATTGCATTTTATTAGTATCAATATTTTTTTTTTATCTTTTTAAAAAATACATTCCATATATGCAAAATTTTGTGTAACACTATTAGGTATAACTACGATGGCGCCAGAGTAGATATTTATGCAAAATTAATATTTTAACATTTATATGGTACCATGTATTTTTATATCAAGTATCTTATTGTTTGATATGATATTATTTTCCAATATATATATTTTTCTTTTTTTGAAAACATAATCTGCTAGCTATAAAACGAATCTATTATTATAAAGGAATAGGAGGAAACACACACGAGCTTTTATTCTAGGTGACGAATAGATTTGTCCAAGCTAATCTTCAGTTATATGTACGGACACTCACATTTTTATCAATTAATATTTTAGAAGTATGTATAATTACTGTGTTTGTTGATATAGTTTCGTTTATTTTATTGCATTTTGATTTTAGTATTCCTATTACTTAAATATATTTCTACTATGTGTAATATGCGTTTTCAAATGATGTTATGTATTGTTTTGTTTTTGTTGAAAATAGAATCAGTTTGTTAAAAGAGAAAAACCACGCCATGATTCCCTTTTATAATTGGGTGGGAGGAGCAAATGTGTGTAAGGATAATTAAATTTTATTAAAAATTAAATTCCCTAACTAGCACTTAACTCTTATTTTTTCATTTCATCTTCAAGTATCAAACTAATCACCCAATTATTTTTTCCGAACATATGGGCTAGCCAATAATCATGTATAATTCCATATAAGATTTATTAGTCTTATATGTCAGCATTAACTTTCAATTACACTCATAAAATCAGTGGTACTTTACACATCTGGCTTAATTGGTAAAACACTTAGATTTTTTTACTTTTACGTTTTTTCTCTCTGCTCTCAGCGTCAGTATATGTCTAATTTTCATCAAATAAGGATCATTTTTTAAAAAATCAGTCTGATTCTGGCTCAAAGCATGTCATGTATATACATACTTATATTAATTGTAACTAATTAATAAAAAGTTGCTAAAACAAAATTTTCTTTGTTGATCTAATTAGGGGAATTGACTTATTTGTTTTATTTTATTTTTTTAATGAAAAGTCCATATCAAACGTCAGTATCAGTTATGAATTATATCTGAATGTTTGATTCACAGTTTCATTATTTTGAATTAAATCAAATTAGTGTATTCATTTTAAAACTTCAGGCTAATAAAAAAAATAAATAAATATTTAAACGCGCAGCATATTTTAAAACCAATTAAAATTAAAATTAATAAATATCAGTTATAAAATTCTGATCCTTAATATTCAGTTAGACAGGACAAATTATTTTTTTAAAAATTAAATAAGCACTTTAAAAGTATTAAACTAGCTACAATCAAAATTCTTACAAAATAATTTTCAGTTTCTTCTAATTTATATTCTCAATCGCGCGAATGCGGATGATTTTTATTAAAATTGTAAGATTCATATTTACTTAACATTCCTTCTGCTGCAACAATTTTCCTTACTTTGAAATAATAAAAAGTTGTATGTTTTCAATTGTTTTTGTTCAATGCTCGTGTACGAAAACATCACGTCAAAAAATAAAAAATAAATAAAAAAGCACAAATCAGAAGAGCAATTTTTAGAGTTTAGATGTAACTCTCACTTAAGCACTTTTAAATAACAGGGAAAAAACGTATTTTTCTTCTACTTTTTATTGAATTTTAAACTGAAATCTTTATCGCGGAATTCTTATAAAAAAGCAAAACTAATCTTGAGTTTTTTTCCTTGACAAGGCCTCAGAAAAAGTAAATTACTAAGAATTTACTTCTTATTTAAAATTTTATGCCTGTCAGTGACTGCTGAGTTCATTTGTAAAGCAATAGCAACTTGGCACGTGATATCTTTTTCAGAGTTATTAACAACAGGAAATTCGAAGAAAATGAGAAACTCCAAGCAATTAAAATGAAGTAAAAGTAAAAGAAAAAAGAAACGGTAGGATTTTTTCTTGTTTTTCAAAGTGAAAGTTTCGTCAGTTTATTAAGAATTGAATTTTTTATGCAATCAATTGCAGTGAGGATATAGATATAAGCAGATTTATATCTAAGGTTAGGTTCTTACAAAGCAATATATTACATCCTATATAAAGAAAAAGAAAAAAGAAGAAGAATCAAAATAATTATCCATTTTAGTCCAATGAGAGACTACATTTTCTTCATAGTTCCCTATTTTAAGTTCTCGGTGGTATTACTAACAGTTGAGCTTCTATCTGTTTTTTTATTGGTTATCCATATAATCCAATATCCATTATACATATATCCATTTAATATATATATATATATATATATATTAAATTTATATTAAATACAAATTGTAACACAGAGCCCTTATTATTATTTCAATATTTTGGAAAACTTTTGAACTAATTTTTAAGAAAAATTTCTTAATATAACTTAAAGAAAGATTTAAAAAACATAAGTAAAACCATATTAAAAGGGGACATGAAAAGATTTACGTAAATTTTTTTAGTTTAAGGATTTTAAAAATTTTTTGGTTAACACTTATGTGTGTATACTAAGTAAAACCGATTTTATGCTCATTTTTTTTTAAAAAAAAAGTCATAATTTTTTAAGGAAATGTCTTAAAATTTGTTAAGTGTGATTTTAAAATGCTATCCCTACTACAAAAAATTTGCGTACACCCCTAAAATTTGAATTACAAGCTCGTCAAAATATGTATTACAAAAGTTGGTAGGGGTTTTACGATAACATGATTGGTATTCGTCCGATACTTCAATTTATGAATGCTTATTGAAAATTCCTTAAAAAATGTATAAATTCTGAGCTACAATCTTTTTTTTATAAAAATAAGTATTGCTTTGATTAAAAAATCTGACTAAGTTTTTGTTACGTGTACTATTAGCAATAGGTAAACAACAATTCAAAGCATTATCCACAATAGAATAAAAAAACTTTAGCATTTTAAATGAAGACAAACTAGATGTTTTACCTTTCTGTGATTTGGTTTACCATTGGGATGTGAATAAAAACGTACGTAAATTCTATCATAACTCTGCGTTTTTTAAGTTTGGAGCTTTCAAGATTTGAGAGGTTATAAAAAGGTATATAAAGAATAATTTAGACTAAAAAGTATTATGTTTGATTTTTGATTGATTTTTGTCAATTGAATCGTACTGTGGTCCCATAATTGCAATTGTTCTATCATTTTACTAAGAAAATAAAGACAATGCTAGGAATATAACTAAATGCCCTTTATGTTTATTTAGATAGACAATTTATTTTCACAATGGTAGATTGATTATTTACAAACGTCGCACTTTGAAGTAACACCAACGTTATTGACGACGTACTAGGTAATTTTAAACCACAGTGGAATTACATAGGTGACATTTGAGTTTGAAACCTGCAGTCTCTCTTTAAACCTTCACCCCAATGGAGGGTCTGAACCTTGGTATATGCCTCACTTTGACAACTTACACTTTGACCTCAAAGCATATTTTCACCTCTATCTGGTGGATGTTAATTTGCAGAAGTTTATTTTGATAGAATTCCCTAATTTAAAATATTTTTTTTCTCTTCCAATTAAAACTCTAAACAGTTTCTATGAAATAAATTTGTGCTAGTATTGAATCGTCGAACAAAATAAGGTTCAACAAGTTTTTTTTTCTATTTTTCATATCGGACTAATAAAGTTAATATTGTGCTAATTGATCGAAAGGGATTAAGTAATATTGATGCTTTATTTAGGTACCTTAATTTGCAAAACCAATCAACCTAACTTTTAATTATGGAAACTCAAAATGTATGCACAACGATTTTAAATAAAATATTTAATATCTTTTAATAAAATAATGTGTTTTTCAGATGCAGGCATCCCTTAATAAATTACTATTATCTTAACATAATACAATCAAATTAATTGCAGTAATTATATTGTTTTTTAAAGGGACACGGTATCCTGTACACATTTTTTTTTTTACTTAGATAGTTATTAGAATAAAATTACATGCACTGTATTCGAACACATCTGTAATACACATTTCATAAGCAAAATACTGTTTTTAAACAAACAATAATTTTAAATTTTAAAATTTTTAAAATTATTTAAAACTATTAAAATTCCTACTACTTTTACAAATTTGAGTATTTTTGATCCATTTTTTCCTGATATTCCTGGAAGTATTTCCCACAATTATGTGCATGGGATTAGTATTACAAGTGATACTTTTATTTTTAGAATTTTTTTTCTCTTAGACACTATAAAAAACAGTAAAAAAACAGCTATATCTAACTTTATAGATTTCTAAAAAAATAACTGTTCCTCTAAATACTTATTCCATGTACAGAATTATCAAACATATTATTTAAAACAACCAGAAAAAGTTTCAAAATGTTATAGTGAATATAAAAAAGCCTTAGTATTTCAATGACATGATCATCATGAAAAATAAGAAGCTGAGAAAAAGCAGTTTAAAGTTTTTGAAATAAAAAAAATAATTGAAAGAGCTAAAATATAGTATCCATTCTAATATATGTTAAAATTCAAGTTGTACTAAGCATTTTTAATGCAAAATTCATGCTGAATTAGCACATATTAAAAATAAAATAAATTAAGATTAAATGGAATGAAGTGATACATACCAGTAAAAAAAACATATATCTAACTTTATGGATCTTTTAAAAAATAGTTCTTCATATAAATCCTTAAGCTATGCACAGAATTATCACACATTTTGTGCAAAACAACCAGGAAAAGTTTCAAAGATTTATAATGAATACAAAAAAAGCCTTAGCATTTATATATATGATCACGATGGAAAATATAAAGTCGTGAAAAACGTTTAAACTTTTGAAAGTCAATAAAATACATGAAAGAACTAAACATTGGCCTTCATTCTTACATATATTGCAATTTAGGTCATAGTCAATAGTTTAAGACAGTAATATATTCTAAGTTATTACATATTATTAAATAAATATATTAAAATTAAATGTATTAAAATATTATAATATATATCAAATGCACTAATGAATTGTTTTGAAATTATAAAACATTCAATTTATGTTCATATGATAATTGTAAATAAATATTATTAAAAACCACACCGTTCATATGTGATTCCTTCTTTTTTAATGATTGAAGCATTTCGCCGCTTTTTTGCTAACGCAATTTTTTTCAGAGCAATTGCGTACACCGCCAATCTTTTTCTTTTCCTCTGATAAACTCTACGGTAGTCTCGCCAAACAGCCAACATTTTTGACTGTTTATTTGAAGCAAGTCCATTTTCCTTTTGCAAATTTTCTAATGATTTTTTTGTACCAAAATTGAATTCACAAACTGCATTACAAACAGCAATAGTTACTCGACGCAGTGTCGCTGACGTTTCTTTTGAACATTTACCCCATATGATGCTGTGAAGGCTCTCGTTTGCATTTTGTGTCACACATCTTATGCATCTTTGAAGGAGTTCATTCGAAGCTAATATTTGATATATTTGCATAATTTTGGCTAAATGAGTTTCCTTCAAGATGTCTTCACATGCTTCACGTGAGGACCCGGTACTTCACCACGAGCAAGAACAGCCTGGAAAAAGCACCAATAATCTTTTCCAGTCGGACATTTAAAATGTTGAGGTTTTTGGTCCGTTGATATACTATGAAACAATGTTGCATAAATTGCAGTTTTCATTGCTTCTACGTCACCTTTGTTCGAGCGAATCGCATTTTGATAGTAACGTGACAATTTTTTAATTGTCTCTTCCATTAAACTACCACAGGATTTCCCTCCCAAGGAAACACCTCTTGCCCGCCATTCTTTAAGAGCTTTTCGTAAAGATGTACCTAGCCTCTTGCTAACATGGTTTATGCACTCTTCTTTCTTTATTTGTATCTCAGGACCATAAACTTCCTTAGTATTTAAATATTGATATGTTTTTGCATCACCATCTGACAATAGTGTCGTGTATCGAAAACCACTATCTTCAGATCTTTGCCATAATTTAAGAGCAGCCTCTTGTTCCATGGCACAAGATGATCCTACGTGATTGATAGCACATGAAGATATATGTCCTTCATACCACACATGAAAAATTCTGCTGAATTTTCTCCCAAACCAGATTTTGCGTGTTCACATTCAATGCAGCATTTTGACATAATTTCAAAATCCATGACAAATCCAGTAAGAAGGTCAATCACGCAACCTACACCTATTAGAGATGAATGTCCCCGAGTCAACCATCTAAACGTAACCAACCAAAGTAACATCTATATCAGTAATGGCACTATTACTTTGATAAGCACTTTTCACCTGATTTCGAACATCATTCAAGCTTTTTACTGTAGATCTAACCAAAGATTTACATAACTTTTTTTTATATATATTGAATGTTTTGCTTGAGGGTAAATCCATATTCATTAACATACAAAATTTTTCCATAGCTAAATAGCCTTTCCCAAAACTTAAAAATGATTGCACCATGCGCATGTTTATGTCGAATGATTGGTTTTCAGTACCTTCACTGTCAGAAATTCGTCTGGATGTAAAGTTACTTGATTTAATTATATCACAAGAAATGCAAAATACAGAGATTTTTCTCGAAAATCCCCAAGCTTTCCACAAATGTCAATTTTTAGTGAATGCGATTTGCAAACATCACACAATAAGTTTTTTAAAAGTCCTTTTAAAAACTGTACATATATTATCACATAATGAGGGGCTTCAGAATTTTCACAACAATTTAAATCATTCAAGCAGCTGCCTTCTAAAGTTGTGCATCTCATATTTCTTTCTGGTAATGCTGAGGAAATAAAAGTTTCATCTTTTCTGAAAACATCTGTTTCATGACTGTAGTGTTCATTGCACCATCTCTTGTTAGCTTTTTGTTTACTAACAAGACTCGATCGCTTTTGTCTAGACATGATGAATTAAAGTGTACTTATTAATAAAAAGATATTCAAACGAATATTTAAAATTTTAAAGAAATAAATTGATTATATAATTGGCTTTGAGAGAGAGAAAAAAGCCTTTAGTTTTGATACTAATGGTTTTAGAATAAGAAAAAAAGGATGCAAAGCAAAATGGAATAACGTTTCTCTCTTGGATAAAAGAAACGAATTAATACACTTCTCTTCTAATTAAAGTATAAAGCTTTAGAATCGCGGGTAAAAGTAAATCAATCGAAATTGTATATGCTAGGATGATAGCGTCTGCATAAGAAGAAGATGGCATGTCTTTTAGTTTCGGTTTCGCTTCAACATACTGTCAAAAAAATTTAAATAACTCGCAAAATAATGCAGCTACAGCTACCAAATTTTATAAACATATTTAAAAAAGTCACACAACTAAAATAAGGCAAAAAAAATTCGTTAAAATCGTCATTTTTAGGTTAATGTGTCCCCTTAAAGTAACAATAATTTATAAAGCAAACGTAAAATATTAAAATTTATAGATATTGGATTCTAATATTATAAAAACCCTTATTTCGAAAATCCCTTGCATTTGTATCCATCTGCTCAAAAAGTACCCATTGTCCAATTTACCATTTCAAATGAAATATCGCGATAAAAAGCTATATTTCAGTTTGTATAATTGTTAAACATCAATTTACTTATTAGTTCGTTTTCACAGAAAGTGTGCCGTGATTATAGTCTATTTTATATTCCTAAGCTACTATCATTACTATTTTATTAATATACACTAGCATTTATATTTTAATAATTATAAAATACTATTGTATGGATTGATTTTTAAACGCTTATCAGAAAAAAAATTATTAAATATTATGATAATAAAATGTGCAAAATGTTTTTGAAACTGAGTATTGCCTAAATTACTCTTGTAAATTCTCATCCGTTTTTCCCCGCAAAAGTTTGATTTATACAAAAATAATAGTTTCAAGTTTCAATTTATATATATATATATATATATATAGTTACACGTGGTTTTAATGCATCTTAAAAACAAACTACTTCATCTTTTAATATAATTAAGTTCACTTAAATATATATTAAAAGTGATATCGATTTTTTAGTTACAATGGAAATTTTTATCATTATTAAATCATCCTTTTCAGAAGATTCAGCACTTATTTCTGTGAAAAAATTATGCATGTATTTTTACTAAAAGAAGCAAATGAAAAGAATAAAAAAATAATCAGGAATAAAATTAATCACACGATTTACAGGGAAATGAAAACATCTGTATATTTTTAAATAGTGATTGTTTAATGATAATTCAAATTATTAATAAAAAGAAATCAAGTAAAATAATTTATATTTATATAATGTGTTTAAGGTATATAAAGAATTTAGAATATTAACTATATTTATCTATATATTTTCTTCTTTTAATATATTATACTACAATTCTTTATTTTTTAAGATCTAATTTCAGTTATCAAAATCTGATTTCATTTCTTTGAAACCTTTTGTAGGTTTGAGAAGCAGATATAAATGTACAATTGATACGAGTGCTATAGTGTAAATTTTTCAAATTAGCAAAAAACAATTCAATGTAAATGTCCAAATGAGATTTCGATACCAATTTTTTAAACCATTTTTAATATAAAATCCGACACTTGTTTTATACCCTACGTTAAACTAGTATTGTAACTGTTATTTTTCGGATAAGTGATGAAATTTGATAGTTGTATATTTGCCAAATCGTATATTTTGCAATACGTCTGCGTAAAAATGTTACAGAAATAATTTGAAATATTTGTTTTAGTATATTCACGACTTATAAATAAATGTAAAACTCAAAGATGTTTTAAAACGCTACGGGTAGGGAATTTTAGACCTGAAGACGAACTAGGATATTTTAAAACTTAGACCAACTGGATCTCAGCCCAGGAATTCTATTTCTGAGTGGGGGGGGATCTCGTTTCATTCTTGAAGTGGCTTTAATAAGATCATGTCCTCAAAGATTTTAATCGTTAAATGTTATTTATGGACATAGTTTCCAGCGAAAACTCACGAAATTCGAATGTGGCAACTGGTAACAGTGGTAAGATTGCATTACTATGCCAGGTCCATCATCTTTGCCAAGGCTAAGGCTTACCATCATTGCTCAGCAGCAATTGGTTTCTACCTGTGTTTTTCTTCTTTTTTAGATTAAGTCATACCTAAGTATTTGTTACGTGTTACCATTTGTACGACTATTTGACCAAGATTGATTTATGTACTTAATTAAAAAATTATTTTATTACTTAGTAAGTCGTGAGTCAAATTTATGCATAGAAACATGCGTCCTAAAGATGCATATAGAACAGGTCAGTGAATGCAGAACAAATAGAAAACTAGCAAGTAGACTCAAATATGTACAAACAACATGTATCATAAATAACTATAATTGAGATAAATATTTTAAATGTGAAGAGAAAAAGATAGAAAAAGAATACTTTATATACGATATTCAAAAATCATTGATTATTTCAAACAGGAGCATATTTCTATTGAAACACCAGAATTGAAAGTTGATTTTTTTGTTAATTTGGTGGCATATATAAAATATGGCACATTTTAAAACGTTTGACAGTTACTCATATATTACCTCATGTATTTAGTGTTCAAAGTTAGAGAATTTTAGAGAACTTTACTCACTAAAGGCTCAGTATTTCTAAGCTGACGGTGTGTAGCTCCTATACAAGGTAACGTACGGCCTCACGCCACATGAATGACTAAAATATCTGAATGAACTGCAATTCCTCTACTTTATACATGTTTTTGTCCAAACATAGCTCCGTCAGATTTTTGTCTGCAACTTTTACTTCATGGTATGCATTTCACTAATAAACAGAAGACCAAAATATTTCCAAATGCGCCGTTTGAGGAATACAAAACAATTTCTTCAAGAGTGAATGAAAAATATTCTGAAAATGGTTGAATGCCATAAAAAAATTGTAGAAAACATATGAATATTTTTTAATATATATTTTTATTCCTTTCAAATATATTAAATTGAATTAGCACATTGGGGTTTTAAAAAGTAATTTAAACAAAACGTTTTGATGATCAGATAAACATTTAAAATTTTAACATTTTGAGCTCCGTATAACCTTGATAGCGTCAGTATTTATTAATCTTAAAAAATAAAACTCAAAATTAATAACTCACAGGAAATGACTCACAACTATTTATAACAACAAAAAAAAAGCACTTGTACAAATATATAAGAAAACGAAATATAAAATAATTTATATTCGTAACTTTCTAACAAAATTTAATTCGTAAGAATTTGTAAGAGAACAAAATTATTATTTGCATTACAGCTCACAGAAATATAATTTTAAGCTTATCAGAATCGTAATAATGCACCTTACACATATCATTTATTCCCATTACTGCAGAGTGTAAATTATTTATATATATATATATATATATATATATATATATATATATATATATATATATATATATATATATATATATTCTGGTTCATTATAACACCTATTTCGAAATCAACATAGGAATAAACAAGATCCTATGAATAATGTTTCAGATAAATAACGGAATTCTAGAGTAATATAATAAAAATGTTCACTTGCATAACAAACTAAGTATCTTCTTGCTCATTAGGAAGATAAAATGGATGAAATCAAAGGGAAAAAATAACTCAGACGACGTAATAAAATGTTTCCTGACCGCAATTAATTTCCCCGAGAGGAATGAACGAGTCAAAGGTACCAGTACCTCTCAGTACTTAATCTGTTTTCCGTTTCTTGTACTTTCTCCTCCCAATACAGAATTACATCTTCTCAACCGAGAGCACGTTCGAGACAGCAAAGACTTTCCACCTAATTTAAGGGCATCGTTCAAATAAAATATAACTCTCTTATTCTACCATCATGTTTACAGAAGTCAGCTTTCAACCAGAAGAAAAATCTTTTTCCGATTTCTACTTATTTTATCTCCCATTTCCTTTGAAATATAAGCAAGACTTCGACAGCATAGAAGGGCATTAATAGACTAGCATTAGAATTAAGATTATAGAAAATTCACCTTCAAGAATTATTCGGAGAACCAAAAAAAAACTAATGATTATGTTATAATAGCGTACCTTATTGATTTAGGTGCTTGCTGGAATTAATGCAAGGGATTGCAAGTAGCAATATAATTATCTGAATTTAAAGGATGGTAATAATGTTCCTCGTAATTTAATGATATAATTGGCAGTATATATATGTATAGGGATATATAATCTTATATCTCAAATAAATTGTTTTTGTTTCAGGATTTATATGATTTACGATTACATTGAAGGCAGAGCTACAACATTCTCTTAATTTATATAAATATTCTCATAAAAAAGTGGTAACGCATTACTAAAATCCAAATAAATAGAGTTCTGAGATTGAAACTTAAAACAAGACTTAATAAAAATTAAGTAAATAGAAAAGATTAATATAATACAACGAAAAAGGAGATAAAAACTGCGAATTTATTAGATGAACGAAGAAAATAACTATGAAATAACTTCATGATTATAAGTTTCATTTATGCATTCCCTTGCTTGAGGCTAGTCTCGGCTTTGATATTTTATTTCCAGAACATTCCTGCTGACAGTTTGTATAATAATTCTCAATAGTTCATTCTTGTTAATCACATCCAATATTAATAATTTATAGGCACACAATTGATTTAGCTTCATTCATGGCATTTGCGATTACAGATATTTACTAAGGTCATTTTAGTTCTCAACGTGTATGTTTATTTAATCATATTTATGTGAAGAAAAAAAACTTACTTAAAAAATTCTTAATATTGAGAAGATTAAAATGCATACATATAGTAATCATTTTGTTACATATATATTAACATGTTTTAAATGTCTATTGCAGTGTGTAATAATTATATTTTCATCTTTAATTTTAACATTTGTGTTCATTTGAAAGCCGCTTTTTCAAAGGTGGAACTTTTTAAGTAATCTGAAATCTATATTTTTTTCCTTACTTTTATGAACCTTTTCCCACTCTTGTGTGATATTTCAGCATTGAATAACAATATATCTCTATTAATAAAACTTTATACATAGTTACAATAAATATTTTGCAATACATATAATTTTGAATAAGGTTCATTACTTATTTGTTTAAACATCCGTGTTTATAAATTTGATTTAAAAAATATTCGTAATTTTTTGGCAATTTTTAAAAAGTAAAACACTATTCCTGAATTATTTTCGTTAAAAAGGTCTTTTTCAAAAAGGGTAAGGTAAAATAATATCTTAAACCAACTTTTCAACGGCTGTTATCATTAGCTTAGTTACCTTATTAATATTTGTATCTATTAATTTCATGATTAATTTTTCATGTTTTACAAATTGGAAAAGCAAAGAAGATACTTTAAAATCATTGTAAGATGTGCAATAAAAAGTTCAATGTTCATATTTTGTTAAAAAAATAATTACTATTATGTACAAAACTTAAGATAATTCTTTACTGCTTTAAAACATTAATAAGATATAACCTTTTTATTTATATAGTTTATTGATTATGCACATCTACCTTAACAATTATCTAACAGTTATTGTATTAAATATAAATATAAACCAAAAATATTTACTTTTTACATAACATTTGTCAGTCTAGTTGTTATGTATTGAATATATTACAGTTAATATATCTATATTTTCTGATAATTTCCAAGAATGTAAATGTGAGTGTGAAAGTTGTCTTTAACGAGATTAAAGAAGACATTAAATTAAATTGTAAACTTATATTTGAATCACTCCTTCCCAAATGCAGAATCAATATGAATTTCTGAGACTAAAATACTTATATAAAGCTTTATCTCTTTAGTATTAAAATGTTTTATTTTAAATTAGCAACCTCAAACTTTGCATTGCAGAAAATAAGGTATTTTTTTAAATATGTTATAACTAGGATGTATTATCCTTCCAAACATAATGATCATGTTTATACTTAAAAATCAACGTAACGCCTTCGTTGCACATGATTATATAAACAAATTTTTCACGCATTCGACTCTATTTTAATTAGCTGCTGTTTGTGAAACTGTTTATAGAAGGATGAATCAGATAAACGCAAACAAATATTTTAATGATCTCATGTAGTTAGTAATGGAATTTTGAAAATCCACGTTTTCCTATAATTGAATTTTGAAACCTTCATTGAAATTAATCTTTTGAAGTTGACATTACTAAATCCAACTAGCATTTAATTTTGGTCAGGACTTCTTGTTATTGTTGATTTTGCCACTATCTGACGTAGTCAGATCGAGACCCACGAAATCACTCGCGGTAAAAGGCTGCATGTACGCCTGTCTTTATCTATAGCTTTGAGCACCATACAGGTGACAGTACGTTTCGGCTTGTTTCCACCCCAATTTTAAAGGGGAACACACTGGAGTGGTCAGAGGACTCCTACCTCTTTTCCTTCTCCACCAACCTCATAAGAGGACTTGCGACTCGATGTCTATTTAGAGTATCCCCATTAAACAAAGGCACTACACATTTACAAACATCAAGTCTCCGGGATTTGAACCCAGGCCCTACTGCACAGCAATCAGTGTAACTAACCACTATGCCAGATTGGTGGTGAGCAGGTATTTTATATGTAGTAAATTTTTTTGAATGCAGAAGATATTTATTACATTCCCTAATATTTATTATTATCATTATTGTATATCGGAAAATATCCTGGTACCTAATGGTATATTTTGTCACTGACAAATTCAAAATTTTACACCCAAGATAATTATGTTGCCAATTAATATATGAACTTGTATAACCTAAATACATTTTTGTGTAGATTCTACAGATCTCCATCATATGATCGTGTTTGGACTTTAAAACTCATTTCCATTTTTTAATAACTTTTTAAAAACTTTTATAATTAAATACGCTCTATGCCCATCTCTCTCCCAAATTAAAGTAAGTACACGCTAGCCATTTTTACATCTATTCATATTCTTATGTTTTACAGCGTGGTATTTGTCTCTGGTTAATTCTACTAAAAATTTCCTTTAAATAACCAAAGTAATCATGTATACTATTGGCTACGAGGTGACAACATAAATGTTTGTTGGATATTCATATGAACTATGAAAAATGTAGTCATTTGGAATTTAACATTTACTGCGAATGTTTATTTGATAAATTGCGTATGCTTAGATAGAAACAAAATTATTTTATATTGCTTAAGTTTAAATACTTAAAAAATTCTCTTAAAGAACATAATATGTTAATAAGAATATAAGCTGGTACTTAAAAAGGAATGTTTATGTATATATATATATATATATGAATGTGAATATTACGTATTAATATTATTAAGTAAACCTTAATTCGTCTAATTTTTAGCAAAATCAAGTGCTTACTATCCGAATATAATGTCTTTGTTGTACAGTATGCATTGCATTTATGACCTAACTTGTACAATTTTCAGGACTTGTATTCAAATTCTTACGTATTTTTAACATTTCTATAGTGCCACTGTATTCTACAAAATTATTGAACAGAAATTAAAGTAATTATTTCAACCATTATATTTGATATTAAAGGAGATATTACAGACACATTAAAGAAATTGTTGTAATACTTATACATCCGGTATAGTTGTTAGTGACGCTGACTACTGTGTCGTAAGGTCTGGATTCCAATCCGGAAGAAGGTATGGGCGTTTGAAAATAAATAAAGAGATTTAACGGCATGAAGGTGTACTTCAAATAGCCGTAAAGCTACTAGTCCACTTATGAGTTTGGTGGAGAGGGAAGAGAGGTGGGAGGCCACACTAACCAGTCCTATGGTGTTCTTCCTTTAAAAAAGGGTTGAACCGAGCCAAACCGTATTGTCACCTGCATTATGGTCAAATCTGCTGCTAACGATAGGCGTACATCTAGCTTTATATAACGATGAATTATGTGGACACTTTCAGACAAGTGGCATTAGAAACAAGATCAAAACAAGAACTTACGCAAAAAACTAGTTTTGATGAAAAATCCCCAGATTGCTTTAAAAAGAGGCAGTTATCAATAATAAAGAATCAAAGTTGAGTTAGTTAAATATGTTTCCAGGATATGTGTGTTCGAAATTTTAAAAACAACTTTGAAAGTTTGACCATTTGCAAAATTATTTGTTATTAATAATAGTGATACATTATTGATCATTATAATTTTAACACAAAGTAAGAAATCAAATAATTACTTATTGTTTGTATATAACATAGTACAAAAAATATAAAAAAATGATTACATTTGTTAGCAATTTGGGGTGCATAGGTTCCAAAATTAATTCACCCAGCCGTCACCTCTGGCAAATAAAATGACATTAAACTAGTTACGAATTGAACTGGGATTATTAGAATGACACACTTGGGAATGACATACCTTACAGCTACAAGTCTGTGGAGGTCATTATTAATCGCAGTAGCTGCTAAGTGTCACTCAGGAATTCATGCTATATTTATTTTCAATAGATCTTTGAAACAATCCATGTTAAAAGTCAAATATCATCCGTATCCAGGTGGGAAGGACATGGAAGAATACATTAAGTTTTTAATTTACTTTATTGAATTATGACATAACTGCGGTCGTAAAGATAGGGTACAGCCGCCATTTTTAAGATCTGAGAAATGTAACTCTGGTTGTTCAGAATGCCAATGAAGTGAACTAAAAGTGTTCATTTTGCATAGCCAATGACATTCTATATCACTTTACGAGGTCTAGGGACTGTATTACGACATCAAATACAAGCAAAGCATGCGCATTTTACTCAGTGGCTCCAGACCCGGGCATTTACATCATGATTTTGCACACATAGGCATTATTTTTCTGTAAAGAAGGCATTGTGCGACTCATGTACTTAGTTTTATCGATAGATGTATTACTGTCACAGTGTATCACACAGTGTCATAGGAAACCACAATTATGAATTAACATGCAGGGGGTCAGTGCTGCTTCAGACGTCGTTGCATTGTCGTTGCGAATGATTTTCGTGTTGTAAGCAATCCCACTTCCTCATTCAAAGTACATGATGTGGTTGTATGATCCTGCAAGGCTGACCTGACCACATGTATGCCCTGTCCTCTCGTGCGTTAGACGAGGGAGGTCGTTGGGATACTCATATGAATTTCTCAGAATCATGGATTTCATATTCTTATGACAGTCATTGGATTCATAGAAAGGCGCGTAGTAATATCGTGGAACAATATAATATACTACATTTTCGAAAGACATAATCCTGCCTATCAAATTCTACATGTGTATGCGGCCTTTTGGGATGACACGAAATTTCCACGATTAATCAACATTGAAATGTGATTTCCGAATGAGTGATCTGTTACTTAACTGTTATTTATTTTATAGTGTGTGAAATGCAGTTTCGCCCTTTTGCGTTGTCTAAAAATTGTCTAATTATTTGCATATGTCGAAATCTTTTTTCTTTAAAGCCAGTTTAACATATGTATCAATCATCCTTCTTGACGTTATTACTTCAATGTTCAACCATTTTATCATCTACGTGTAAGCAAGTTTTCAATTTCGAGTTTAATTAGATATCTTAGTTTCTTCATAACTATATTGGTTGAGCAGAAAAAATCAATTTTTCAACTTTAAGTCCATTTAAGCAAATACGATTTATTAAATGGAAGTTCATTGGTTTCTTTCAGGAAAAAACCCTCGACTTCATAATGTTTTACCATGGTCTTCCACCTACCTACACAGTGACATCCCCATGAATTATTTCTTTTTTTCGTACTGAACATTAAAAAAGAATCGAACGATTGAACGAAGAATCATTAACTGAAGCGAATGAAGGAGAAGGAGAATGGTGAAGTGCAATGATAATCGTTATTTGGAGCGTTGGAACAACTAGAAATTCCGGTTTCTTAGAATGCCTCATTGAATGCAATATTTTATAATATTCACGAAATGAATTAGAAACATTAGTATCTTGAAATGTATTGGGGATACCTAACCGTAATGTGCATTGTATTTTATATAATACCGTATCACGAAATGAATTAGAAACATTAGTATCTTGAAATGTATTGGGGATACCTAACCGTAATGTGCATTGTATTTTATATAATACCTTAAGTCGAACACATTTACCATAGTAATCAGAATTTATATATAATGATAAAAAAAACTTTATTCTAATGATTTTTGTTATTCAATGAAAAATGATTTCGCGAATTATTTTTGGTATGAATACTATGTTAGTATTATATACGAAGTATTTTGATATGTATTTACTATAATTAATTTCAATGTAATTAGTATATGTTTTAAGTAATAATCATTTTTATTTTATTCTGTGTTTTTTAAAAAAACTTTTGGATATTTTGTAACAAGCATGGAAGAAAATTTAAATTATATGAACATAATATAAAATTATATGATGTAATATCACTAAACGTTTAAATTAACATATGGTAACAAACTAATAATGAAATGTTGATATTTTGTTAATGAACGAACTTATAGATATTTTTTTTTCAAAAGGGACGCAATTTTAATTTCTGTATAAAGAAAAATAGAATAAAAATATTTTTATTCTAATTTTTCAGATTAAAAAAAATCAAAGTTCTTAAGATTTTAGTTGTTTTTCAAAAATGTGTGTGAATGTTTTCTTAATGAAAAAATTCAAATGCTCGTATTTTAATTGTTTTCTACAATTTTGTTTTGTTGGGACCTTTGTTAAAATAGATGTAGATAAAAAATTACGTAGTTAGGATTTGCAAATTTCTTTGAATTAATACAATTGCCTTAAAGTAATTTGTGACACTGATTTTAAAAGTTTTCAGACCTTAAACTTTACAGCAGCTGTATATTTTAGTGATAGAGAAGAAAATGCTTTTATTTCCGTTACTTGAATCCTAAATTGAAGAAGTCATTTATCAGGTATTTATACCTGTGTCGAAATCATTAAAGTTTTTGGAGTGTGTTGAAACCCACTCTCCATGCATTAATAAAACAAATAATACAAATATAAATGAATTGAAGGAAAAATAATTTACCCATATGTTAATGCAAATAAATTTGAATATTAGTATGTTTGTAAAATAAAGACAAGTTTCCGAAAACTGGTTAAGTCTCATATCAAGAATTGGATTTACGTTATGCATGACTTTATAATTTTAGAGAATAATTGATTCAATCTGAAACATAGAAAAAGTAATAAACTATCTACTATTATGATTATTTAAGCATAACGTTAAATATATATATAGAATTTAAACGTTTTGGTAGTAATATAGTTAGAAAATTTTCCAGAAGTTTAATTTTTGTAAACATTTTTTTTCAAAAATCTTCATGCGGTATTTTAAATTTCAAGACTTACTTAACTGGAAAAATTAGCATTTGTATATAAATTTCGTTATATTAAAACTGATGAACGAAAATTTTGTGCAAAATATGTTTATAATGAAAAAATATAGACTTTAGAAGTTATTTTTTCGTAAACTGTAACAGTATTAAATTACATGATAACGGTAATAAATTATATGCAAGTACTGGATTCATTATATTTAGGCTTATCATATGTTCTCGATTAGCCCGAACAGACGTTTAAGCAATTTCCTATAAAATATTAGACCTTATTTTCCACAACTTATTTTTTTAACATTCTCTTTTGGCTGTGAAAGTATCTAATAATGCACTTATGAAATTAAAAGCTGACTCCTCTACATGAATATAATGATTTGAAACATATTCAAAATTAATGTGTTACTTCAGGAATAAGAAAATAGTAATTTAAGAACTCTTCTGCCAAACAATTTTGTTATTAATTTTAAAAGAAAAGTTATTACATTCATAAATAAATATTATTTATAAGCGATGACACAATTTTTATATAAAATTACAGTATCCATTATTTAGAATTGCTTGGATACAACTTTCATAAAATTTATCCACTAAAATTGCACACACGTTGTTAATGAAATAATAAATTATTCCACACACACACACAAAAATACAGATGACCTACTTGATAAGAACATTTTAATGAACCGAGTAATTCAAAAACCCGAGTAAATTGTGAAAAAGTACCAGATACTATCAAAGAGCCGTGCAAAGTAATTTTTGAAGTGTTTTTAAAGGCTGATATTCCATGTAATTTTTTTAATTGTTCTGTTTGTGATGTCTTTTCTTGGAGCATCTGCTCCATTTGAAAGTTTTCCTATTATGGGGAACATTTGGGCTGCAGAAAGGGGTAGATTTTCAGTAGCTACTGTTAAACATCTGCTAAATGTTAAAACTAATTTAGAACAGGGGTGCCCAACCCAAATCGGTTGGTGGGCCAAGTAAAAATTTACTAAACTGAGGTGGGCCTCACATATGAAAATAAAACAAATTATTCAAAATATTTTACTATCGTACAACATTCAAAATCTTTTATTACCGTACAATTAATGTAACACTTCTTTTTGTATTTTACTTGAGATTTTATTTTAATAACGATGGATAATTTAGTTGACGCGCATCGTAGTTGATTGGTCATGATTTCATCGAGCAACCTGCTGCGATACTTTGTTTTTACCAGGTTTAATTTGGTAAAAAAATGACTTGCAGCGATTAGTAGTTCCAAATGCTGATATAATGCGCATAGTCAATCGTTTTAAATTCGGAAATTTATCTTCGAGGATATATTTTTGATAATATTCAATCCTATTCCTTTCGCACAGACTTTTTAGCTTGATGTTTGATTGTAATTCTATTAGCTCCATTTGTAAATTTAAAGGCGCTGATTCCACCTCTACATTAAATGGAGCTAAAAATATTGTAAACATTTCATCAAACTTTTGTATGTAGGAGAATCTGGTATTAAATTCTTGAAATAATTTTCCGATTTCCGTAGAATGTTTGAAGATGTTTATATGGTCACTTTTACAGTCATTTAACAATAGGAAATGAATCAAATTGATTAACCGCAATTGATTTTCGTAAAGCTTTAGCTTTGCTACAAATGCTTTTATATCTTGATAACAATCGGTAATCAACTTATTTTCACCTTGTAACTTCTGGTTTAGCTCATTCAGTTTCATTGTTATATCTGTTAGAAAACATAAATTTAGAAGATATTTGTCATCCGAAAGTTCACTTGGATTATGACCGTTTTTGTTCATGAAAGTTTTAATTTCTTCCCTTAATTTCCAAATTCGCAATATGCAGTTTCCGCTACTTAACCACCGAATTTTGGTGTAATAAATGATATCACCGTATTCAGATTTCAGTTGCCTAAGATATTCTTGAAATTGACGATGCTTCAATGGATTGTTTTTAATTGAATAAATTACCTTAACAGCAACTCTTTCATCACATGTGATATATTTAATACTTGTGCACATAGATTCTCGAGGTGCAAAAATGACAAATTAAGATTTCAAAGTCATTTGAACTGTTTCCTAAAGCTTTTGTGTGATCGAAAATTAATTAAACAGCATACACAGATTTTCCAACCATCGAAGGGGCTCCATCAGTTGCAATGTCTACAAGATTTTTCAAATATTTCTCACGACTTTGTGCGCAATTTATGACAGCCTCCTTGACATCTCTTCCGGTGGTAGTACCTTTCAAACTCACAAGTTCGAGTAGTTTTTCAGTAATATTCATTTGTCTATCGACACCTCTAATCAAAATAGCAAGTTGAGCAGTATCTTTTATATCTGACGTTTCATCCAAAGCCAGTGAAAAATATACGAAACTAGTTGCAACTGTGTTTAGCGACGCACACATCTCACGTGAAATGTTTTCTATTATTCTTTCTACAGTTTGACGTGACACACTAATTTGAGTAAAGATTTCCAGTTTTTGTGGACAGATTTCTTCAACTACGGCAATTAGACAGTCTTTGATATAGTTACCGTCTGTAAAAGGTTTCTTTTTTTAGCAATGCTGGGGGATACTTAAAAGCTAGCAGTTTGCTTCTGAAATATGAATTGTTGAGATGTCAAATTGTTCTTCAAAGACTGTAACTTAGCTCTTCGATAGCCAATAGTAAATTTATCAATCTCTCCATGTTTTTGTTCATAGTGTCTTTATATGGTGTATGATTTTTAAACTGAAATTGAATGACGACAAACCAAACACACAACATTGTCTTTTACATGAATAAAAAAGTGCAAAATTTAAAATTCCGTTAGAAACATTCTATTTTCATCATCAAAATTCCTTTTCTACTTTTCAATTTTTTTTTCAGCCATGACGAATAAATATATAAATAAGATTTATTGAATAATTATTCATATTATCAAAAAACAGCAAGTTTACCTTTTACTGGATCACAATCACAACAAAGTTCAAATTAGACCGATTGCACTTGTTGGTGGGAGAATATCTCTTAACCTACAAGGTTCTTATCTACAGTAGATTTATAGTGCCATCTGAGGTAACGTAGTATATCAACTATGTGCGTAACACCTTCACAATTTATACTTGTGTTACAAAATGTCTGCAAAAAATTGATTTAGAGTTTCTAAATTTTTTATTTCAAGTGCAACAAGCCAATTAAGCAAAGAAGAACAGCATTGTAATTATTACACTTTTCGACAATTTTTTTTTCTGTCCGATAGCAAAATGGACTAAAAAAATGGCAAATTAACTTAAAAATATAGGCATAAATTATTTCTATTACAATAGAACTAAATACACTACTCACTCTCAACGAAGTTCTCGTTGAAAGAGGAATAACATACCCAAGCTCCTCTGCTTTCCTTCATCCATCAACACCTGTTATTACAATTGCTTGAAAGTCAAATGAAGGGAAAAATATTTTGGAAAAACTGCAAAGGGAGAGGTGGGGATGGATCAAACATGATATTTTCGATTCAACCGTATGTAATCCAAACGTCTAAAATAATATAGACAGAAACTTCAATTGGGCCGCAAAAAGTCTCCAAATGAGCCACATGCGGCCCATGGGCCGCAAGTTGGGCATACCTGATTTAGAATATTCTTGTTACGAATTTTTTGATGAAGTGAAACCGAACAAACCATTTCTGAAAACGTTGTGTATAATGAAAACTACAAATGAATACTAAGTAATGTTTTATAATGTTTCAGTTAACAGTCAGGACTTTTAATTAATTCCAAAAATATGTCATGGATGGGAGTCCTAAAAAAATATGTGAAATATGATCAACTTATATATATATATATATATATATATATATATATATATATATATATATATATAAAGATTGCCCAAATGATTTTCTGCTGCCATGCTATCATTAAGCGAGATCTGAGGGTATCGCATACATTCTCTTCACTCTGCGCACTATATGGGGGCATGATCAGTCATATGTCTCTTCAAATTGCAGAGTTATAACACCAATGCTACTTTTTTGGGGCCGATCTTTAATCGTCTATGCTTTGCTTAAGGGGAGAAGCTTTTTCAGTAAGGGAACTGCGATGCATACATTATTACTATTTAAATTTAAGTGAATCAATTTTGTGAAGGAATACAGCAATACGGCTTTTGCTGATGCTAGTTTGAGTTATAACTATTAAAATTATATTGTGGGTTGTCAATGTATCTGTACATAGCATTCGGAGCTTAGTTAACCTAGTCCAGGTATAATTGCCGTGTATCTGCATTTTTTCATATATAGTCTTGTTATGTATATTTATTATTTAATATTAATAATTAGTGCTAAATCAAATGCAACAGACTTTTTTCTTTCCCCCTTTTAGAACTTGGGAGGTCGAACGGGGAAATATTTACGACCCAGTTCGGTCGCTTTGAAAAGTAAGAACCAAGAGATCAATCGTTTACAGCTAGTTGGTATCCGAACACGTTGAAATGACCGAATTCTCTCAAAAAACACATTTTTTGTTTTTTATTTTATTGAATAGAGCTATCTTTTGGCTTTCCAAAACACTCTTTGTTTTGTTTCTACGTTACCTAGAGGTCAAGTTATAATCAGTTTTATCAAATTAAAAAAAAAAACCGGAAGTGAGTCTTTGATCTACCGGAAGTAGGCATTTAAATGGCTCAAAATCTGTCAAAAATTAGCTTAAGGAGCAGTTTTCTTGGAAATAGTTTTAAATTCCTCTTAAGGAAATAATAGAAATAGTTTATTGTTTTAAAGTGAGTGGCAACACAACATTTCTTCCAATAGTTTGGCAATAAGAGTTTGTGTTTACAAAATTTTCAATCGCTTTTCGATAGCTTTTAGCTCGAGTTATTTGATTGATTTTGCTAACGTTGTCGGTTTTTTTTTCGAAGTTTTAATTTTATTATTTAAATTTTGCACACTATTAAGTTATGGCTAATCCCAAGAATCGAAATTCTACTCGTAAATCTAAATTTAAAGGCAATAGATACACTATTAAGAATAACCAATATGAGATCAACAAAAAATGTCAGATCTGCACCTACTGCAAGTGAAAGAAAACTTCAAAAGGATTCAAAAATGTCAAATACTGTTGAAAATGAAGATAGGAACGTAATTATTAATTTAGAAATTTTAAGTAATGTGATTTCCTTATTATGCTGTCCTGAATGTTTAGAAAATAAGCTTCAACTTTTGCAAGAATCTGTGTTTGGCTTAGCATCTAATATGATACTAAAATGTAAAAAACTGTAACTTTTAAGCTCCTTTTGTACATCTATGAAAGTTAACAAATTGCACAATATTAACCTTTCCTTTGTTTTTGGCTTAAGAATCATTGGAAAGGGACACTCTGCTGCAAGGAAGCTGTGTTCAGCTATCAATGTGAAATCTCCTTCTAAAACAGCTTTCAAGTATCTTGAAAAAATTAGAGCATGTTTCTAATAACGTTGCATATAAAACTATGAATGAGGCTGCAGCTGAAATCCACGAGAAGAATAATTTTGATGAAGTTGTTCAATGCGGTGTGTCGGTCGATGGAACTTGGCAACGTAGAGGACATTTGTCTTTAAATGGATGTGTTAGTGCTATTTCCATAGATACTGGTAAGGTTTTAGACATGGAAGTAATGTCAAAAATGTGCAGATTATGTTTGAAGAAACATGAAAATAGAATTGCACACGAGTGTGAAAAACATGTTGGGTCATCTGGTGCGATGGAACCTGTTGGTGTGTACCGAATATTCGAAAGATCTGCTGAGACGAGAAAATTGCAATATGTACATTTTTATGGAGATGGGGATTCGAAAAGTTTTGATGCGGTTAAAAATATTTATGGTGAAAACAGCGTTAAAAATTTGAATGCATTGGCCACATTCAAAAGCGTGTTGGCTCAAGGCTTCGAAAGTTGAAGCTGAAGCAAAAAGGTCTGGGAGGTCGTGGGAAATTAACTGATAGTTTCATCGATAAACTACAAAATTATTATGGCATCGCTATCAGATCCAATGTGAATAACATAGAAAAATGCAAAGTGCAGTGATTGCAGCATTTTTTCATTGCTGTTCCAACAAAAACCAACCGATGCATGGCCAATGTCCAGTTGGACCCGACACCTGGTGCAAATTTCAACGAGCTACATTTGAAGGAAAGATGCATATTGATACTGGCAAGGGACTTCCTCAAAAAATAATTAAGATTATCAAGCCTCATTATATGAAGCTATGTGACAAAGATTTATTGAATAAATGCTTACATGGGAAAACGCAGAATGCAAATGAAAGTTTTAATGGCATTCTGTGGAAGTTTATCCCGAAAGATATTTTTGTCGAGTTACAAACTCTGAAATTAGGAGCTCACATGGCTGTCATACAATTTAACAAAGGTTTTCGAGGATTGTTAGATGTGTTGAACCAAGCTCAGATACAAGTTGGTGTCAATACTGTAAGCGGTTTTGCCCAACTCGATGAAGAACGCATTAATGAGTCAAAGCGTCATTCATTATCTGAAGTAAAAACTTCCAGAAAAAAAAAATAGGTCACGAAAGAAAAGAAAATTAGCCAAAGCTGAGATACAAGAGGGCATAACCTACAAATCAGGGGAATTTTAGGTTTCTGTATGTATAATTTATATTAAAACAACAAAAGTTTAAACTTTAAATCCTTTTTTTTTCTCGAAACTGTTTTTTATGTATAATGTATTCACGGTGAGTCTGATAACTCAAAATATTATGAATATATTTCTATAAAACTTTTTGAACCTAATACTTATATTGTTTTCTAGAGTATGTACTAAAATATTTTTATTGCATACATAGTTTTTGATTTATGGCCAGTTATTTAAATAATGGTCTCATAAAAATGACACATTTCCTATAATATTTACTCGATGAGCTCTAAAATTTTTTAAATTTTACTAAAACATTAAAATTTTAGTACATCCTCTAGATAAATGCAACTTATTTGTTTTAGTAATATTTTTACTGATCTAAGTTAATTATTTTTTTCTCTAACTGCTTTGTCGTTTTTCAAAATATTGCTAAAATTTCCCTTATAATTGAGATTTTTGTAAAATTTAGGCAATTTATTTTAAATATTTTTAGTTAAATATTAGTATTTATTGGTATTCATCCCTAAAAAAGCATTTATAATGTTTTAATATGTTATTTTCAAAAAAAGTACTCCGAACGTGTTCGGATACCTTAGTTGCCTTGGGCATTCTTCTTTGAAAGCGTAGATATCCTCTCTTGATCAATCCTCTTTGAAAAAGATACGGTGTTTTTTCTCCTATATGTTCAGTCACAGTAAAATTAAAAACGAAATGAAAGGTAAAAAAAAAAAAAAGAGTAAAAAATGAAATAAATAGTATGTTAGAAGTTGAAAAATAATTATATTTTCTTCAAAGAAAATTATTTTTCTGTCATTTTTTAAAAATTAAAAATATATATATATATTTGGTATTGCGATTTGAACCAGAAAAAGCATCCTGTATTCATTTTTGAATATGAGAGTAAGAAAACGCGTTCACTTTCCTGTTTTTTAAAAAGTAATGAGGTAAAAAGAGAAAAGGCCCTATCTCATTTTTAAACAATAACACAATAAATATTACATACAATGATTATATTTATGAAATAAAAACCGAAATTTCTTATTCAGTTATATTTTTAATTTAAAATAGCATAAAAAACGATTTCAATACTTTTAATTTATTTTAATTAAAATCATATAAAAGATATTTTTATGTTAACTGAATATTTTTCGGAAAAAATTTTAATTTTCCTTCCTAGTGTTCTCTTTTTCGAACTTCTCGTATTAAATAAAAATTCCTTTTCTACATCGGCATTTGTGATTGACATAACACACATTCAGTCAATAATTTTTAATTTTAATGGGGGATTTACTTCTTCAAATGCGCATGACAGTACTTCTAACCATTTTCTACTCAAGTTAAATTTCTTATCTTTCTGTTACTTTTATTACAAAGAAACATGTCACACATCGATAACTACATTTTCACACAATTCAGTCATTACAAATTCTATTGTGAGAAAGGCTTTCCTAATTAATCTTGTCATTCAAAACAGGACACTTAAAGCAATTTTGTTCAGTGAAGTTAACCGACAGTTCCACAATGTATTCATACCAAATTTTAAAAACAAATTTAACACTTGGATCTGTATCCTGTATTAAATTTTTCAGTATACACAAATATTTCCTGCTGTAGGGAAGATATATTATGAGATGTGGTGTGCGGTTGTGAAAGAATGTTTTCGTACGTGTAGACTATTTTTTAAAATTTAAATATCACTGAAGCTGATCATATAACTGCAAATGAGCCTTATTTTAATGTGTGCTGGTTTCAAAGTAAAACACTTTACAATATTAAACAGCCTATGGGTTTATACTCAATATCAAACTATTCGCAAAATGGCTTACAACTTCTATTTAAATTGTAAAGAAACTGAAATATAATCATATCTTACTGCAGTCAAAAATATTCATAATATGTAAGTATCCTGTTGCTCTACTTATTTCTGTACATTTTAAAAACTGTAGCTGAATGCAATTTTTTATATTTTTAAACGAGGCATAACAGCTCACACAATCGTAAAAATGTCCTTATCATTTTTAAATATACTACTATAAAACGTATATGGATTGTAAGATCAGTTGTAAAATCCTAAAAGCTTTTAGAGGAGCTAAAAACATGTAATTTTGGACTGATCAAAATTTTAATATAATACACAAATATACATGTTATTAAGCAAATACATTTGAAGAATCAAACTTCCTTCTAAAATAAACGTAATTGAAAGAAAAATGTTTAATTGCAAATGACTGGAAATACATGTTTATCTAAGGGGTATCCCCAAAGTGAGGTAATCCTCAAACTTCAGACTCAAACTCAGTGGCACAACAATCCATGAGGGCCAGGAACTACTGTGCCCATCATAATACACGTGACCATTGGACGCTGAGGTGCATGAACGGATGTCCCGATTTGGTGGTCTGTCTGAAGAGAGACCTTCAGTGTTTAAGACCCGAAGCAAGCTTGGTACTCATTTATCGACCCAATATAGCGGGAATGAAAGACAGAGTCGACATTTCGCAGCCCGTTAATAGAACCCCAGACCTGTGGTGTGGAAGCACTATACACTTTCACTCAATCCTATTCGGTGAAAAATAAAATTTAATGTTAGAATCTTATATAAATCCCTAATGAATGAAGGAGTCCAAACTTTTTTTTCATGTAATCTGTTTAGACGGAAATGGTTAATTATGAACATTTCACAAGTTACATAAATTAAAATTAACCGTTATAGTTAACATAAATTTTTAAGGGTACAAAAGGTGTATTTCGGCTGCACGAATTAATTTTAAAAGGAATACGGTTACGAAAAAGTAGTAAAAATCTATCTAAAGTAGGGTTGGTTACCTTCGATATTGTCAAACACAACAATGTATTGAAGCCAATTCCACAATTCGTTGTTATAAAAATGTATGGAAAATTACAAGATTTATTTTTGCATTTGTAATTTATATATATATAATTTTTCCTGGGAACTTTAAAAGCTAGAGCGGCATCCATCAAAACCGCGGTTCTCTCTCTGTTTTTCCAGATCGCCCCTGACTAAGCCGGCTCTGCCATAGTAAGTGAAAATGCCGGATTTTGTTTGTCAAGATCATTTTATAGCAGACTGCATTTTTATGTATTTTAGATGGTCGTTTTATATTTTCTACATCAATATCTTAATGTCTGAATTTAAAATTACATAAAATTCTTGACATTCGCATCAATGACCATGATAATTTTTATTAGTATATGAATGTGTCATCACACGATTACATGACTGTTATTAACATATTATTTTAACCATTTAATTAATATTAAGTATAACATAACGCATACAAATTTTCTGAATTTTAAAACAAATATTTCGAAAACTACTTCAGATATACTCAAATTTTTTATTCCTACGCTTTAGCTTCTCAGTTTTGCTTCTCTATGTAAGAATTTATTGTAATTGTATATTCATCAATTTTTTTAGTATATTTTTTGCTCTTAGCATGCGGGTTTCAACCGAATTGTATGAAATCTTCGAAATATATTAAATGAATGATTGAATATTAACGTCGCACTGTTCAGCTACACGAGGGCTTTTGGCGACGGACCACGTAATTTTGAACCATGGTGAAGTGACGTGGACGACACCTGAGCTGGCACCCCCCTCTCCTAACTTCCCCACCACACCAACGGGAGGACGTTTCAGCTCTCGACAGATTTAACGCGCATCGCTGCCCTACACGGCGGGTCTTTAGTGGTACTGGGCTCGAACTCGTGACAAAGCAAGCCACGTTCCGATACCTATACCACTCGGCTACCGCGGCCGAAATATATTAAAAGATACCAAAGAAGCTATATAATAAAATTTGAAATTTTTATTGTACTCAAACAATTGCTTAAACTTATGGTAAATAATTTTTAACTGCGCGATGCATTTTTTTTCGAAATTTCAAATGGAATTTCTAACATAAAATTTCTAGCTTTATATAAGGTCGAGATTTCAAAACATATCCAGATTTTAATTACTTATTCAGTTAGCCTTTAAAAAAGATAAATGTTGAGGTATTTTGTATAAATATATATTTTTGAACAATATATAATTCGAATGTTTTTCAATAGCTCGAATTTAAAATTGATTTTTATGTTTATTTATATGCATATAAATGTCTACTGTAAATGTTTCCGTATATTTTTGATTACCATTTATTCAAACATTCCAGTTATAAAAAAATGTGTGAAAATCTTCATTCATGTTGTCTTTGATGTAAACTGAAGTTCAAGCACTTAAAATTCAAATATAATTCGGTGTATTTTAACAATATATAACCAGGCACTGTACTTAAACTTACCTGAACACTTAGGCTTTGAAATCTAAAAAAAAAAAAACTAATAAATCTTAATTAGTTTTTTTTTTTTCGTTATTATTTTTATCAAAGAGTAAGAAAATGTTTCAAATGATTTGATGAAGTTTAAATTTATTCATTTTTAGTGGTTTGAAAATTGAAAAAGTTCCAAATTTTAAAGAGTTTGATGTTTTATTAATTTTTTCGGTATCTTATAATAAAATAATCATGTTTCAAAAACTGAAAGCTTTGAATAAGAAAAATGAAGCCAAAGAATATACTTAAAAAAAGATATAATTTGTCTAACTATATAAAATAGCAGATTGCCCTGACACGCCCCAACTTGTTACAGTTTGAAATTAATATGAAACCAAAATGGAATTGTAACATATTTTACTTATGCGTTGGGACTTTTGGAAACTTTTAAAATACAAGCTAGAAAAGAAACACTTCTTGGGTTGTAAAGAAATTTCTTCCCGATTTTTTACGATTGGGGGGGATCAAAACACGGGGTTCACTGCTGCCATAAAACTCCTGCTGTGTTGCTTCCTCCGTCCCTCATTATCTTTCAAGATGTTAAACCTTAAAAGGGGGAAAGGATTTCAGAAAAGTGCAGCTAATCCGCTTTTGAAAACGTTACTTGAAGGCAGAAAAATCCGTGCAGTCCATTTTCGAAGCATCTCTAGTAGGGCGGAAAAATCCGTTCTGTGCAGTTGGAGGGTTAATATTTAATACTACATATAACTTTTAGAGTTTAACTTAACATCAAAGAATCCTAGAAAAATATATAGTTATAATATTGAAGCATTTTGAGAGTTTTTATTTATGTAACAGTGTAGTTTTAATACATATGTGTGAGCTAGGGATATAATATACATATATCTAGATGTTAAAATAGTTTTCAACTTTATAACACTCCAATTCTGTTACAGTAAAACGGGAATTGATATTCAAACTTCCTTTTGGCTGTCTGTATGGAGCATTTCTAAGGGTATACTCTTAGTCTCAATATACCGTAGCAATCTATGGTAATAATAATTATTTCGTGCAATTGTATTTCCTGAGACGTTTCCTCTTGAATACTAATCACAAAGTGAGCAAAGTGCCACAGGCGCGTATACTTAATTAAATACATATGAGTTAAGTATTACATTGCTTCGACATGTTACGCTCATATAACGACTCAGAATTACAAATTTATGCTTGCCATATAATCGGGATCACATATTTAATTATACATAAATGCTATAGACTTTTTATACCAACAAAATAAGTTTGTGTAAGATTGTTTTGCAGATTATTTTTCTTTTATATTTACTCTAAAATCAAATTTTTATTTTATATAACTTCAATATTTCATATTTTAATTTTGATATTTAGTAATAGAAAATGAACATTAATCCTCCTTAATTTAAATTTTCCTTAGATTTTATATAAGAAAAGTTGCATTTTTCTAGTTTTATTAACATGGTTATCAATAATAATACACTGCTGCACAATTGCTAAGGACGGATAACACTATCATCCATAGCAACCACAAAATGAAAGGAAGCAAAGTGTGGAAAATTAGAATAAGTGCGGGATATTAGTAAGAAGATGTATGAGTATGCAATTTTTTTTCCACGTCTGTTCATCACGTGATAGCGTTCATAAGAGCTTTAAAGGTGTTGACGCGTGTGGACAGTTGTTGTTTCAAGTCAAAGTTTTACAGGAAAGATTTAATAGACGAACTTAAAATTTTTGGCATGTCTTCCCGACATCACATAGATGATTTTATGAGTGACCGAATTATTGGAAAGATCGAAGAAGGGCGAAATTAACAGATGTTGCCAGTTAGTTCGACATCGCCAACAGCGTTGTTTCACGGATGTGGAAGTCATTTAAAACTACTGGAATGTGTAGTAGACGGCACGGGAGAGGTCGTTTTAGAAGTACGACGCCTGCAGAAGACAGATATATCGTCCTATCAGCAAAAAGGAACAGGCGCACCACAGCTCAGCAGGTGGCAAATCAGTTTCTTGCTGCCTCACGAAAGCAGATCTTCCGAAAAACTGTTGCCAGACGTTTGAGGGGAGGAGGACTATACGCACGTAGACCTGTTGTGTGTGTCCCATTGACCAGACATCACCGTACTGCGAGTTTGCAATGGTGTCGTGAGCATTACAATTGGACTGAACAAGACTGGACATGCGTACTATTCTCAGATGAGAGTAGGTTCAGTCTGTCATCGGATTGTTGACGCCAACTGATCTGGTGCGAGAGTGGTACTGCTTATCGTCCAGAAAATATCCAGGAAAAGACCGATAACCGACATGCAGTATTATGGTGTGGGCCGACATCATGATCAATGGCCGCACGCGCCTACATGTGGTTGCAAATGGGACTATGATGGGCCAACGATACATTGATGAAGTTCTACTTCCTCATGTTCGTCTTTTCCGTGGTGCTGTTGGTGATAAATTTGTTTTTATGGACGACCACGCAAAATGTCATTGAACACTCGCTGTTCAGGATTGTCTAGACAGCGAGGGTATTCAACGTCTCGTATGGGCAGCGCGTTCTCCAGATCTAAACCCCATTGAAAATGTGTGGGATGCTTTGGGGAGGCAAGTTGCTGGTCGAAACTATCCTCCGACAAACAAGAACACCCTCATCCGTGCACTCACAGATGAATGGAATAAATTGCCTCAACAGCTGCTGGATAATGTTGTGCAAAGTATGGTACGACGGGGTGGAATGTTGCATCACATTCCACGGTGGACATATCCCGTACTGATACCTTTCTTTAAGGTGCCTGCTGAGTTTTAGATGCATTGTTCCATTTTTCCGTACGCAGATCAAATGAACATTTTTTTTCTTTCAGATGTTTCACAGATTTTGTACTTTCCAGAACAATAAATATTCTTTATTCTAATGTCTGGATAGTGTGGCAACTATATTTTATTCTACTAGGCCTCATGACTCGCATAATGTTATGCTACATAGTAATTTGTGATCCGTCCTTAGCAATTGTCCAGCAGTGTATTATAAATATATATAGTTTAACCTTACTATTTAAAACAATTTTTTAAAGAGAGTGAATAAAGATTTTGTTTAAAATTATTGGTAGTAATATGTGTGAAATATGATTTGGAATAACTTGGCTACAGTATATAATATTTATAGATAATGGGAAATATTTTAACAAAGAGTTATTTTACTTTTTATTTCTAACTAAAGCATTTCAAAGGTTCCTTAATTTAATTCATTGATATTTTAGACTTAAATATCCAATCGCTGTTAAGTAGTTTCGAAAATACTAAAAATATACAGAAAAATATTATTTTTTTACGCAAACAATTTCGACTTTTATACTTAAAAATAGTCAAAATAACTAAGTTAGTGACTATAAAATTAAAAATGGTCAGTGTTTTCATAAAACAAATATACAATAAGATCATATGTTTACTGATTAAACACACATTTATGAGATAACTTTAAAATAATACTTTCTGAATTTTTATCAACATAATTGCAGAATTTTTTGTGAACGTATGCTCCATATAGTGCAGAAAAAAGTTTGCATATTATTTTTCTTAAACGTACAATCATGGACAAAAAATGTGCGGAAAAAGCAGCAGTCGTCAAAATGAAAAGCAATTTTAGACACGTAATGTCTACTTTATTAATGATTAGAAAAACAAAGAAAAAATTAGAAAATTAAAGAAAAAAAAGGATAATTTATTTCAGAGAAAAAGGCAAAAACATGGAGGATTAATACCCTATTGAGCTCCCTCTAGCGCGAATGCACGATGCGATTCAATCGGGCATGGAGGCATGCAAGTTCTGCATGTCTTGAGATATTTCGTTCCATATTTGCTGTAACATTGCCTGCAGTTCATTCAAATTCGTAGGAGGCCCAACTCGCGTTCCCAAATGATCCCTGATTTGCTCGATTGGAGACAAATCTGGGGGTTGCGTAGGCCAAGGAAGTATAGCAATAATGCGGAGACAGTCTTGTGACACTCTTGCCGTGTGAGGCCGAACATTGTCTAGTTGAAAAATGGCTTCTTGGAGCCGTTGTATGAGTGGCCACACATGTGGTTGTTGGATGTCATGCACATACCACTGTCATGGTACCACGTCTCAAACCAAGGGGTGACCGTGTATTTTAGGCAATGACACCCTATACCAACAGAACCAATTGTGAGAGTGGTGTGCTGCTGTAAAGCAAAGGCATTTCTAATCATTGGTATATCTCCCCAACACGTACCTCCTGCCAAGTTTCGTTACGATATCGCAATTATTTCTTGGTAATCTAATTTTTTGGTCCTTGAGTGCATTTATTCAGGATATTTAAAGACATTTTAAACTGATATTTAAAGACATTTTAAACTGCCAGATATCCTTTAAGAGCTTTCAAGGCCACCTGATATTGTACGGATTTAAACGCTTTTACGGCTTTCACATGATAGCCTTTTCAAGAAGATGGGAGTTGGAAATTTCTACGTGAGTTGGCTTTAAAATCGAACATTTTGGCTTAATAGTAACCAGAAAGTCTGGGATTTCCATTACCCTTATAGTATCAGAGTACGTTCGGAACCGTGATTTTAAAAAAGTGCATAAATGGATAACTGTCATGATATTTAGTGTCACTTAAATTAGAATACATGCATAAAATTGTTTTAGGGATATTTTGACAAAAATATATTTAAATACAATATTTTGGCAATAAATAAACTTAGAATAATTTTTTTTTTGCAAAACGTTCTCCTTTTATAAAAAATAATTATAAAATAATAATATTTTGCTTAAACAAAGTAAAGACTTCTCCAGAGAATCTGAACTAGGATTTCTGAAAAATTCACATTACTTTCAGAGTTACCACCAATTGAAATAAATATTGGCGTTTTTTTTCTTAAAATTGCTCCCCTCTGTTGTCGTAAAATATAGATAAACCCACTTCTAAGTTATGTTTTTCAAAAATTATATTTGAGCATATGTAGAAAGGTCTCAGCTATATACAGGCAAAATTATATTTATAATAAAAGCATTTTTCACAAAAGGAAAATATTTTGAAAATGGGTCTGTCTATGTTCATTTTTCGTCAAAATATTGTAGTTAAATAATTTTTATTGTAATAATATTCTTAAAACAACTTTATATAAAAGTTTCAATATAAGTGACACTAACTATCATAAATATTATCCATTTATACGCTTTTTAAAAATCACGGTTCCGAACGTAGTAGAATACCTTAATCGTCCGTCTGTATCTTTTCGACACCACTATATAAAACGTATCAAATAATTGTAAAAGCTAAATACGTGCTAGCCTATTGTTCAGTAGAGTTTAGTTTTATGAAATTTTAATATTATTTCGTGTAATTTTCATTAATTATGATCCTTTATATGATGAAAAAAACTGTAGAAAAAAACCCCGAACTATTTAATCTTATAACATTAAAAAACACAATAATACTCATAAATATTAGTATAATAAACAAAATCATAGCTTTTGTGAGAATGCGAGCGTTTTCATCATTATTTATCGTTCTTATGCATAATGTCTTGTACGTACCTCATTTGAACTGAATATCATGGAATTCAATTTTTTTTCTATATTGTTCCCCTCTTATCATTTTCCTTCTAGAGACGCATATGTTCTTAGTTGCGTTGCCATTACCCTTTTTAATTTTCCATTTTATGCATTTCAGTGTATCCCTCTAAATTTAGTATTTAAAATGATTTTTCAATTTTTTTACACTGAATTCATTTGAACGTTGTAACAAAGAAGCAAATGTTATGTAATGAAACACTTAGACACAACGATTTTAGTATAACTGACTCATTTCCACTGTGAACACAATAGCACTGTATTCAAGATCAAATAAATGGGCGATATTTACTCCAGATGTTTGTTTTTTCAATAGTATCTGCTCAGTGAACTATCTTTTGCAGAACGACTAATACTTATAATGTTAAACTGTATTTGCCGTTCTCCACCAGCAGCTGTTCTAGGTATATTTAGCTGTAAAATCTCTCCTAATTAACCTAAAACCTCAGAACCCTTTCTGTGTAATAAATATGGAAAATGATTAAAAGTCAGGGAATTTTTTTTTCAAAATCCTTACAAAAGTGTGGAAAGAAGATCAATCTAAACAGCCATCAATGTCCGATCGACACCAAATGGCGTTCTTGTGTTAAAATAGTTCTTCAACATATACTTCTTCATTGTAATATCCTTATAAACGAACAGGCTGACAGATATAAGGAAAACATAGAAAAAAGTTATAAATTTCAAATTAGAGACAGTGAAATGTAAGTATTAGAATACTGAAGATCTAGCAATCCCCAGCAGCCCACATTGGAAACTATTGGCCAATTCCGGTTTCTGAGTTGACATAACTGCTTTGCAGAACATTTCCATTGAACTTGAAATTTATCGAATTCAGGATGTCATTTTTCTAATTAGATTAAATAATTTAGGATCATCCTTGTCATTATGCATTACTACTTTTTGTTGTTTCTGAAACAACGATTTACTGGCATGTTAGAGAACTTCTGAGGCAATGAATTCGGTCACTCCTACAATAGTTCATTGTTATTTGCCTAATCCTGTATACTTTGTATTTGTCTCGCTATTTGAAATAAAATTATTTTTTTCAAAGATAACCTAAAACATTATTTTACTCAATTTAATGAAAAGAAACATTTCTTCTTACATCTTGCAGAAGCTTTCTTTGGATTTGGGAGTTTCATAAGAACACAAATTACAACCAAGTGTGTGTGTGTGTGTTAAAAATAATATCGAATACTTATGAATCATTCAATTTTCTATGAAATATTGATGAATTTAAATTCTTGCATAAATGCAATAAATAAATATATTCAATAGATTAATTAGTAATGCCACAATTGCTTCATCGAGCGTAATTTTTTCCTTTATATCTATTTGCAGATACGCATTCCAAAAACATTTTAAAATAATGCATATCTAATGTACAGATCTAATAAGCGTTTATGTATATAGTTTGGGTATTTATTAAATTGTTTTTCTACTTAATTTTACAGTCTTTAGTATATATTTTTATTTGCATTATCAACTACCTAGTGGACTGTTTAAAGTATGTTCCTTATAATGACCGCTATATATATATTAACTTTTTTAATCAAACTTTTAAAGATTGAAACATGTTTTTGAGAAAGAATGACACTTAAAAGTTCACTGAGTATACAGATATTTTTTTTTACATTTAAATTTTAAGTTCATTAGGTTAAAACACACAATAATATGTATTTCTAAAACAAAATAAAATTCTTTGATTTTTACTGCTATTCATAATTTTACGCAACATAGATTCCTAGTTGAAGAATTTACAATTTTCCTCATTTAACTTCTTCTAGACTGACTGATGATAAGAAAGTATGTATATATTTATTGCCCTATTTGCAAACTTAATGAGAGAAATGCAAGGGCATGCAATGTTAGTTCATCCATCGTTTTTACTTATACAATCGGATACTAAATTTTGGACTTAAGATTCCACAAACAGACTGCTGAAATGCGCCTTGCACTTATGTGGCGATGAATTCCTTTCACAATCTCTTTTTCAAGCGGAAAAATGAAGAGTTTTCAAGAATACGTGACATGAAAGATGTAATACAGTTGAACTGGAGAGTGGTGATAAAAGTTGAGCAAAGTCGATTCCCGAGAAATGTATATACGTACATATATTTTATTAAAGCAGAATACCACAATTCAACAATTTTTTAGCTATAATCGTACTCAACTGATAAGTTAGTTGTGTGAAGTTAATTTAGTTCAAAACGCAGAAAAGAGTTTAAAAAATGAGGAAAGATACGTTGTGCTGAAAAAGTAATGAAAATTTCTGTATCATTTATGTAATAAAATTATTTATTATTGTTATTTTATTTAATTATTTGTCATCTGTTTCTACAATCATATATGATACGGGACCGTATAAGTAAATTGTTTATTAAATTTGTTTCAAATAAGTTTTCTACCATAATCCTTGTTTGGTAGCTGAAATAATTTTAACTCTCCTAAGAATATATATATATATATATATATATATATATAAATATATATCGATAAAATATATATATATATATATATATGGTGATATATATATATATATATATATATATATACATATATATATATATATATATATATATATATATATATATACATATATATACATATATATACATATATATACATATATACATATATATATATATATACATATATATACATATATATATACATATATATATATATATATATATATATATATATATATATATATATGTGTGTGTGTTTAATTAAACAAAATGTGCATTTCTATAGAAGTTCTCATTTAAATAATTCATCCTTTTGATGGAATACTAAATATTCGCTGTGTAGTTGTAATTAAACAATTGAAAGAAAATTAAGTTATCTAATTCAAAAGGTTTGAGAAGTTAATTTGTGATATTTTATAAACTTAAAAATTTGTAAGTGTTTTAATAATATGTAAACATTTGAAATTTCACTAAGGAACAATTTATACATTTTTAAAATTTCGAAATTAATTTGATTATTTACATAAAACTTATTTTACTCTACTGCTTCTGTGAAATAATTCTATATGGAATTCATTTTCTATAAATTTATGTATTAAATTTTCTTTTTAGTGTCATTTTAAAATTTAGTACATGGAGAAAAGTAAAAAAACAAGGATATGTATTTATTATTTTCGGCTGTCAGAAGCCTCTCTTTGAATGGCTGTAAAATCAATACCGTAGGAAAATACAAATATTTGTGGATCTTTGCAGAAACAACAGCATGTTATTTGTAGAGCTAAAAGTATTGATTTTTTGAAAGCATTATATCAACAAATACGGTTTTATTTACAATAAGAGTTATATATAACTAAAAGTGTAGTAAAATACATTTGTTTCATTACTTTTTAAAAAAATTGCTTTTCTCTATCCCCAATATATATAAGTATAAAAAAAAAATATCTGTTAGCATTAAAAACACAAGACGCATCAGCAAGGTTTAAGAGCAGAAACATAAAAAGTTAGAACTCATTATTTCAGAGGTTCGTATCGATATTATATAATTATTAAGGACACGGTAATAAAATGACTAAAAATTTTTAGTAGTCCTATTTATATATATATATATATATATATATATATATATATATTTATTTATTTATTTATTTATATATATATATATATTTATATATATATATATATAAATATATATATATATATATATTTATATATATATATATATATATAAATATATATATATATATATATATATATATATTTATATATATATATATATATATATATATATATATATATATATATATATATATATATATATTATTTATATATATATATATACTGGTCAATTGTCTTACATTTTTACTCATAATTTGTTTTGTTTTTTTGTTCTTAATTATAAATTTCATTATTTATCCATTTTGTTTGCAGGATATTCAGTATGATTATATTTAATTTATTACAGGTGGTTATGAAATATTGAAAGCGCCTTAGATTTATAAATAATTATTCGTTAGTATGGTGTAAGGCCACCTTTGGCATGTGATGCAGCTTGATTCCATCTAGGATTCAAATCATACACGTGCTTAATACCGTGTAGAGGAATATTGTATCATTATTCATATAAATATAGTGAAAGTTATGTAAGAACTACCGGTGGAGGATATAGATTCCGTATCAATGCTGTAAAATAGACCATAACGGTTCAAGCATGTAAGAGGTGCGGTGACTGTTATGGCCATAGTAGATGTTTAACTTCATCATCGTGCTTATTAAAACATGATTAGTCAAGTCCCGCTGCATAGATAAAAGCATTATCAGCCGGCAAAATTTCCTTTCTCGCAGGAAGTAAAGTTTACATCATAGTATAGACCTGTGCAGCAAAATGTGTTGTGTACTTTCCAGCAATGATTCTTCTTTTCAGGGTTATGGTCACGCAAGAAACCATGATACAGTTGTAAATATCATGGCATAATTATGTCTATGCTTGACAGCTGGAAGGAGAAAATCACGATCATACACCTGTACAGGTGTCCTTCAAACGTGCATGGTAATTTCCAAACTTGGCAACCTGTTTATATTTTTATGTATTTTTTTTGTCTTATGTGTTTATAATACTCTGAGTTGCATTTAATTATTTACTGATCTAGAGTTTTCAATGTTTTTTTTTCCAAATTGATTTTTGTTACTTTTATTTTTAAAAAAATAGTTGTCATATCCATAAGAACATATTAAAGTATTTTTCTGCCCTAAACACATTAAATAATTATTTATTTTTACTCTTATGCCTCAATTATCTAAATAATCTATATTTCAATGTAGCTTGGAGAAAGTATGGTATAATAAGTCCTTACACACATACATTTTTATGTTTTATTTACCAAGCTTATTGTCTTTTTATACAACAGTTTGTGTAAGGAAATGCAAATAACTGCTTTTATTTTTATCCCTGATCAACATCAAAGATGCATATTTAAAGTAAAATATGGTATAAAAAAAGAAATATTATACAAGTGATTCTTTCAGCCATTCTTTTTTCTCATATAATAGTCATCTTTACTTAATTAGTTGTTTTCTAAAATTCCCTGAATTCCGTGATATTTTTATTTTTACTTACTAAAACATTTCCAAAATATTGTAAATATGTATGATGAAGTTTTTCTAATATAATTTTACCTTTTTCTAACATAATTTTAACTTTTTAAATTAACTATTTTCTAACATTTTTTTTTCTTGGCTCCCGTTCGAATTAAAAAATTTGAACTCTAATAAAGGATTTTAGTTATTAAATAATTATGATAAAGTGCTTGGAAACACATCTTCCAGTTTTGGAACTTGGAATCATCTGACAAATAATTTCATCGTTACAGTTGCTCAATCAAGCACATTGATAGCACCTGCTACATTAGTTCACTTAATCGCTGTTGAACTAAATACTTAGTGAAAGACGAATTATCACTAGGAGCATATGTAATTTATATGATAATCCCCAGTCAACAATATTCAGTAACTGCCCATCAAATGCTTCATTGAAGGGCAGGCTCTTCAATTTGAATAGTATAATCCCTACTTGTTAGATGAGGGATTGATAATTTACAGAATTATTTGGGTTAGCCGAATTCTAACCAATTAAGGTGCATGTTTTTATTTATAATTTGTATTTATTACACTGATATAGTGATAAAATGATTATCTCAAATAATACATTAGACAAGTATTATGAATACAATCAGTTAACTTTCCTGCAAGAATTTGTAAATATATTATTGTCTAGGTGGTGAAGTATTATAAATTCATTTAAGTATTTTTAACTATGCATCCATTTGCAAATCAGTGTAATACTTTAAAATTATGTATTCATAACATGCTGAAATTATATTTCAGGGATTGTAAAAATAAATCATTTTTCTCTAATGTGTATGCATTTTTGCTTATGAATTTTGCAATGATCAAAATTAAAGTTTTTTTTTTAATCAACGCTATATATATTATCAATTTTTATCCTTTGCCATATTTCTTTTTAGTTCTCTCAATTTTTACTCTTGCTAAATTATGCCTTGTTGATTAAAGAATTTTTTGAATAAATACATGAAATAAAGTAAACTTAATAAACAAAACGAATGTCCCTATGATAAATAAGTGGATTATAATACTTATTAACTTTTGTTAGTGATATTGTAATTAAAATTAAATTATTTTTCTTAGATTCCCAAGGTGATAGACATAACTCCTTATCCCGTTCATAAGTACATTTGCAAGTTTATTTGAAAACTGTCCTATTTTTTTGAGTCTTGTATATTAGCAATCCAAAAATTCCTGGCCTTGGACCTGTGCAGATTAAGGGATGAAATGATAAAGGGTCATCAAAGACACGTTAATTTTTTCCGTTCTATATGCTCTAGTATATTTATCTTGGATTGGCGCGACTTTCCATGGAAATCACTAAATTCCATGTTAAGTTCCTTCACATTCATTTTTTGGTGCAATTGTTTTTCAATTCTTACTATTGACTCGCAATCTCTATATACTTATTTATTTATTTATCTTGTTTGGAGTTTTCAATCGTTAATTAAATACATTTTAAAGCGCTCAATTGTACTGAAGTTTTATACACACGATTATTTTGGATGACAATACAATAATTTAATTATAATTAGTAAAAATTAATTGATTAAAATTAATTATTTAAATAATTACAAATACAGCCACGTTGGCATCATTTTTGGCGACTTGTGTCAAAACTTGAAAAGGTTTTTTTCCCTCACATTTAAAAGCATTCAGTTGAACTGAAATTTTATATACACGGTTGTTTTAGAGGACAATACGATAATTTAATGATAATTAGTAAAAATTAATTTCCACTTAACGTTGGGATTCTGTCATATGTATATACATATTCATATTAACTGGGACTATTTAATTTAAAGTAGCTGACATATAATTTTACTTTGTTGATCTAAGTAGGAAGTGACTTAATTCCTTTAACATTATTTGTTTGTACTAAAGACATGATTAACTTCAGCTAAACTAAAATTATTAAGTCAAAATAATTTAAAATATAAGCAATCAATTCCTCCTCTATCTGCTGCCAGCGGTAAAATTATCAAACGTTGACAGGGCTCCGGAAATAAAAACCCTTGTTAGCACTGCTTTATATTACACGAAAAAAGTCACAGAAAATGGAGAATCTTCAGTCTGGTTACAGCAGAATTCTCAAATTATAGTGCACTTTTTTCAGAATTAACGTTACCGCACAAGCGTTGTAAAAATATTTAAAATAATGCTCAAAATATCTCCTATTTGAATTTTTTAATACAACGGCTAATAAAAATATAATCTCCCAACATCTAAATGGAATCTTGTGTATTTTTTTGGTATAACATGAAGTAATTTTTTATTGTTAAATACAAATTTAAATGTATTCGAAATAAAATTATACATATAATAATTATATACAAATTTAAATTATTTTAATGTTGATTAAAATATCTGTAAGAGTGTATTTTCTAAGCTCTTGAATACAACATAATCCTTAGAAAATATTTATGAACACTGCAATTCAAAAGCAAAAGGTTATTTCAACTCCATGTAGAAAATATTCCTTTAACCATTAAGAAATTCTTATTACGGCTTATTCAAACATTTTACTTTTAGTGGGATATTAAAATGGTACAGATGTACATGGCATGGTTTTTCTAAAATTGAAATACACATATGTACAAAATAATGTTTTTGTTTTTATATATAAGCATGAAATGAATTAAAATCATTAAACTTTAGTTAAAAATGGTAGCTTCATAAATTATAACAATATATTTTATTACTTAGTTTAGGAATATAAACTAATGAAATTGACCTGGACTTTTTCAGAGAATTCAGTATAATTATATATTTCTTTTGTAATAAATATTTAAAAAAAAGTTATTTTTTTAATTTGTTTTTAAATTTTCAAGTACGTATATTTAAATCAATGCACTTTTTCCTGAATGTTAGAATTCTTTTTGACCCTTATTTAAAATGTCGAAACAGCAAATGCTTTCAACTGTTAAATTCATTAAAAAGATTCAGTAATAAAACATAAGTGATAACTTTGAAAGAAAATATTACAATAATTCTAATATTTAGTTCAAGCCATTAATTTTTTAATTAGTTATCTGAATTTTGAAAATGATTTTGCTTTTTATTTATGAAAATGAGTAAAACATTTTATTTGTTTCCTGACAATCATTTTCAAAATTAGTTGAAACTTCAAATATTCCTTTTTAGCTAAATTAATTTTTATTAGAAAAAAAAAGCTTTCTTTGCGACCCATCCTTATATTCTAGGTTATTATAAACAATGCGACTTTTTGTGTGTGTGTATGTGTGTGTGAACCAATTAATATTTTATATTTTAATTTTGTATCTACTTCTAAAACAACTTTATTTATAGCTGGTTGCAACGGTTTAGGGTTTCTACTAATATTCTGAGAGATGAATGTTTACTAAACTTGGTAACAATCAACCAATTTTATTGAAACTAATATAAGGTAATCTCAAAAGTAAATATACAATAGGAGCGAAATTAACTCATGAGCACTAACCAGAATAACAATTATTTACTTAACTTCAGTAAATTGTTTTGATACGCGCGTGATTACACAAGCTCTAACAAATATAGAAATACCAACATAGGTGTATCTTTTGAAATATTTGTATTTGACTCAATTTCTTATACAAACAACATATATACTTTAATTTACTATCACACCTTACAATCACAATTCTCCAATTCCTTCTTTTTACTTCAGAGGTCTTGAAATAGCTTTATTAATTAGCATATTATGGTTCCCTTTCTATGTGAGCTTCTGAAATCATCCACGAAGAAATAATTCCAGAGGTTAATTGAAAGTACCGAATCATGTGAGATACTACTACAAGAATAACAAAAATAAGCTCCAAAGGTAATACGGTATTAAAATCTATTACCAAAAACGCATTAATCTGCTGGAACTTATAATGAAATATATAAATTAGGAACATTTGTGATAATAATGTTCTCTTACAAAGAAAATTTTCAGCCCTTCACAAAAAAAAGGAATTATAGTATGTATGGTTTTTAAGACAAATGTTCCCGCTATGACTTGTGATTTGGTGGGTAATCTGTCAAGATAAATTTTTTATGTTCTTATAAGTAGTAGTTATAAAAATGATATGATATTAGGCTTATGATGTATTTTAAAAATCTTTTTTGCAAATTGGCTTGAAAATAATTATTGGAATATTATTCAGTTCAAAATTGTTTTCTTAAAATAGTGATACAGGTTTTAATGTAACATGAAAATTATGCATAATTTTATCTAAGATAGGTTTCAAATTTGTTAAAAAGGTTCTTATGATATATCTTTTTCGAACGTGTTAAATTTTTAATGAATGACAGTAAATTTTTTTGTCGAAAATATAATGCTGGATTTGAAAAATTATATTTTAGAAGCCTTCATCCTGCGTATTCATAAAACGTTTTGTAACAACCCTCTCCTAAAAAAGTAACTATAATATTTTGAACATTAAAATTTGGTGATTTAATTTTCGTGATACCCATAATTTACCTTTAATGAGCATTTATAGTGCTTAGCATTTTTAAATGCTTTCTTCAAATTTATGATGTAATTTTATCATTCCTAAAACAAGCAATCAATCAACAGAACGCTTAAGAATTCATATTTAAGAAATATTTTTCGAAAACAAATCATTAAGCAATGCACATATAATAAAATAAATTGTGCTCATTATAATCATTCACTGAATAAAATGAAATATCACAAAAATCTATTTAGCTTTAAAAAAAAAGGATTTTATAAAGAACATTTCTTATCCGTTATCATTAATTTTTGACTAAATGATGACAAAGTTTTGAGCCAAAATATTGGGAATCAAACTTTTTAGGCCGAAAATGAGACAAGTTTTGTCGAGTAATGTGCGAATTTATAAAAGACATATGGTGTTACTGAAGTAAATCAAATCCAATACCAGGAACGAATATTGTTAAGTTACGAACAATCGTAACATTTATTTTTGATTTCATAAATTTAATTAAACAATTCTAGTATATGTACATATATTTAGGTAAGTTACCTTTATCTTGTAATGGATTTAAACATCCTTTCCATTAATTTCAATAGGTTTTTGCTCAGTATTTTTAACATAAAAAGTGAAGGTTGCTGGCCATAAAACATGTTTAACCCCACTTTTATATAAATTATTTTAGATATAAGCTGTCCTAAGTTAGCAAAGTTTATTATACTCCAACATCCCGTTTTTAAATTTTAATTTCTCGCGTATCCTTTATATGCATGGTTTTCTTACATCTCAATATTTTTCAGTTTTGATTGATAAACGCTGATCTCCCATTTGTAGAGAATTTAGATTGCATATATATATATATATATATATATATATATATATATATATATATATATATATATATATATATATATATATATATATATATATATAAAATATATATATAAATATATATATGTATGTATATATATATATATATATATAAATATATATATATATAAATATATATATGTATGTATATATATATATAAATATATATATATATATATATAAATATATATATATGTATATATATATATATATATATATATATATATATATATATATATATATATATATATATATGTATATATATGTCATGATTTTTAAGACAGAATCAGATTAAAGTAAGAAAAGTGAAAAGACGACCTTTATTCTTTCATTTGTATATCTGTTCTGACACCGAGAGAGGAGAAAAAACACGCCATGGTGGTGGTTTCAAGTGGATAAAACTTGAAAAACATATGGTAAGCATCGCTGCTTTTAAGAGAGTGCTTGCAAGTTAATGCTGACATATGTTGACTATTAAATCTAACGATCTGGAATTAGACATGTTTATTGGCTAGGCCATATGTTCGGAAGAAATAAATGGGTGATTAGTTTGATACTTGAAGATGGGAACTGAGAAAGATGAGTCAAGTGCTAGATAGATAATTTAATTTTTAATCTAATTTAATTATCCTTACATATATATGAGCTACCATCCAACTTCTTACGTGACGAAACGTAGTGTATTATGTATGTAAATATTAGGGTGATATTAGAAACTATTCTCTTTAACAATAAAACATTTTTTTATCAAATTTTATGAGATAATAAATTATATGAATATACCTACACATTAAATATTTAAAATAATTCCTTCTTGAGATGTGTCTTGACTTATAATAAATTTAAGTGTCAGCTATACACATGCAAATTAAGGGATTTATAATAAATAATGTTTATCAATAAATGAATATTTAATAATACATCGGAAATAAAATATAAGACTGGTTATTTCCTAACTGACTGAATATAATCACATTCTTAGAAATACTGCTGTTTGTGTATGTGGGAAAAAAGAAAACAAATTCCTTTCTCCAAGACATCATATTAAAACCTTCTCTGACCGCAATTAACTTTCCCCAAGAGGAATAAGCTGGTCAATGCTACCATCACCCATCGCAACTTAATCCTTAACTCATTTTCTTTCACTTTTCTTTCGCCACTCAGAATCGACTTTTCTCATTGGCGAACACGTTCGAAATAGGAAAAGCTCGGCCTCCTTTTAAGTAGCATCTTTCGAATAAAATCTAATGGTCTTGTTCTCCCGTCACGTTTGCTCCTAGTCAGCGGCCCCCAAAGTAATATTGTCTGCTGATTTCTTCTTTATTTCTTTCGTGTTCATCGAAAGGTAAGCAAGAAGACAGTATCACACAAGGTTCATTAATCGACCAGTATTAAGATATAAAAGTTTTCTTGGGAGAAATCATTATATCTGAAGTGCTAAAACTGTTATATATTCTAGTTTCTTAGGATGCCTGATTAATTTCAATGCCCCTTCAAGCATATGAGGGGATAATACCATGCAACACATTTAGGTTACTGTCGGGATGATGTGGCAATGAACTAAATGAGTTTTTTAAAAAGCAGCCATTCAGCATTATCCCAAATATATATTAAAATTTTGCGCTAGCAAAAATTAATACAAAATATTGTATTGCTAGTTTTCGTTAAATGTATTCTTCAATAGAGGAATACTTTGATAAGTATGTCTGTACCCATATGTGTTTTTTAATTTCTTATAATTGAAAATTAAACTATTATTTTATTATTTTACTTTTGTTCCTTTGTGCTTACAACACAATTGTGAGACAGCAGGTTTTTTTTTTTGAGATATTGCTCTTAAATATACTACATTTTAAACTTGTGTTTATCTTCCTATTAAGTATTTCTGCCAATAGCTGTATATATTGTAAATATGTGTACTACTAATATAAATGGTGCTAACACTCAACTTATAACACAAGTAAATAACATGAATTATGTATCAAAACTTTAGCAAATGAAACATATATTCTTTGAGCTGAAACTATAATTAGGTTAACTGGAAATTAAAATAAATAAGATTATAATTATTATTTTTAATGCGATGTTCTATGAACACATTTCACATATGTTCATAGCACATATTGTTTTTTTACAAACAAATAACAAATAAGACACTTGCGTAATGAAATGGAATGAGGATGATTAAATTAATACTCATTAAAATAAAAATTGTTTTAATTTGGGTTTTTTATCATAATTTATTTTTAAGTATCGTTTAGTTAAACCATTGTAACCTTTAAGTTATTTAAATTTTAAGTGAGTAACATGTAATTCCTTTTTTCTATCATTTATATTAACGGCCGCGTATAATCAATATCTAAGAATACTTGGATTAACTTATTTGGAATTTTATTAAGAGTAAAAGACTTCAGAGGCTTCAAACTGAATTTGAAAATAATAAAGAATAATACGCGTATACTTTTAACTGACTATTATTTGGGACAAGAACGTATATTTATACTACTTGCAATTAAAACTTCAGTACCAGGAAGAAAATCAAGCAGAAATATTTTATTTACTGTGCGAGTACAAACTATATAGTATGAACAAAAAACCGATTAAATTTATTGGAAATTTCGGGGTATATAAAATCCAAAATTAGTACATGGAGCTGTCACCTTTAGCAGCTACAATGGTTTCAAATAGAGATATACAGAGCGTATACTGGTCAGGGAAAAATTAACTTCCTGTATTGAGGTACGTCAGAGCAGGAAAGACAACGTGAGTTTTTGTGTTATCTTGTTTAAATATGACCTCCACGAGACCTAAAATCACAGCCAAAGGGCTTTAGAAATGTAACACTTACTGTTCATTTTACATATAACTTGAACATGAGGTGTTTGTATCATGTATACGGTGGTTGTGTCGATACCATGATATCAGCTGCAGTGTTCGTATTAAGATATCGTAAGGAAAGTAGGCCTGCACATATTCCTATTGTACCGTTAAACACGAATACATTTATCGTAACATGGCTCAAATAACCAGTACTATCCATCAAATACTACGTGGTGCCTTTTCTGTATCCATTTTTATCGTTGGGGGCGCAGCTGTCTAATTCGCACTCTCAATAGGCCACGATTTTACTTTTGGTGAATACCGATACATTTTTGTAGTTTTATAATCTCTTTATAAGAGGAACAAAACGATCTCCTCACAAATAATTAACATTAAGATACGATTTTAAAAATACACTGGTGTACCGAAAAAGACATACATTGGTGTAACTATCCTTCCAACAGAGTTTGAGATGACATTTCTTTTTCATTCTTCCTTCAATTACACTTTCAAAATTTATCACTTGTACATATCCAAGCGCATTCTTCCTTCCATACGAAATTTATTTGAAAATAGCCATTTCTTTTTGTATTTCTTAATTTAACTCATTTACATAGCTCTGTTTGACTTATATTATAACATTATTATTCCTTTATAAAATGTGTTCTTACTTAGAGTGCAATAAAATTTCGTTTAAGTATCGCATCAATAAAATCATTTAAGTAAGTGAATATCCTATTAATAATATATTAAGTTTAGATGCGTATGCCACTGAATAATGAAAACTATCATTGCAATTGTCCATCTAAATGTGTTGTTGTTGTTTTCGTGTACGATAAAGTACCACTTTGTCATAATTGACTGTTGCCAGAGCCCTGAGAGGTTGGACTTCTGCTCCCTTTAGTCGCATTTGCGACATGCCTGAGCTTACGCTGGGACTATTTTACTCCGATCACCACACGGAAGACTAAAATGATATCTTTATAATATCTGATACTGATGATGAGTTAAGTTAGGTGAGATTGTGTTTGATTTTTTTGGCGAATATTGTCCGAAGAATATGTTAGTATTAACGTATGACGCCTCCAATTAGGCTTAATGCATCTGCATTCAAAGAAAAAAAAATCGAAGCTTGAAGTATTTTTCACATTTCAATTTCTTTTTAACTGTGCAGCGTAAAATATATGCTAACAGGTGATCACTGTAAGTATGATAACTTGATAAGGAAACATATAACATTTTATAATAGCTCATTACCATTTTACGATACAGTGCGATTACTTACAATTTTATAACTATAAACTTATTTACTTGACTATAATGATACATTTTTAATACCTGATACTGATGATGAGTTAATTTTGGCGAGATTGTATCTGGTGTTATTGACGAAGATTGTCCGAAGAATATTTTAGTCTTACAGTATGACGCCTCCAATTAGGCTTAATGCATCTGCATTCAAAGAAATAAATCAAAGCTTGAAGTATTTGGCAGGTTTCAATTTCTTTTAATATCTACAGCGTAAAATAAATGCTAAGAGATGATCACTGGAAGAATTATCATCCTTCCAGTGATACCTGAAGAGTTCAAATGTGTTTATTTCAAACAATATAAGACATACGGAATACAAATTTAACGAATAATTACGGTCATAATTTACAGGAAGAAGTTATTTAAATCAAGAAAAATAGACATTTTTTATGGAATTATTTTTTTTCCTGGAAAAGTAGAAAACCTTTCTAAATTCTAAAATATATTTTTTTTACGTATTAACTAAATTTTCAGATACAATTATTATTGTTATTCTGTATAGGATTAAAACGGGAAAATTAAGTTAAGATCTGGGTACTAGAATTTTTTTAAAAAAAAGTTCTTTAAAGTATGTGTTAGTATTACATTTATATTAACTTCAATGCCGAACATTTATTTTTTTCACATTAATAAGTATTTTTTATAGCTTTCAAATTTCATCTTTATTGTTACACCTTTGAAAATGTAACTTAACTGAATAAAATATACATTTGAAAATATTCAAATCACACATTTCGTATATTATTTACTCATGATGATATCTTCAAAAAATTATTTATTCTGAATAGTATCTTCAAAATATTGTATATTTTTAATAACACCTTCCAAATATTGTTTACTATTAATAATATTTTTATTTTTAAACATTATTGAACAAAATAAGAAGACAATATTTTTTTAAAAAAGATAATTAACTAAGTGAATATATTGAATGGGATCATTGATTAAAACAATTGCTTAAAACAGTTTCTCACAATGTGGGGTGCGCCCCCTTGAGGGGGCGAGAGCATATGGAAAATAAAAGATTTAAAAATAATTTACTGGAATGAATTAAAAAACAAAATAATTTCAGTCATAATAAAAATGCACTTTTACTCTGATATAATTTATAGGCGCCCGACGCGATATTAAGTCAACAAAAATAAATACTTCCTCAATACCTAATAAGCTATATTTGATCCTATAACCGAATAAAAGAACTTTTATTTGATTTGCTGTATTCCCATGATGAAAGAGTTTTTTTATCACGCTTTCTGTTTAAACCTAATATACAACTATTTCAGAGAAAAAACAGATCCCAGACCCAGAATCGAAAAAAAAATTAGGAACAAAAAATTAATCACTCTCATTATTTTTGAAATACTGCACATTATAGCTGTAATCTGCTTAACCTTCTAAGTTATTGGTACAGTTAGGTATGACCTCTATCTTATGTGTTTGTTTCTCATTTAGGGAATTTGTATTTCTCTGTTACGCTTGTTTCCATGCAAAAGAGTTTTATGATATTTGGAAAACCACGGAGAGAGCACACACACTTTGAAGGATTACTTGGACAAGACTTATTTTCATTTATATTCTATACGTATAATTCATTTATATTCTTTACACAATTTCATAGAATTATAATGAATACACTTTTTACCTGGAAGTGGTCGCGTGGGACGCACAGATTACGAAAACGTTATAACTGGCAAAACTGTTCATTTGTTACCAAAGAAAAATTGAAAAGTCCTTAAAAGTAGGTAAGTATATTTTCTCATAATTAAATTATTCACTGGAATTACGATTTGTATCGTGTACAATAAAATAATTATAAAAAAGGATTAGGGTGACTCAATAACTCCACTCGACCGTATCGAGTGTGCGCCTTCTCCCAGATTGAAACATGTTGAAGTCTTTTCGGTTTAAATATTAAAAATAATACAGTTATTCTTTATCGGAAATTTATATTATTGTTCATTATTTAACATCAATTATAAATGCTAATTCTGTGAGGCTTAAAATCACCATTCGTTTAAAGGTAATTATAATTTGAGCAACCATTTAAAAAAAATCATTTTACATTTTTTGTAAACATTGTCGAGCATTTGGCCTTGCACTCCTTACAATTCAGCTATTATATCAATAATGTTTTATTTTCTTATAAAACTCGTGCAAAGAGCGAGCACTTCCGCCGGTATACTTTTAATATATCAGTGCTGCACAGAGTGTTTTATTACTAATTAATTAAAACTAAGTTAAGAACAAGTTTAATAAGTATTAACGACTTTCATGTGCTTGCTTTGCAAAGCAAAGTTTTTATAAGGAATGCTTATGATTAGAAATTGATCATCTGAGTTATTTTTCCATATTTAGCAGATATCTATATTTTGTCTTCTAAGCAGCCACCGCATTTTACAATATGTTCAATTTAAAAATTAGAGAAAAAAATAACATAATAATTATTCTTTTATTTTATTTATTTAATTTTTTTTTGCTTAAAAGTAGTATACAAAATTTTAATACTTATGTTACTAATTTTTATGGTTTTTAATTATGATCACCTATTGTAGCTTTAGCGTCAAAGTGCTTCATTATTGCATTCAGTACATTATTATTGTATAAGGGGACGCGATAAAAATTGTGATCGAAAAAGGGGGCACCAGTATTGAAAGTTTGAGAAGCACTGGCTTAAAAACAAGTAATTATTCCCTTTGTGCTTTCCGTTTCCAGTCAGAAAAGCAAGGGATTTGGACGTATAAATATCTAATAAGTGACATAAAAACACTTTTATTTTTAAATTAAATATGAAATGGTTCTCATTCTTACCTCTGTTCAACATCATATCCTGAGTGAATGTTATCAACCTATTTTACGATATTCTACGCTTTTATTTTATTATGAGACCTTTTTTCTCTTCAAGCATTCTAAACTTTTACTTAGTTTATATGTTTTTCTTACAGACTTTCTCCAAACAAAAAATAAATTAATACAATGGAAGTTGGTGGCTAATACCAAAATAATGCGTAGGTGATATATGTTTGTGTGGATGAATCATATATTGGAAAGACTTCTGATAGCAAGCGAAACAAAGATCAAAGAAGACATTGTGAGCAGTGTAAATTCAATTGATCGTAACACCTGCGTCAAAGTTAGGTAAGCAAAATCTATCCATCCATATATATATATATATATATATATATATATATATATATATATATATATATATATATATATATATATATATATATATATATATATATATATATATATATATATAGCTGTATCTGTATTAATATGTATATCTTAGCTTTATTACGAATTTTTTTTTAATTCCAGAGAAATTATATTATTTTTATTAAAGTTACTGTTTTTATTCATGAGATTCTTACAAGAGATAAAACCCCTGAAGGGTCCAATAAAGATATCTCATGTTGACCATGGTTACAGATCAATATTACAACTTTTCTGGATGTATTAGATATTTCCTATAAAATTTTTAGAAGAAATTAACTATTGTTGGAAATCAAAAGGAAAAGTGAACCATTAATTTCTTCTAATATTTAATAACCACCTGATGGTGTAGCAATTTGCCCATTATTTACTTTTAAACCAGATGCAACTATTGTTTCATATGTGTCGAAGAAGAAAAAATCCGTAATACTATTTTCATCAACACAATGTGTAGTTAAAATTTGAAAACAGTTACAATTTTATATTACAATAAAATAAATGGTTCAGTTATAGCTATTGATAAATAACCTACCATGTATGGACACAAAAGCTGAACTTATAAATGTATCTCAAGTATGTTTATTTTAAAATATTAACTGAACTGAAATGAAAGCGCCTGTTGTGTTAACATACGTACATCATTTTTACAAAAGATGAATTTTTCTTCTAAAAGAACCAGGAAAGCAGCTGACTAAATATCACAAAAAATTAGGATAGAGAAAATACCACATTGAAATGTTAAACAGTTATAAAAATTAGTTTTTTTTTTTTATTTCCGTGCTGTGATCTCGTATTCGAGTCTCGAATCCGGTTTGAACCCAATCCGTGAGCGTTTAGTCATCTGCAGTTAACAACACCTTAAATGTAAATGAACGTGTTGTTATAAATATACAACTGCACAGAGTATGAAGATAGTATAGATGTTTCTGTGTCCGAGTAACACGCGTATCCACAAGATCGGGAAAGAATTTTTTTCTTTAAATGCTTTTAAACTGCTGTCTATTTTTATGTTAACTACAATAGATCGTAAATGTTTTTGATACTGAATGAACTATTTTTGAAATCCGGATTTCATAATTAGACCTGCCACGTCTAAGAATACCCACGTAGAGAAAAAAAAACCTGTGGTAGAAATAGCTAATTGAACCAGGTGAAAAACAGAATGTTGGAATGTTTTTCAGTTGGAAAACATTAATAAACACATATATGATTCATATTGAGATATTTTTTTCAAATATTCTTGTGCTATGGTTCTAAATTATAGAATCTACTTTTACATTTTTGGTATAGCTTTGCTAAGATAAATATGGCACTGAAATCTCTATTATTGTGTTGTGTATTTGAAAATATAGCTTCTGTTGCTTTTATATTAAAGTTACTTCTTTAAATTAACTTCGAATAGATGTAAATACTCGAAGTAAAAGTACTTAAACTGTGTTTTAGCAGTTCTTAAAAATTTCATTCTTCATGAATTCATTTATATCTAGAAACTATTGCTATTAAATAAGATAACACTTTATTTGAGAATTAAGGTATTTAAAACAAGCCCTGCAATTTTCTACTGGAAGAAAATTGTACATAAAATAATAAATACATTTTATTGTTTTCTTGCTGAGCCATGCAAATGCATTAAGATCCCATGCGGGATTAACATGAACAATCGTCGATACCTTTTTTAACATTTATTTATCTAAGCCAGATTTATATTTAAACCCTCCAAATATCAAAACGCATTTCATATAAAAAGATAATATTTACCAAGTCACAAAGATACGTGTTGGCAATGGCAAATTATTTGCCATAGGTCACGCTAGAAATATAAAAAAGATTTAAAAAAGTATAAGATCTCCTTATCATTTTTATAACACATGCTGTGATAATTTTTCTCAATAAATAACTTTTCTTTAAAATAACTAAATCTATTTAGGAGCAAAATATATGTTCCATAATTTATCTGTAAGTATGTAACATGATTCTATTTATTTTTACTACTTCTATGACCCATCTTAACCCTTTATTTACAGCATTGTGACACTGTAGATTTTTTAATGCACTATTTCTATTTTGGATCACTGCATTAAAAATTAAGGGATATACATAAACAGAATACACTGTTATTAGACCCTATTCACTTAAAATAGATAGTCAAATCGTTTTCTAAGATTTTCATTAACATAAGAAAAATAAGACACTTAAATTTTGACATTAACTATTTTTGAGGACAAAAAGATAAGTTCGCAATCCACTGAAAAAACAATCAGCTGAAAACGCTATTTCTGCTATAAAGCTATTCGCCTTCTCCGCTAAAATATTCATCATAGAACCCGTGCTCCATATATCTTGAAAGAGTGGATTTCCAAGAATATTTCTGCTAAGTTTTGTAAGAATATTCGTAAAAATGATTATTCTATGTAATTTTAGTGGTACTTATAAGTACCGTCGGTAGATTAGGGTTAAACTCTAAAAATGTTGTTCAGATTCTCTCTCTTTACTGATAACCAATGGAAAATAATATTCATGTTAAGCAATATTCTAATTCCACTTTCATATTTTTTGTTTGAAAAACCAATACTTTAAATTTATTAGTTTATTAATCCCTATATCTAGTTCTTTCATATAGCTAAGATAAAAAAAACCATTCCTATGAAATATATTTTTTTCTTAATTGTGCATCACACTTAAAAATTTGGAAAAAGAAATTGAGTTTTTTCTATTATTGACTATTTTTCTTAATTATTTTACTAATTACTCTGTTGCCGTTATTGTTTTTAAATGTGTAATTTAGGATATAAAAAGCAAAAAAAAAAACATTTATAAAAAAGAAGTGCTTTATTCCATATTATATGCATATATGTAAACTAAATTTCTTAGTAACATTTCAAAATACGTTTTAAAAAATTGTGGTATTTTTCTTGGTATTCTATTATTTAAAAACATTTAATAATTATGTCTTATAAATCCTATCGTTCTGTAAGAGTACATCTAAACTTAGTGAGATGCAGAAAGAGAAATTTTAGAACAGTAATCTAATAATTTATTTAATTCTAAATAAAATAATTAGAATCTGTCTCTACTCTTTTTTGGAATTTAAATTTAATCTTAAGTTATTATAATCACTTATGAAAATCTGCTAAGATACAGAGCTTATAATAATTTAAATAAATGTTGTCTCTTGTTAATTAAGTCGTAATCCTCCAAGTTCGTATAATTGTATGAATTCGCGTACGCATCTTCGAAATTTGAAATCCATTATTATCCAACAAAGAACACAGGCATTACAATTGCCCGTTGAAGCACATTTTAAGTTTCTGTCACACAAGTTTAACAAACCATTATTTGTCGAAATGTTTAAAGAGATGATGATGGTCTCAAAGACTACATGTAATTTATATGATAAACTTCTAACAACTCTTTTCAGTTACTACACCTTGAGTACTTATACTAGTTGGGCATTTTGGAATAGAATACTTTTCATCCTATCCATGTTTAAGAGCTTATTTGTTCAATATTGTCAGATAGTAAGTAATGCAATTAATATTCCACCAAACCAGAGGGAACAAATATTTGTTCGCTGCTTAATCCTTCCTTTTCATAATATTGACTCAAGTTTGAGACTAATTCAACACATATCTAATTAATTGAAAATAATTTGTAATTAATCAAAAACTCATCTGAAGAAACTAAATACTTAAATAAACCAAATAATCTGAATAAGAAATTAAATATTTAAAGGAATATTTACTGAAAATTTATGTATATATTATTTAAACGGATATTTTATGAAAAATAATTTTATGCTTTTAACTTATGATATTATTTATATTTATGTTCCGCAACTCACAACATAAATATAGGTTGCTTAAAAAAATTCCTGAGAGTCAAAAATAATTGTCTTTTTGTGTGTGTGTGTGTAATTTTCATTAAACCATAGTGTTCTGTAGTATTTTTGTTAAAAAATATTATTTTTTTATTCATTAAATGAACTTTCTAAATTTTATAAGTTCTACATTAATCAACTACGTTTTAATAAGTAAACATGTGTATTATTTTAAATGAATGCTTTTTTAATATGTGTCATGTAATATACACGTAAGATCTTTACCTTTGAATTAAAATGATGTTAGAGACATTTTCAAACAACGTGTAATGAGTGGAATCGGAGCTTGCTTATATGCTTAAATTTGAATTAGTGTGAAAGCGTATTTGTCAGTTACTGAAATATTTACATACGAAGTAAAATTGTAAAAAAGGTACTTATTTATGAACATACTATTTCAATAAACATTGGGCATACAAAACACACACACAGTAATTAACTCTTCAATCAACTTATCTACGTACTATCTAAAATTATAAGTATATTCATTAACCATTTCATCCGCAAATGATTTTTTTTTGTTAAAAAAATAATGTAAACTGTTTTTTCAATACAATACACTTATTTGTGTTTATTTTTGCACAATTTTAGAGTATACATGCTGACATCGCTTGAAATTCTTTTAAACTTTGATTTAATCCCAATGTTGAATTTACTTTTCGTATGATAGCAATAAATTTACGGCCAAAATGAGTTTTTTTTAAATCAAAATTTTAAGTGATTTATTGCAGAAATAAAGGTTTAGAATTATAATAAATAAATTCGTACATTTTAAGGCTAATTCATTTTGTTGTTTGGGAAAATGGACAGCGATAATTCTACTAAAAATAATAATTATTGGACCTGACATTAAAAGTAAAAACACTTCCATCCTATAAATAAGTCAAAATTATTTATAAAGATAGAAGTTGTCTTAGTTTAAGCATGGTTTCCCTCGTTTGGTGAAATAAATTATTATTAATTATTATTACAATATTACAGCAAACTGTCTCCACAATGTAATATTATATTGTAGAGACAATTTGTCATAATATTTTAATAAAAATTAATCAACATTCTTAAAATAATTGTCTCTACAATATAATACTTATTATATTATAGACACAACTTATAATATTTAATTTAGTTTTAATTAATAAAGAAATCCTGTTGCACATATCTGAAATGTTTCAGCAAATTTTCAAAAATGGTAAATTACTTAAAAATTCAAAACTAAGTATTTGTTTTATAAATAACAAAATCACATAGAAAGAAGCGATGCAAAAATTTAAATTTTATTTTGCTGAAAGGAAATTATATTAAAGTCAACTGGTCAAGTGGCAGCGTATATTGCTTCCACACTACAGGTCTGAGTTCTATTTCCGGGCTTAGCAAGGTCGACTCAGCCTTTCATCCCTACTGCATTGTGTCGATAAAAGAGGAGTAACAAGCTTGTTTGGGGACTTAAGCACATGGCGTAATGCTTCAGATTGACCACCTGATCGGGACATGTGTTCATGCACCTCAGTGCCCAATGGTCATGTATACGGAGATGGGCACATCAAGATCTGGATCTCATGGCTTTTGTGGCACTGAGTTTGAGTTTGGAAACATATTTCCTGAAATTCTCTTCCCTTAAGTAGATTACTCTTCGAAACATATAAATAAATTTTACAAATGCTAATAAAAATATTTCCGTATGAATAAAAAAAAATCTACTGTTTTCATAATTACAGCAAATTATTTGTTACACTATGTATTTGGAAAAAAAAATTAATTTTATTTCTGGATAATTCTAAAATAAATTAAGTTGCCGTATTATTTATATAAAAAAAAACAAATGTATGATAGTTAACTGTACTGGAACTCTATATGAAAGTATTTTATGAGTTAAAATTTTCATTAAGTGTGTGTCGAAAAATATCTCATTAAAAATTGAGATCAAACGGGCTTAACTTAATATTAACTCGTGAAAAAAGTTCCGTAAATGTATATATATATATATGTAACCAAATTATTAATATAAAAGGAAATTATCCTTTTTTAAATTCACGTATGTTGTTAAAAATTGTAATCTAAGTGTGTTGCAACTTGATTAATTTAGAAATATCCGTTACTAATTATATTTGAGTGATATTTTTTCAATGTTTAAATATGTATAATATTTAAAAAATTTACATATATATATATATATATATATATATATATATATATATTTACACAAATTTAAATTCATGTTAAATAATTACTATCATCACTTTTTATCAAACTGTATAACACACGCTTCTTAAGCAAACTATATTAGTTTCACTTTTATGTGTAATTCAAAAATTTATATGTCTGCTTAAAAAGAAAAAGAAGAATTATATTAATTTTTTAATTATTTCCTAAAGCTTTAATTTTTTTCATATTAGTAAATGGTACTATATAAGTATATATAGGTTCTGAATTAGCAATACATTCAGAAATAATAATTTTATTCCTATGACAAAGTGATATGAGTAAAAAAAGTAAAACTAAATCAAAATTGTTTTTTTTTAAATATATATTGTAGAACATCACAAATTAATTCCAATTCCTTTCAAAAGACTTAGAAGTCTTCATAATGTTTTTGTATAAAACAATATCAATTAATTTGTTCCCATTTTAATAATGGAAATTAATCTGTAACGAAGTAACGACATTTTTTTGTCTTTCAATTTAATAGCAATTTAATTTCAAGTTAAAATACAAATTTTGAAGACTTTTTTTTAAAAAAAAAGCACTTGCTGATTTTTAAACGTTTGAGAATGACAGTAAAACCTTGAAATAGTTAAATGCACAACTAAATATAAGGAAATATTCTGAGCAAATTGCATTAATGTTCACTTAGAATATTCTAAGCAACAACAATAAAATAATAAAATATTATGGAACGAGAAACAAATGGAATTTGTTATTAGACATTATTTTAAACATAAGTATAATAATAACAATAACAAAGAAAACAAATATTTAAATAATTTATGTATATTCACACAGAGGCATGGCCCTTTTTTCATAGCGAAAAATTGATTAGCAGATTTTTGTCAAGAATTAATTGAAAAATGCTTACTAAAAACTTTAAATAGAATTAATATAATGTTGTGTACAAATTTGTTCATTAGTTTAAATCTTTTTAAATCAAATTAAAAATGTTTTCTTTTATTTCAAAAATAAAAAGCAACTTAAAAAATTAAATGTATTTAATATTCTCAAAAGTGTTGACATATTTCTTTAAATATCGTATGCGTAAGCATTCGTGAAAGTAAAAAAAGGCTCCCTATTGGTTTTGAAATTCTTGACACAGCGGAGGAAAATGTATAGTATGGCGAAGATAAAACTAAAATTAATAATTATAAATATTTACAATTAAATTACTTTTAATTAACTAACATGTTGACTAACTTCTTGTTACATAATTTATTTTTGTAGTTTACTGTTTTTTGGTAAAATGTTTCAAAACATTTTTAAGAGCTAATGTTTCACATTGTATTAGAATTCAATTTTCAGTTTCAGACATATTCACGCAAAATTATTGTTAGAAATCTATGTTCTATAATAGCTAATTTCAATTATTTTCATTATATTTTTAGTTTTTAAACAGCACTGATAAATCGTTCTGTAATTAAATATTATAAGATACATGCATTTAGATAAGCTACATATATTTGAGTTAGCTACATGTGAATTATTTAAAGACATAGCATTGTATTTTGAACCAAACCAATTAATGAAGTGATTAATTCAATTTTTTAAGCAAATGGATTAGTCATGATTCAATTTTTAATAACTGTATTTAATAATTCATAATTTTATAACAATAACTTCCTTAAATTTATTTTATATTTTAGAAAAAAAAATTAAAAAATTGAGTAGAGTATGCTAATTAATACAAACTATAAAACTATTTCACATATCAGACAAATATCTTTAAAAGTCAATAAATTTTGTTCAGATATCGGACTCTTAAAAATGGATAATTTTCATGATATTTTGTGTCACGTATATTAGAATATATGCATACAATTGTTTTAAGTACATTTTGCAAAAAATTTATTTAAACACCCTATTTTAGCAAAGAATGAACTTAGAATAATATTTTTTTCCCAAATGCTCTTCTTTTGTGAAAAATGTTTCGATTATAATAATATTTTGCCACCTGTATATAGTTCAGACTTCTCTAAAGAGGCTCAACTACAATTTTTGAGACACATAACTTAGAAGTGGGTTTATTCATATCTTACGACAGCATAGGGAAGCAATTTTCAGAAAAAAACGCGAATGATTATTTCAATTGGTGGTAACTCTGAAAATAATGTAACTCTTTCACAAATTCTAGTTGAACCTCGGCAGAGAGGTGTTAGCTATATACAGAAAAAAAAATATTATTATAATAGATCCATTTTTCTCAAATAGAGAACATTTGGAAATAAAAGATTATTCTAAGTTAATTTTTTTGCAAAAATTTTATATTTAAATATTTTTTTTTGTCAAAATGTCCTTAAAGAATGTTATGCATGAATATAATCTGAGTGACACTAAATATGGAAATTATCCATTTATGCGCTTTTTTAAAATCACGTTTCCGAACGTAATCGGATACCTTATATAAGCTAATTATTACTGAGAAATGTATTTACATTTTAAGTATTAAGAATAATATACTGTTTATCGAAATGCAATGATAATGCAATTACAAATAATGTCACAATTTTAGCAATTTTCCAATTTTCATCGTGATTATACTTAATGATAAAAAACAAATTTTATATTTATTTTTTTAGACAAGAACATTTTTAAAAAATATTATTGAATATAATTGATAAGGAAGTAATGTGTGATTTAATCTGTATTATTACTACATCCTAAGATACAATATATTTTAATCGCTTGCCCTTTTTCTATCTATCTTTTGTTCTCTATAGAAGAACACTTGTATTTTTCTTGAGGAAGGACAGTGTGTAGAAAACACATCGTCTTTTTTTAAGTAGTATCATTTCACTGGCATCCTTATGTCTTATTCTATCATTAGCTTTGCACGTAGTCAGCCATCACTAAAAGCAAAAGCCTTGTCAAATGCTTTGTCTTATTATTTCTAATTGTTTTCGAAGTAGTAGTTGTAAATAAATCTTCAGCAGTATGAAAACTGTTGTTCGATCCACTTTCTGACAAGAGGAAGAACACTTTTACAGATATATTATTATAAATATAAGTACAAAAATAAAGAAAAATGCAAATCTTAAAATTTCAATTAATTTCGATGTACATTTTGAAAATTATTGACGTTAAATCCCACAAAACGTGCTGTTAATCAGCCATTTAAGTCAACCCCTGGTATATAAGTTTTTTACATTAGCAATGCAATGGTAAATGAATGATTAATACAAAAAAAATCTTCAGTATTCATATCATACTAAATAAGTGTATTGTGATTTTGACCATGGCTGGAAGCAAACTGTTTCGAATAATTGTAAGTTTCACCCTCAAATCGTGGACAGTTGTATTAAGTATACGCAATTAAAATTATTTAACAAAAAGCAACATTTATAATGGTAATGAACAGATTTGCTCTCTATAATGAATGTTTAAGGTTAAAAATGTAATTATCTGCATATTTGTAAATTAAAACCATCCTGGTAAATATATTTGTGACAAACATATTAAATTATAAAAGTTAAATCTAAAAAAAAGAGAAAAAAAAACATTTTTATAAAATTTTTAAACCTATGCAATATTAACTACTTGAAATCTTTCACAGACTTGAATCAATATTTTCAAGCGAACTTCATATAATCTTTCTAAAATTGCGAAAGGCGTTATTGGATTGATGTGCCTTAAAGTGCATTTAAATTAATTCGGAAAAATAAACAATGCTATATTAGATACATTGATTTTATAAACGTTAATACTGTTAAGATACATGAGTCTTTTGATGGTAATAAGTCATTATTATAGCTTAAAAGTTTAAATATATTTAAGATAAAATAACATTGAATATAATCGTGATTTAAAGTTTTTAAACAAATAAGGCCGTTAAATATATTTCGAAACTTATTTTTTCTGAAGGTTGATATTTTATTTAAAATGACGCTTTCGTTATTTTATTTATTCGCTTATCTAATAACTGAATACTTTCAATTACCAGAGTTGGTATTCTAATTATTTACTATTCGTGTAAAAAAATGTATTAAAGTTGTATATGGTACCTCTGTCTAAAACACTATTCATGTAAAATTCAGGGTTGGAGGTTTTTTTTTTCAACTAAAATATGCATTAATAAAACACAGAAGCTTACGAATTTGAACATTTGTAAGAATTATTTTAAATTCTTCACCGATTTAAATAAATATTTTATAAGGTAATTATATATAATTTCTTTAACTATTATTTTTATTCAATAATTTTTAAAAATATGTTACAAAAATCCCAAGTTTCCTCTAAATCTCTTTTTGGATTAATTTAAAATTATATAGTATGTAAGTATTATTTTAACCTATTGGTGGATGTATTTTGTCTATTTAAATGTACTGAAGAATTTATTTCTTACAATATGTTTATAATATAATCATATTAAAATACTTGACAAACCATTTTGAAAGTATTAAGACAATTTTAAGAATTAAAAAAGTACAACATATGTAGTACAAAATAAAATTTGCTTTCTTACCTTAACGAAACTTTGTTTCAAATCCAAAAATCATTCATTTTTTTATTTATTTGTATGAACCTTAAGAATAGTAATTTGACAGAATTCGAAAACAATAATAATTTTAACTTGATATTTTTAACTTATAGCCCGCAAAAATGAGAAAATACATGCCTAAATTTATATTACGTCTATTTTATAATTTATTACAAAATTTTTCTATTTATTTAAGCTTTATTATTAAACGATCTATATAAATAAATTTATATTTCTTTATCCCTCTGAAACTGACTTTTAACAGTTTACAAATAAGTAGCGATGCAAAGTACAATACAAATACAAATTTGAATAAAGGAATTAAAACTTATTTTCAAAAGAATCATCTCAAATGATTAAACATGCCTTTATTCTAAAGCATTTATGTTTTGTAAATCATTGCACAGAAATGGCGTTTTAGCTAATTGTCAGTAAAAGTCCAATACTGCTTGGGAAAAAAAATTAACAAATGTGACTATACATTGAAATATGAATAAAGAAGGGGAACAAAGTAGCTATTGAATTTAAAATAAAGAAGTACTAAACTATTTTTCCTTTTTGAATAACGAATGTTTCTGATATTTTTGTACATTTTTAGTTATTCATCCTGGGATTTTTTTTAAATTAATTTTATTTGCAAAACACGAGGGAGATGACATGAATGCAAGATTTCTATTTTACGTTTGCCTATTTAAACACCTATTTATATTTTAAAATTTTCATTTTAAAGCTAAAATGCTCGTTATATTTCAAAATAAGAAAAATAATGTAATGCGACAAAGGAAACATTGATTTAAATGCCCCATGTGTGATTCAACTTTTTACAAAAAAAAAAAAAAAAAAACTATTTTATCCTACATTTGATTACGTGTTTTGTACTTTTCTTCCGTTGCATTTTTCTCCTAACATTAAAAGTAACGCGTATTGCTTAATTTCCATCAATTCTTCGTATTCTTTGTCGATTTTATTGATCAATTTTTTTTTTTATTTTCAGTCCTTGTTCATGAAAAAAAAAGAGATAAAAGGAAATAAATTATTGTTTAGTAATAAACTATTTTGAAACAAAAGTCATTTGTATAAACAGTAAGTAACACATAATTGAATATAAATGCATGTTACTCATTAAAACATGGATTCATACATTCTTATATATACTACGTAACAATGAAAATGCTGAAGGGAAAAATAATGAGAAGAAGCTCCGCACAGAGAAAAAGAGACAGCAATGAATAATAAGAGATATTTAGTTTGAAATGGCTTGCATTACAATTAGCGGGGAAACATTTCATTAAGTTGTAGGACTAGCACATATGAAGAAATAAACAAATCTTAAGTACAGAGTCAATAATAAGTCTAAAATTGGCGCAGATAGATTATTCTCCATTATCTTTCAGAAATATACTACACTTTTTTTTCTTAAAATTACCGTCGAAAGGTAGGTAAGGGGCATCCAATCATGTTCCAGACATGTTCTCTACGTGGAAGATCAGGAGAGAAATTAAATGAGCAATTCATCTGCATTTTTTTAAAAAAAACATATTAGCTGTCGCTTGCAGAATTTGTTGATCGTTATACTACTTGTAAAGGACATTCTGCTCTTCAGAAGGAATAATAGAATGACTTGCCTTCACATTATTAATCATACATCGTTTGAAAATCACAGTGCCATGAATACGAATCAGAAGTTATAGCTCCCTTAAGCCAGGAAGATGCGTTGTTGCCCATTGTGACGTCTCACAAAGTGCCACCCTCATACATGACGAACACCAGTGAAGAAACATAATCATGATTCACCAAAAAATACTATCATGGGTCATTCCATCGTCCTTGTTGTTTCATACTGTCAGCGTTAGAGGCAATGTCCTCTGCTATATGGAGTCAATGAGAGTCATCTTATTGATGTCAGGAGTTCCGAATATCTGTTTCACAACTAGACACTGTAGGCAGCTTAGGTGGGAGTCAAATAGGATTTGGCGAGTGAACTAGGTTTCACTTTTCAATCCAGTCTTTCTACTGTAATTTTCTCTTTTGGCATTGGTATTCCTACTATAGAATTCCTTGGCTGAAATATATTGATACTTCTTATAATGCAAATTATTTCTCTATTATCCTATTAAAAGTGTTGTGTGTTTCACTTCATTTACTTTATTTGATGAAGTAACAATGTCCACTGCTTTCTGTTAAATTTTCAATGTAACTCAATATTGCTTATTTTGTAATATAGAAAACAACATACGAATTACAGAATGTCAAAATGCAATGGGATTCAGGATGCACTTATAACTTATGGAAGAGGGATTACAAAATATTATCTTTCGGCAACCAATTATTGTTTCAGAGAACAGGGACATCATATACTTTCAAATAATCGATTTTTCAATTTTAGTTCTAAAAAATAGTGCTTATTTTTCTGAATCTAAAAATGTATAATACTTATATGTTTGCTGATAAAATAGCCCTAAAATATGAAAAATAAAAATGTAAATAAATGACCACGCCCCTTTTGACACGCCCCTTTGAACTTTAAATATGTAGTTTCCCCTGTGTTTTATCTATATTAACTTTTGATTGTTTTTTTCGTTTGAATGTTAACCCCGCTACTTTTTAGCCACGCTTGTGCGTGAGCTATTGTTCCAAGCTGTGTGACAAAATTTCTTACTTTAAATTTCGGTTTATGGCAATGTTTTGAACCGAGTTCGTCTATTCCGAAGTTTCTTGTGGCATACAACTACTTAATTTTACATTAATATTCGTAAGAAATATTTATTTTTTACTTATAATTATTAATATTAATAAGATTTTAAAAGTATCTTAACTTTTTTTTAAACGAGTAATTATGCCAAGAATAAAAAAAATTGGCAGAAGGAAGTATAGTAGCAATCAACATAAAAATCTAAATCGACTGAAGAATTGCTTTTGAATTCCATGGAAAGTGCTTCTAGGAGAAAAATTAAAATACCGGATTTACTAAAAGAACAAGATTCTCAAAATGTAAACATAATCGTTGAACTGGATTTATTATCTTCCCTTATGAAAAATATCTTATGTTGTAAATATTGCTGTTCTTCAGAGAAAATTGAGCTGAGAGAAGATTTAAAAAGTCGTAGAGGTTTAGCTGTGAGTTTGGAAATAATTTGTCACAACTGTGGAGAATCGACGAGTACAATGTCATCAAAAATATCAAATAAATGTTATGATGTTAACCTAAGATTGACATATGGAATGAGAGCTATTGGAAAAGGTGGAGCTGCTGCTCGAATATTCTGTGGGCTTATGAATTTGCCTCCACCACCTGCAAAGTTTGAACGCCATAATTCTTTGTTTTTAAATGTTTTAAAATTAATTAGTGAAGACTCGATGAATGCAGCTGTTCACGAAGCAGTCATAGCGAATGATAATAATTCAAATATAGCTGTGGCTGTGGATGGCACATGGCATAAAAGAGGCTATTCTTCATTGAACGGAGTTGTATGTGCTACGTCTGTTGAGAACGGAAAGGTTATCGACTTTGAAGCTCTCACAAAATATTGTTCTTCATGTAAGGGTAAAAAAAACCCATGTGAAAATTGTGCTAAAAATTACGAAGGATTCAGTGGGGGAATGGAATGTCGGGGGTATTAACTATATTTCAGCGATCTGAAACATCACGAAATACATGTTATACGCAGTATCTTGGTGATGGGGACTCAAAAGGATTTCTTACTATAAAAGAAGCAAAAGTATATGGCGACACAGAAGTTGAAAAATTAGAATGTGTTGGCCATGTGCAAAAGCGTATGGGCACAAGGCTGAGAAACATTATAAAAATGAGCAAATGCATTAAGCTATCAAATGGGAAAAATATTTCGGGACGTGGACGGCTAACGCTTAAAGAAGTGGACTCAATCCAACAATATTATGGGCTAGCAATCCGTAAAAAATTTGTCATCTGTGGAGGACATGAAAGAGCCATATGGGCTATTTATTTTCATAAACTAAGTACTGAGGATAATCCTCAAAACGCTTTGTGTCCTCTTGGTGAGGATAACTGGTGCGGTTATAACCGTAGCATTGTTACGGGGAATTTTATATTCACAAGCATTCTTTACCTCAGTCAATTTTATTGAAAGTGAAAAAAGTGTTTCGGGATCTCACAGAGAAGGACTTATTGAAAAAAAATTGCCTTCATGGAAGAACACAAAATCCCAATGAAAGTTTTAACAAATGTATTCGGGAGCGAATTCCTAAAACAATTTTTGTTGGCATTGAAACTTTGAAATTTGGAGTTATGGATGCTGTAATTTGTTTTAACGATGGATATGTAAGTAGGATAAAAGTCTTTGAAGCTCTGGGCATTAAACCAGGATACAACACGGAACGTGCCTTACTTATAATTGATAACAATCGAATTTTTGAGGCTGAACGTATAGTAAATAAAGTGTCATTGTAAGCCAAAAATAAAAGAAGGTCTTTAAAAAGGAAAATGGATAAAAAGAATTTAGATGAAGAAAATGAATACCAAGCAGGGAAATATTAATCAAATCTATAATGTAAGGAGAAATTTTTTTGTTAAGTTTTATTATATTTTTTCTCGAATGTTTAATATTTTTAAATTTAGGTACACTTTAAAAAACTATTGTAGCATATTGTTTGAAACCTTTTATATATCTAAACAGGATACATGTGCATACAGTGAACAAAATATCTTTTAGTATGTGTCTAATTTTTTGAAAATTGATTTTATATGTAAAAAAAGAAAATTAAGATTTTCATAATTTTAAGGTTTTATGATTATTTTTAAGAAATTATGCAATTATATAATTATAATTATTTAAAAAACAGATTCATTATGTTTAATATGTTACTTTATATATATTTGTAAATTGTTTTGTATATTCAAAGAATATCTTTGTAAGAAATGGTACCTATACATGAAAATATGTATTACAAGATCTCGAAAATTATGTTCATGTTAACTAAAACAAGGGGAAAAAAACATATGAATTTAAAATTACTTTTGTAACTCTAGAAAATGGTTAAGGATTATTATTAGTCATATAAAAATAGGCAAGGAAATACTAATTAAGTGTGTATAATATGTGAAAATATTGTTTTTTTTTTTTTTTTTCTTTTTTTCTCAAAAGCATATTTTTTGCATTTAGGTACATTTTAAAAAAAAACTATTGCACTATATGATTCCTGATTTTTTATACTTCTATACAAGATGCCTATGCATATAGTGAACCTAATTTTTTTCTATTAAAATAGTGCCTAATTTTTTAAAAATTGTTTTATGCATAAAAAAAGCAGAAAAATAAAAAAATTCAAATTTCAAAGTTTCATAATTTTTTAAAGAAACTATACTAAAATTTTACTAAAAAAAGGGTTTCACTGTATTTTATGTATTGTTTTATATATGTGTAAAAAATATTTTGCATAAAAAAAGGATACTTTTTGAAAAAATGGTACCTAAACATAAGTATATATTACGAGTTCTCAAAAATTATGTATTACTTAAATTAAGTAGGAAAAAAAAAATTTGGAGTAAAAGTTATTTTTGTAGTTCTACAGAATAATTAAATTATCTTTATTTTAGACATAAAAAAATCTAAGCTCTATTGGAAATTTTAAATGATATATGTCTCATAAACAAAGGGTCTTAATTTTGGCATTTTACTCTTTCGAGCATGTCCTGGTTCCCTTAACACTGGAATTCCAGTACATTCCAACAGAACATCCAGGTGGTGTGAAAACTGGAGGACATTAAAATGCAATTACATACTTTATAAATATAGTTTTTTACCATTATGAAGTGTGCCACCTCTTCTCATATGGATACTTTGAAAGTTTGATCAGATGTCACCAATTATGATGGAACGTGAAACTAATTTGAATCATGTTGATTCTCCCACAAAATTGCTCAGTATTTTGTTTTAAAGATGTTACCATTCAAAGATGTTGGCCACAATGTTTAATCTACGGTCATAAATTTATCGAAGATAATGTAGTAGTTGACTGATAATGACGATACAATGTTAGTAGAGAGTGATTGCTCATGCAGCGCCCACAGCTACTGATGGGTCCTTGCAACGATCCGAACTGTACACAGGGCACTTTTGAAGGTCAGTGGGCCCTCTGTGCATACTGGAAAGTTTCTTCAGGGGTGCTGGACGCAGTATACATGTAAAATTACAGACATGAGTATTATTCTTATCAGGGATGATTGCACTTCAGACTGAGCCCAAATGTCCAGCCAAGTAAGGGCAAGACCAGGTTTGTTCTGTTTTGTGTGAGCCAACCATACTAATATTTAATAAATGTTTCGTCGACAACAGTTTTTTTCAGTTTTCTTTCTTTTAATGTATCCATCGCAATTCCTTATGAATGTTCTATTTTTGTTCATTTGTAAATATCGTAGAGTTCTCCGAACAAAAATTAAGTCATCGGCGGTTTTCCGTTATGTATCTCGATTATCCTGTCTCTTCATCTCTAGTTTTTTCCAGGGTCATATTTGCGTTATTTTTACCTTTTAAATACTACACCAAAGTTCTTTTTTTTCAAATCAATACAAACAGCCAAATACCTAACTAACCTGCGTTATAAGTGAGACCAAGTATAAAAACAAATTACTCTGCTTTGAGTAGTGCTTTGTGACATGGATTGAAGTTTGGGCGAATGACAGACACCTGAATCATAAGAGTAGGCAGATACGCTACTGTACAATTGGAACAGCTAATTATTTAATGTAGAAAGAGACAACAAAAAAAAATCTGCTTTCGCACTCGTACCTTGCAGTTCTTGTGGCTGATTGATGGAGTGTTTGTATTTTTTGTGGGGAATGTCAAATAATATAGAATGCAATATAAGATAGGGCTAATAAACAAAACTGCATTTTATTCAAAGCGACTTGCACGTTTTTCAAAAGACTTAAAATTAATACAGTTTCTTCATACGGTAATATATAATTATTTCTTGAATTCAAAGCAATGTTAATGTTAAAAAAATATATTTATTTCAAATAATATGTGATTGTAATTTGTTTTTAAATAAATTTCTAAAAACACATAAAATATATTCAGAAAAGGCTTAAAGAAATTAAGCATATTCAAAATTAAACAATATTATGTAATAAAATATAAGTAACACATTACGCCCATTTGTATTCATACTAAGTATAATAAGCTTGTGGAATGTGTTAAATGTAAGGTAAACAGGAAATATGTTAAAAGAGCAAAACAAAGTAATTGTAAGATCTGTTACAAATGTATACATTATGTATTCGAAAAACATGTACATAATCAAAACATTACACATTCGTGATATGTATATATCACGCTGGTGACTTGTATATATCATGTGTGTATATACACACTAATTGCTGGTATAGCAATTTTAATGGCCAGTAATATATATATATATATATATATATATATATATATATATATATATATATATATATATAAAAGAAATATGTATTATATATCAAAAACAAGAAATAATAGATAAAGAACATAACAAGAAATAGCGTAATAAAAATATAAAAGCTGAACATGAAGAACAAAATTATAAAGAAATAAAAAAAACTACAAAAAAGAAGAACCCAGCGAGTCAGAAAGCAATTTCGGACTTAGGACCGAATAAGGGGGGTTAAACTAGTTTGAAGGCGCCAAACTTCCCCCTTTGCAACTCGGTAGGAAAACCAAATAAAGTAAAATAAACAAAACTTCAGAGTATAGATAACTCAGAGAGCATGATAAAACCACTCACTACTATTATGTAACAAACTCTCCCAAACTCTTAATGCAGAAAAATCACAAAATAATTACGTAAGAAAAGTAGAAAAATGCAAATCAATTACATAAGAAAAGTATCTTTCAAAAAATAATTTAACAATTTTTTTTACTCACAAAGCCTTTACGAAGAGAATCAAGCGTCTTACCATTAATGAAAATCAATTATTCACCAAGTTAAAAAATTCGAATATACATAAACACATCTTTTGAGCTAACTTTTTAACCAGCCAGCAAAGACAGAAATCAAAAAAGACGACAATCAAATATGGTAGAATTTGAATTGGTTGATTGCCAAAAATATAAATTTGCTAGGCTTTAATTTGGTTGGTTGTCAATGTGTAAGATGTTCAAGATGTGTGTGGAAAAAATGTAAACTGTGATATGAGTGTTATTATATAATCTTCACAGCAAGACCACTAACATGCTGACTTCGAAATCTATTGCTGTGTGGTGGTTTTGGAATTCGAAGTAGCAAGACGGTTAATGTATTTGGGATGAATATAAGTTCTTAAGAAATTAAAAGGATATTCATGATCTAAACAACATTAAAAAAATTTTTGATATTATTGTATTTATCTATTTTGTGGGCAGTTAAGTTATCATTTCTTAATAAAAAATTCAAAATGATATTTCTGTAAATTGATATATGCAAGTTACTATTCCATACAGGAATTTTAATTATATGGAACTTAAACGAATCTATTTTGTCAAAAATGTTACTGACTACATTATTGTTAATAAGATGTAAGTCTAAATCAAAGAATTCCACCATATTAGAGTTGAAGTTAGTTTTAAGGAGCTTGCGATAATCAGGGTAGAACGTAATATTTGGTTTGTATTCACTATTTTTACCAAATATTATTAAATCATCTATATAGCGATAAATCAAGTAAGAATCATTTACTACATGATCTATTTCAAAAAAATGTAAATACAGGTTCGCTAAACAATTACTAGCTGGACCACCCTGAGGTAATCCTTTGATCTGTTTATAAAGATTCTGATCAAATGCAATGAAATTTTCTTTTAATACGAGGTTAACAAGAATATCAAATTTTTCCTTTTTCATTGAAGTATATAATTCATATTTATCATAAATTAACTGTAGATCCTTAATCATATCGTCAATATCTATAGAATTAAAAAGGTCCTCGAAATCAAAACCATGCTTAGAAAAAATTAACATATCCTTAGTAACTCTAGCAATCTCTAAGCTATTTTTAATTATTTCCGTATTTTGTAAATTATCAATTAGATTTTGAAGAAGAGATTATAAGATCTTCCCAGACTTCGTGATATATGTATTGTATCCATTAGTGATACTACGGAATTTTATAGGGATTTTATGAAATTTTGGTGTTAAAAAAGTACTTGGATATTTAATATTATTTAGATGAATATTCAGTCTTTTGTTCAAAGCTAAAAGACGATTATCATCTTATCTATTATTGTGAATTGATTTTAGAAATGAATTATTATTTAAAATGTGGTTACTTAATATTTTACTGTAATAATATTTACAAATTATGGCATAATTAGCAGAGACCGTATCAACATATGTAATCACGAAGTCATTTTGGATGTTTACTATTGATGATTTAAGATCATTATACATAATTTCATTTTCAACAGTGAAATCTAATTCCCGAAATTCTGTTGCTACAAAAGATCTAAATTGATTGAATGCTTCAATCGGCATTCCGTATTTAATTGCCATTTTAAGGTAGAATTTATCGAAATCTTTTATGATTTGTTTCATAACGTTAGATTTATTTTTTGTGACCATCAGTCTAAAACCGGTACCTTTTTCCATAAAGTTTCTTAACAAATCATCTTTCACGATGCTAAGGTCTCCTGTGACAACGTGCTGATGATAATCATCAATATAGTCTCGATATAGATTGCCTTTACATGATTCTGAACTTAGGAGCTCCGAGATTTGATTATAATTAAATATAAATCTACCAAATTTCTTGTTGTATTTGAAAGCCTTTTTAATAATAATATTTTTAATAGGAAAAAAGGATCGATATTTTTGAAATATACTTGAAAAATTAATTTTGTTAAACGATTTATTTATAAATAATAATGTACAATATTCTGTTGAGTAATTTTTACTTGTATCTAATTTAATATTCATTTTTTGTACTAAATAGTTATTAAGGTCTCGAATCATATGCATACCATGAGAATCTCGAAATTATATATCTGCTTAAAATATCTGTCATAATTTTAATTTCAGATTTATTCATGCCAAACAAACGATTTAATTAAGCCTGTTTTGTAGTTATCATCAAATTTAACAGCTAATTCTAACATAGAATTCTTGAGGGTTGACATGTCTCTAGTAACTTTTTTCTGCGTTTAGCTTTTGAAATTCTCGCTAAACGAATATTATTACTATTATCAATAAATTTATCAAAATTCGGAATATAAAATGAATCATCGGATTTTTGTTTAAAAGCTAATAAGACACTTTCACCTTTCCATATAACATTCAAACCATAATGATAATATGATCTAAATGAATCTATAAAAAATGTTTCGAACCATAATCTTTGTTTAATATTTGGCGGTCTGGTTTGCATCTAATGCCAAGTGGTCAAACTCTAGTGTTGGATCAAAAATCGTTTGGTATGACATGGCATTGGTTAGATGTTATGAGCAAAATATGAAGTGGTAATTCATATATTAAATATGAAAAGTTGTGCTATAAGAGATGGATTGTATTCTTGATGGGATACTCTTTGGTGAGTTTTTAATGATTTACTCTATTCATTTGTGAATATACTGTGTTTTTAATTTGAACATTCGGTTTTTAGAAATTTTTAGTTCGAACTTTCGGATTTTTTAGTTTGAACTTTCATATTTTTTAGCTTGAACTTTCATACTTTTTAGCTTGAACTTTCAGATTTTTTAGCTTAAACTATCGGATTTTTTAGTTTGAACTTTCGGATTTTTTAGTTTGAACTTTTTGATTTCAGATATTTTTTTAATTTGAACTTTCGGATCTCAAATACTTTTAATTTGAACTTTCGGATCTCAAATATTTGTTTTTCCTACTTATACAACTATTTCAAAGATGGGTGCATCATCTTGGGCGTTTGATGGTTCAATTGTATTAAGCACTAAATTGTTTTTAAATTTTAATATTTTAATATTGTAATATCTTTCTGAATGCGATGGCGAATAGTTTTATTTTTCAAGTATAATGGTTTAATTTTAACTTTTTAATTTTTAATTTTTTTTTTGAAATTTGGATATTTTCCAATTAACTTACCAAGTTGCAATAGGGGGAAGGTTGGCGCCATCAAACTAGTTTAACCACACATATCGATCCTAAGTCCAAGATTGCACTTGGATAATTTATAAATTTTTGTATTATATTATAATTTTTTAATTTTGTTTGAAAACGATGGAATATTATCTTTTATATTCGCCATTGATATTTTGAAGTGTTTTGGTATTATAAGATTCATATATTCCAATTGATAATTGTGATTGTTTTTATATATTTAAATATATATATATATATATATATATATATATATATATATATTATATATATATTATAAATATATTTATATTATATATATCATATATATATACATATATATATATATATATATATATATATATATATATTATATATATATTAATGCGACGCTGATGATAGCTTATTTAATTTATCTGTCCTGAACCCAGATTCTTAATTTAACATCGCATCATGACTTAAGTTAAAATTAGTTAAGTTCTATTGAAAAATTAACATTACGCTAAATTAACAGTCCGATCGTATAGTGGTAACAATTATATTTATTGATTAACATATTGGTAAAAGAAACATTAAATATTACAAGGGTGGTACATAACTGTTGAGAATAAGAGGAGTGACTGAGGGGTGACCTCGGGTAGCGAGTGCGCTTCGCGACTGGAGGTTTTTTCTGGCAGACGTAAGAGGGAAGAAAAGCCCCGAGAATTGTCGCGGACCAGCTTTTAAAGCCGACCAGATCACTTCGAAAAGAATCCGCTACGGATTCATTACCGTCCAATCTATCACCCTGATTGGAACGCAAGAACATAACCTTGCCGGCCATAAGGTCCGTTGAACCTAGACGCACCCACATTCCTTTGTAATCCCTATTTCCTGTAAACAGGGCAAATGCAAAAGTTAAAACTGTATCTCAGGGGCCGGCGGCCTCCCATCACTCCTCCCCTCTTTCAGATTAACAAAACTAGAAACAAGAAACACACAAAAAAAATCATTCATGAAAATGCAAATATTATATAAATGTAACAGTGACCATAGTTCAAACAGTCCCGTCGTCTCTCGTCAAACTCTTGGTCAAGAACGAATGTCCACTTCTTGAAGAATGATAACTGAAACATCCAATCTTATTGAAGACTCCTGAGGCTGGGTGAAGCATAACGTAACATGTAATTGCAATCATGACAACAGTTCAGCAGTCCCGTCGTCCGTCATCAAACTCCTGGGCAAGAACGACTGTCCACTGAAGCATAACCTCACAGTCCTCAGCATTATAGAGACGTAGTTGCTCTATGCAGTAAATCTCTCGTGAAATGAAGAACCGGTGGGTCTGAATCCCGCGGGGGCTCCTCCAGTGGTGCAAGGGCCAGGTGAAATATTGAGTCACAGTCTCAACATTTTGTAGGATACCATCTCGTGGAGCAATCAAGACCCAATGCACAGTAAGTCCCGATGACATAATGTCATGAAAGAGAAAAAAAAACACGAACACTCTCGTAGGAGAGCCAGCATCAGTAGAGTATGTAAAATAGGGAGAACAAATTTTCCCACTCTGTCATAGGGCTTTCGGATACCCGAGGTCCCCATCTCGTCCTCCAATCACTCAACATAAAAAAAAATCAAGAAGCATTGTTTAAGATGCCTGACTAGTGTAAAATCATCAATTTTGATGAACATGACAAAAAAATTTTTTTTTTTGATATTTTTAATATTTGAATTTTTTTCTTTCTAAAAATACCTTACTTTTGCTTGTACTCCAATTATTTACGAAGTTATAGCAGTTTTTATGTCAAGTGAGAACAACAAAAACGAAGCGGAAGTTAGAAATGGAAACCGGAAGTACTTTAAATTTGAAAGATTTTTACTCTTTTTTTGGAATTTTATTGAATTTATTGATAAAATATTAATTTTGTTAACATTAAATCTGAATATGGTGATATTTTTTTTTTAAAAAATTATTTAATAGTTTTAGTAAAATTTGGCAACAACTTTACAGGTTTGTTGTCATTTTTCGATTTGTTTATGTTCTAGCTACTCGATTCTTCGCTCCTCGTTTAATTTATTATTTTGATATATTTTATGAAAAAAACTGTCTTTCTTAAGACAAAATATTGATTAATTATGGCTAAATCAAGATCTGGGAGGTCTAAGAAGCGCCGATTTACTGGAAATCGTTATACCATTCGTGCCACTATTAATGAGAATGATGAAACATCTGAGCTCAATTCTACTGAATCTGCTAGTGCCAAAAAGTTGGAATCAAGCCATACAAGTTTGGAAATTTTCTCAGAAAGATTGTTTGAAACTTCTAAAGACAATAGAATTGTCAGCTGGACAACTTTGATTTCATTTTTTGCCATAGTTTGTTGTCCTGATTGCTATTCTCAGGGCTTGGAACTTATAGAAGACTCTGTCAGTGGATTATGCTCACATATGAACCTAAAGTGCAAAAACTGCTCCTTCTTTAAAGGTTTCCTACGACAGAGAAGATGAAAGGTTCTTGTCTTATAAACTCTTCAAATGTTTTGGGGCTAAGGATAATCGGGAAAGGATTTTCAGCTGGCAAAAAGTTATGTGCTTTCCTCGGTTTACCTTTCCTGTCAAAACTTGCTTTCCGCAATCAAGAAAGAAAACTGTTGAAAGCAACTGAACGCGTTGCTCAAGAAAACATCAACGCTGCATTGAGTGAAATCAAAGGCTCAAATAGGTTCACTAAATGTGGAATATCCATTGATGGTACTTGGCAACGCAGAGGCTACTCATCTTTGAATGGGTGTGTAAGTGCCATATCAGTTGACACCGGTAAAATTTTAGACATTGAAGTTATGACACAATATTGCCACATATGCGCGAAAGGCAATTGCCAATCATCGAAACATGTATGTTCGAACTATAAAGGTTCCGCGGAGAACATGGAGGTTGTTGGAGCCTACCGTATATTTGAGAGATCAAATGTGAGGAATGTACAGTACAATGAATACTACGGAGATGGGGACTCAAAAGGATATGAATCTGTTAAAAACTTTTATGGAATTAATACAGTAACCAAACTCGAGTGTATAGGTCATGTACAGAAACGTGTAGGGGGGCGGTTGCGTCAATTAAAAAAAACGACGAAAGGTTTGGGAGGGAAAAATAAATTAACTAATAAATTAATAGACAGAAATCAGAACTATTATGGAATAGCTATTCGAAGCAATGTAGGTAATCTACAAAAGATGATGAGTAGTGTAATAGCTGCATTTTTTCACTGTGTATCTGGAAAAAAACAATTCATTGCATGGACAGTGTCCTGAAGGATCTGAGAGTTGGTGTCGTTTCCAAAGGGCAAAAGCAGCTGGGAGTCCCCTCGAAGAAATTGAGCAAGGACTTCCTAATAAAATTATAAACCAAATAAAGCCTACATATCTAAAACTGTGTAATGAAACTTTGTTGAAAAAATGTCTTCATGGTAAGACACAGAACTGCAATGAAAGTTATAACAACATTTTGTGGAATATTGTTCCCAAAAATATATTTATTGGATTGGAAACATTTCGTTTGGGTGCATTATTAGCTCTAATACTTTATAATTCTGGTTATGCAGGTATATTATCAGTAATTCGAAATGTAAATGGTTCCCTTCCTGAAAGTGTTGCTCAAGAGTTACTTAAATTTGATAAACAACGGATTTCAACATCTCTAAGACATTCTTTACCGATTGCGAAATTGTCTCGGAAAAAAAAAGAAAAGCAGCTAGGAAAACAAAAAGTACTAAGGATGAAAAAACAGAAGGCTTAGTATATTCATATGGAGGGTTTTAAAGTACTTCTTTGCAGGATTTTTACTCTCTCTATATATAATTTATGATAACTTTTGTGATAAACAATATTTTTCAAGAGTTTTTTCGTGAATGTTTACTGGTAAAACAACACAAATATATTTTGTATGATATATTTCTTAACTTCTAAAATAATATGGAATAATATATATTTGTTTTTCTATGTAAAATGTTTTTATTTTTAATGCAATAAGGATTTTTTAAAGTGCTTTTTATACGTCTAATCTGTATTTCGTAAACTGTGTACTTAGACTTTAAGAAAAAGCTTTTTGACACTATAAAATTGTTAAAAATATTAAAAGATAAAAGTTTGAAGAAAGTATATAATATTCATAATTGCTTTGAAAATGTTTGATCTTTTGATATAGAGAGGTTTTAGGTTTTTTTAGCAGTATAGTTTTTTAAATTTTGAATCTTAAATCTTTAAATGCATTTTTCTCTGAAACAGATTTTTTGATATTTTACAACACGGTAAGCATGATATCTCAAAACGTTCTGTAGATAATTGTCTGTAATTAATTTTGTGTAATTGTGCATTATTATAGTATGTATGCTGTGACCTAGGGATTAAGAAAAAACAGCATATTTACCTTTTTTATGATTTTTTTTCTGTGTGATAAATGTGAAATTTTTAAAAATTTAGCATTGCGTGCACTTTTTGACTTCTAGTTCAGTAACAAATTAAATTTTTTCAAAGATATTCGGTCAATTCATTAGTAACTGTTTTTTGAGTAAAATTATGTGGGTTTTTTAAAATATTATGCATTAGAATTTATTTTACTATGTTTAACGTAACGTACAAATAACGTCTAATTTAAACCTAAAATTGGCCATATTTAAAAAAAAATACATTGAAAGAAATTTTTTTTGCTATTTTTATTAGTTTTCAGTTATAATTAAACAAAAAATGAGTTTAAAAATAAATTTTCAGCCAAATTTCAAAAAAATGTCTCCGCAACTAGTCAGGCACTTTAATTTTTTTTTTAAACAAAAAAAATTTGCGCACACAAAAAAAAACAACCAACAAGAAAATTGCATGTTAATCCTAATTCCTTAAACGTTGCGAAAGGAGAGAGAAAATGAAAAAAAAATTCAACTACTAACAACTACAATTAAATTCATGTACGAAAAAATTTGTCGAATGGGTCACCAAACAATTCACAAGGACAACATACATAAAATAACAAATAGAAATAATTGAATAATCACAAAGAATCATGTGCCACTAAATAATAAAAAAAAATAAGACGAGTAACACAGCAAATTCAAAAATTGCATATGTCAGCTTCGATACTCACAATAACCACACATATGAGCATCGAACAACATAATTTGTAATAAAAAATAAGTACAAGTGAAGACATATGTAATCAATACAAACGTGGCACCAAGAAACAGACACCTCATAATCGTATAACATCGAAATCCTGACACAACTAATCTGATGTGCATGTCTCAGACCACCAAAAAAAAATACTATTGTAACCTTTGATAGTACTCAAAGCATGGAATTGCAATGGTTCACTAAGAGTAACAATAACAATCTTTCGTAAAAATAATTAATTTAAAGTGAAAAATTAGAAATTGAAGCGATGGGTGTGCATAGGTGAAAAATATATATATATAACCTCCGAGAATGCTTAATAGCCTAAGAAATTAAAAAAAAATCACTATAAGCATTGGTTACAATTGAAAGTTTAAAAAAAAATAAATGTAATTAAATTCAGATTTGCAAATTAAAATCTATAAATTGAAAGGAATAGTGTATAAACGGTAAAAAAAATTATAACCTCTAAGAATGCTTAATAGCCTAAGAAATTTAAAATAATTCACTACAAGCATTGGTTACAATTTGAAATTAAGAAAAAAAAATACTGTAATTGAATTTAAAATCGCAAACGATGAGCGTGCATGTGATCAGGATGCACCCCCAATGTTTACGAAGGTGGGGAAAAAAACTAAAGACATCCTATTTCCTGCGATAGGACGATCGCCGGCAACCGCCAACTTAAGAAACAGAATGCAGAATCAAGACAAAAGAAAAACAATGCAAATCCGATTGTAAAAAAAAATACTATATCGATTAACACTTTAAAAAAATTGAGAGAGAAAAAAAATTCTTCTACATTCAATACATTCGAATTTCCATTTCAGAAATGAATTCCAGAAATCACAAATGCAGTTCAAAATTTCAGAAAAAAAATTATAAACATAAAATTGATAATGCAACCCATAACATATGAGGCGACACATACATAGTAAAGGAATTTAACTAAAACAAAAAAAATTATTACAAGTGCTACACATAATTAAACGTAATTCCAAAAAAAAAAATTCACTTCACTAATCAACAGAACTTTTTAACATTCTATGTAATACAATGTATCAATTGTAGATAATTAAAAAAAACTCAAAATGTTTCACTATACGTGCAACAAATATACAAAAAGAACAAAAAATATCCTCAATTTTCAACAATACCGCTAACTCAATTCATCGATAATCAGTGAATTAATTACTCAAATATCACTCTGTAACCCCAACACAAAATTCTCAGTAACCTTAAAATGATTCCTCAATCATTCAAAAATGCCTTTACCTCAAAGATCATTCATATCCTGTACCTCAATAACACTAACTAAACCTATCTACACTTCCAAATAATTATTCGACTTCTCCACAATACCACACACACACACACACACAATAACTAAAACCCATATATGGTCATCAACTTATTTACACAAAATCTCACACATAATCCTCAACTCGAACTTTCCTAGATTCATCTCAAAATATTCTTAAATATACCACACAATCATTAATTCAACAAATCTATGTTCATCAACTTATTTACTCGAAATCGTACAAAATCCTTAACTGAAAATAACCTTCTCTACGTCAAACAACTTTCTCAAATATACCGTATAATTATTTCAACTCAATTTTCCATTTCCATATCAAACAACTCTCGAATTTACCACATACTTTTGAACGCAAACTTATGTATCTCCATAAAAAAAAAACTTTCTCAATTATTCTACAAATTCATCAAATTAAAATTTATCTATCTCTTTCGAATAACTTCTTCAAATATTCCACGAAATCCCTAACTCAAACTTAACCAACTCCTTCAACAATTAATAAAACAAAAAAATTACACCTAATCATCTTCAACATTTTGAAACCAAAAAAAATATATCAAACTCAATAGCTTAAACAAACAATACTAAATCAAAATTCTCCTCTTTTTTTCAATACCAAACTAAAAGCTAACACAACTACGCGTACACAAAACATGAAATTTAACAATACCATTATCTGACCCAAAACTTGTTTCTAAATAACAATGCAAAACTACAATTAAAATCTAAAACCAAAAAAAAATTCTATTAATATGAATGCTCAATTAAATAATGTACCTAAGCGCTATCATGAATAAAACAAGTTAACCTAAACCAACAGAAGTACTATAACGACATCAAACAAAACATTCAATTCCTAGTACAGTTTAGCACACAACCGAGACACAATGATTGACTGCATATTCATTTAACCAAACTACAATTTAACTATAGTCCTAAGCAAACAAAAAAAATCACATCTATAACAAAAAAAAACAACACAAAAATTAAATTAGCATTGAAACACCTAACCGAAAGACTATAAAAGTTTTAAATTAAAATTAGCAATCATATGACAGAACAAAACAACTTGAGCAAAACAAAGTTAAGTTTCAACATAATTTCCTAGGGAAAATATTCAAACAACAACCTCTATCCATATCTTAACAAGCATAAATTCCAAAGATATCATTATTCAGTAATACACAGCCACACACTTAAAATTAATACACTAACACAACTTATCACTAAAATTGCTTCTGACAAAATACCGCTACCAAAAAGAATTAACTGAAAATTTAACAAGACAAGTACAGAGTTATACACAATCAAATCAGTATTAAATAACTTATTCAATTAAGGAAACCTTTTGTATAAACAAAAAAAATTAAAATACTAGATAATAACCGCAACACAAAATTATTTAATAAATGAAAAATGTCAAATATGTATGTATAGTAACAACATTCAAATTTCATGACAGGTGTCCATAGACCCCAAAATTTGATTTCTGCTGCAAACATGATTTAAAGCTTAAAATTAATAAAATTAAAATTAACGTGCATACATGAATCGCATAGCAAAATGAAATAACACTCATATTACAAACAACAAATTTTATATATAGCATAAAACACATAGCATCAAAAATATTTTATCCAGAGCTAAAATTGATATTAACCACATACAACATTATGTCATTTAAGCATCAAATCAAGACATGAAACAAATTGCATAAAAAATTGAGCTAGAATTCATTAAATAACTAAGTACAAAATTTTATCTCACTAAAACATCAAACATGACATAAAACAAAAAAAAAATCTGAGCTAAAAATTCATTAAATAACTAATTACAACAATGTCTCACTTAAACATCAGAAAACGACATGACACAAGTTGCATAGTTATAAAAAAATTCCAGCGGAAAGTATGTGAATTAAATGTAAGAGGAAAACCAAAAATTCCATTTTTTTTTATTATAAAAAAAACGAGCGCTAAGTAAAGTTTAGCTAAGTTTCATACAAATTTGAAAAATGCAATATAAATTACTAAGTTGTAATTAATCATGATGCAAGATAGAAGATTTCCACAAAATTCGATAAAACAAAATATTACCAAAGAAAGGATATTGCGTCGAGAAAAAAAATATTATCATCGAGTAGCTCCGAGAGAAAAGTAACGAACAACAAAAAAGGGGGGGGGGAGAATGGCGACCCTATAGAGAAAAAGAGAGGCTGAATATCTGATCTCGCTTGCGACAGCAGGGGGGCGCGAGGTTGAAAATTCCTCCTAAAGCGCCGGAGTGAACCAACATCCGCCAAGATTCAATCCCCACACAGCACTTCCAAGCGACAAAATGACCCCAAAAAATAATTTGCATGATAATTCCAAATCAAATTTTAACAGAAACAAGGAGAGAGACAAAAAATTACAACAACAAATCAAGCGCATTTACGAAGTCCAATGCTCTAACATATTACGAGAACAGTAAGCATAATCAATTAACTGAACCACTTTAAACATTCGGGCCAAAAAATTGTTAACTAGCAACGAAACACGTACTCCATATGACAATATACACTCGAATTGATTAAACGGAAGAAAAAAAAAATTGAACACACTAAAATCCACAATACAAATATATCAACACATAAAAAATTGAGATCATAGCTAGATCAGTTAAGGTAATGAATACACACATACATATACTAACAAAGAGCAAAAAAAAAATACATTAACAACATCTCTAAGTATCTAAATAATAAAAAAAAACTACAAGAAAAAAAATTCACAACTGGAAAATTTGAGTACTAGATACAATCAAAACACAATAGCACACAATAAAAAATTTGTTACATGTTTAACAGATGAAGAAGGATTGATATTCTGTGACCCATCACCTTGTTTTATGAAAAAAAAAATTCCAACGACTGGTCACGGTACCAATATGTTGCGACGCTGATGATAGCTTATTTAATTTATCTGTCCTGAAACCAGATTCTTAATTTAACATCGCATCATGACTTAAGTTAAAAATAGTTAAGTTCTATTGACAAATTAACATTACGCTAAATTAACAGTCCAATCGTACAGTGGTAACAATTATATTTATTGATTAACATATTGGTAAAAGAAACGTTAAATATTACAAGGGTGGTACTTATCTGTTGAGAATAAGAGGAGTGACTGAGGGGTGATCTCGGGTAGCGAGTGCGCTTCCCGACTGGAGGTTTTTTCTGGCAGACGTAAGAGGGAAGAAAAGCCCGAGAATTGTCGCGGACCAGCTTTTAAAGCCGACTAGATCACTTCGAAAAGAATCCGCAACGGAATCATTACCGTCCAATCTATCACCCTGATTGGAGCGCTAGAACATAACCTTGCCTGCCATAAGGTCCGTTGAACCTAGACGCACCCACATTCCTTTGTAATCCCAATTTCCTGTAAACAGGGCAAATGCAAAAATTAAAACTGTATCTCAGGGGCCGGTGGCCTCCCATCAATATATATATATATATATATATATATATATATATATATATATATATATATATATATATATATATATATATATATATGTCAGGTTTGAAAAGTTTAGGTTCAAAATTAAGGAAGTAATAAATGAAAATAGAGCGAACTCTTTACCATCGCGTAAGGATTTGTGAGTAAACAAGCCTGTTAAAAGGAGCAACGAGCGCTGACGAAGGCGAACGCATACTAGGAAGGACTTGGCTGGTGTCTCCTCGCTGCAATGTTGTATTTGGAAACGCCCGGTTGCGCGGCAAAAGGTCCGCCATGTTAGATCATATATGATGAAAGCGTAATAAAGGAATATTGTGAAGATGATGCCCTCTTTATTTTACCAGCAGGCCTGGGGCCTGTCAAGAGCCGGCAGGATGATTTAAAGTACCGAAAAATACGCGAGGAAACCAATGGAATGAACTTCAACAATTTTTTTTTCGAACGAGCGACTGCATTGAAAACGATACTACCATGGAAGACGACTCTTTCCGGCAGGAGTCACCAGTCAACACATCCAGGGAAACTTTCTTTTTTCCTGAATTTGATCTTAATAAGTTTAGTAGTTTGAAGAGTTTTCTTGAATGTTTTGATAAACAATGTTTGGAATATCAAAAGACGAGCAATGGAAGAAGCAAAATATTCCTAGATATCTCACGGGAGTTTATCTTAAATTTTGGTACGAAAACCATTTATTTGAAAAGTCTTATCAAGAAATTAAACAACTATTAATGACGGTGTTCGATGCGACGAAACAAGAAGATATTCGAAGATTTCACAAATTAAAATTAAACGACACTAAAGAACTAATTTCGTTTTTTACGGAAAAACTTTCGTTGGGGAAGAAACTAAATTATGATGACAGTTCAATTGTGGAGCATATGACATTAAGCAGTCCAAGAGAGTTCCAGAAGTTCCTAGTTATCAAGAAGATTTCGACACCCTGCGAATGGATCTCAACGATGCGACAATTAATCGCAGTAACACCGGATAGCGCAGACCGAAAACCGGTAGATACTGGAAGTTATACCCGATGGAATCACGCATACGGTAGTGTACACAGAGGAACTGATGCACAGAATCGATTTCAGTCAAGAGGAAATCATGGACAGCCACATCAATCGCACATGATGAGATTCAGTGGAAGGCAACAGTTCAACAATCAACCTAGGCAGTTTGTACAACAGAATCGACATTTTAACTCGCCCAGAAACGAAAGTAACCAGAGGCAAGGATGACAACTAATTATTGAGTCAATGGTATGTTCCAAGCACTTTTGTACTCTAATTGACACAGGAAGCAATGTGTCATTAATTCCAATAAATTTAGCTAAACAATTAAAAAAACATTAAAATTATACAAAATAGTAATGTAAAAATAAATCAAACTTGTGGGACTATTCAACCCAAAGGTATAATTAAAGTTTATATGAATATTGGATGTATATCTAAGCAAATAGATTTGTTTGTAATTGATACTGAATTGCCTTATATTATTTTAGGACTAGAATATTTACATTTATTTAAGCTTGACATTAGTATTCGTAACATGTGTATTTTTCAATGTGGTAAAAATTTAAGTAATATTAAATATGTAAATAAGTGTGTTGGTGAGTTGAGAACATATCATGGGACATATTGTAAAACTCTTAATAATGATCAAAATATGAACTACTATAATGCAAATAATGAAGATAATATTAACGTTAAGAATAATAAAGGTTTAGATCAAATATCAGACAGCCCTGAAGCTGATCTGAAAAGATTGTTTAACCCAGCCATGGTTGTTGAGGACACAATACCAAGACAAACTAGTGAGCAATGGGGAGATTTAACCCAACTTCTTGACAAATTTCAAACCATATTTTCACACAAAATAAGTATGATGTAGGTTGTATCAATTTAGAGCCACAAAGAATTCATTTAATTTCAGACCTTCCTATAAGTTTACGCCCTTATAGAAACAGTCAACAAGAATCTAAAGAAATACAAACACAGATAGAAGAATTGTTAAAAGCAGGTTTTATTAGACCCTCCCATAGCCCATATGCTGCCCTGTAACTTTAGCATACAAAAAGGATGAAGGGAAAAGATCAAGATTATGTATCGATTATAGAAAACTAAATGAAATCACACGAAAAGATTCCACCCCTGTACCTCTGATAGACTTTGTAATTGATAATTTAACTCATGCTAAATTTTCTCTACGCTCGACTTAACAAGTGGTTATTGGCACATTAAAATTCATGAAAAGACGCAGAGAAACTGGCTTTCACAACTAATTTTGGACTCTATGAATGGTTAAGACTTCCATTTGGCTGGAAAAATTCCCCAGCTGTTTTCCAAAGAACTATAAGACAAATTTTACAAAAATATCAGTTAACTTTTGCTTTAAACTATTTTGATGATATAATAATTTTCTCACAATCTTGGGAAGAACATTTAACTCATTTAGATACAATATTTCAAATTTGTAAAAAGAAAACTTTAAACTTAAAAAATCAAATGTCAGTTTGCACAGGAAAAAATAAAATTTTTAGGATATGAAATAACACAAGGTCATTATTCCCCAAGTAATCCAAATATTGAAACAATAAGAAAATTAGCACCACATAAAGATGTGAAAGAACTCCAAAGATTTATTGGTTCCATCAATGTTTATCAAAAATTTATTAAAGATTATGCAAAACTTAGAGTACCATTAAATAAATTACTTAAAAAAAGATGCAATTTGGAATTGGTCACATGAATGTCAAGAAGCTTATCAAAAGTTAAAGAATTGTTTAATCTCAAAACCTATACTTAAATTATACAACCTCACAATATCCATGTCATGTGTTTTGTGATGCAAGTCAGGAATCAATAGGTGTAGTCTTGAAACAACAACACCCAGATGGAACACTTTACCCCATAGCTTATCACTCGAGACAATTACTTAAACATGAAAAAATTATACAATTTCAGAAAAGAGTGTTTTAGCAATTATAGATGCCTTAGATAAATTCCACTGTTACCTACATGGATCCAAATTCACAATACATACTGACCATGCTGTTTTACAATGGCTTAAAAGTGTAAAACATTTAACTGGACGTTTATTTCGGTGGAGTTTAAAACTTTCTCAGTATGAATATTCGATAGTTTATATAAAAGGTAAATTAAATGTTGAAGCAGACATGTTGTCGAGGAACCCTGTATGCCATTATATATCACCCATTTGTCATTTTTTAAATACTGATGAAATTATTAAATACCAAAATTCAGAGAACATTAATGATCCAAAATATATAAAAAATTAATGATGTATTAACAGTTAAGAAAAAAAGAATTTAATTAAAATTGTAGTACCGTTATCTTTGAGAGAAAAAATTAATTACAACTGCACATGAACAATTTGGTCACCCAGGTGTAAAAAAGATGTTAAAATTAATTTCTCCAATTTACTACTGGAAAGACATTATATTAGACATTTCAAATTTTGTTAAATGTTGTGAGACATGTCAATTGAATAAAAAAAGTCTACACAAAAAAAAGTATGGATTATTGCAAGAAGTTCCTGTAGCAGAAGAACCATTTGAAATGATCTCACTAGACACTGTAGGAGGATTTAATTATCATAATTCACAAAAGAAATACCTGCATATTGTTCTGGATCATGCTACCAGATATGCTTGGACATTTCCATCCAAAAGTGTCACTTCTGAAACTATACAAATTGCTTAAAACAAATTTTTCAATTCAATGCCCAAAACAACTTTTAAGTGATAGAAATGCTGCATTCACTTCATCTAAATTTAAGAAATTCTTAAAACATCATAATATTAGACAATTACTAACTTCAGCAAATAGACCACAATGCAATGGAAAGAATGAAAGAGTTAATCAGACATTAGTAGCAAAATTAAGATGTAAAGTTAATTCAACTACAAAAACTCCTTGACAAAATTATTAGAACAAGTTACATATGAATACAATAACTCGCCACATGATGTTACTGGCTTTCCACCTGCATATTTAATGTTTGGAACTTTGCCATATGATTCGCCATTACCTAATCAAGTAAAATTAAACTATCCACCTATACAACAAGCTAGACAAATTGCAGTAAACAGAACAATTAAGCATCATAAGATAAATAAACAAAGGTATGATAGACATTATGTTGATGCAAAATTTAAAGTTGGAGATTTAGTCTTATATCAAAATTTCTCATACCCTAATTCGAGTAAACTTCAATCTCCTTATAATGGTCCTTTTAAAGTTGTCAGAAAACTCTCAAATGTTACTTATGAAATAGATAAACCAAATCAATATACAGGAAAATTAACAGATATTGTTCATTCTACAAGATTAAAACCATTTCATTCAAAATCCAATTTCAAATTATGCTAAATTCTTATTTATATTTGTTATAGAGTTTGTTTTCTCAAACATTGGGGGGGGAAGAAGAAGTACATTGTAATTTTAAAAGAAGTGCATTGTAAATTTTGGAAGAAATGCATTGTAATTTTAAAAGAAGTGCATTGTTATTTAAAAAAATAAATAATAATAAAAGTTGAGTTTATAATTTGAATTTAAGACTTGTTTACATTATGAAAATCAACATTTAATGTAATTGAATTTGTATTGTATCTTTATTCATAATGAACACATTATTGAAGACTATTAAAAAAAAATAACTGAATTATGGACTGTGTATGAAAACATTGTGATGAGGTCATTTTACGATACATTGTGTTGTAATAATTTTATTGTGATTATTTGTGATAAGTATATTCTGAAAGTTAAAATATAGTATGTGATGTTATGAAGATTTTATTATGGTTGTATGTTTTTGAAATGAGTTGATTGAGTAGAGATTCTAATAATAAACAAAAGAACTGTGCGATAAACAATAATTGGATGATGAACATTGAACTATGATTTTTCCAAGACAGGACTGTGAAACATTACATTACATTGATTGAACTTTTACCTGTACTTGATATATCTGAAATACCCTTATTTTTCTTTGCATTTTATATTTCTAGTGATATTTTGATATAATGTTGATGTTGTGTTTATTTTGATAAATTTCTGTGTTATAGTTATGTAATCTTTTCTTTTTTGGGAGCTCCTAAACTAATTTTGCTATTACTTATTTTATATCTATTCTTTGTATGTACTCACTTTACCATTATTCCTAAAATCATGTTGCTGTTAGTTACTCCATATATGTCTTTTTTTTATGTATTTACCATTACTCCTAAACTCATTTTGCTATTACTTATTTTATATCTATTCTTTGTATGTATTTACTTTACCATTATTCCTAAAATCTTGTTATTCACTCTATACCTATTCTTCTATGTATTTATGTACTCATTATTCCAACATTCAATACAATTTTGAAGTACTTGTAACTTTTCAACATTTATCACTTTATTAACATTGTTTACTATTGGTGCACATTTAGTGAGAATTTCACTTGATCTTATGTTATGTTGTTTAGCACTACTATATTTTTGAATGTCTAATGTGAACTATTTTTATCTTATGTTGTTTTTTATTAACCTCATTATTATTATAGTCATAATGGAAGTATTAGATGTGTGATATTTTTCAGAAAACAATTCTATGTAACACCAAGTTTTATACCAAATTTTTGATACTTTGTTATTCATTATTGCTACTTTTTTTTTTGTACATGTTAGGATTCACCAGCCCACTCTTTTACACAATTATTATATCTTCTAGATTTTTATTTCATTTGGGGGTGATATCATTGAAATATAATTTTTTTCCCTGGGGACTTGCCAGTCAGAATTGGCCAATCTGGCTGTGCCAGACTTCAGCGGAGGGGGGGAAATTTGTCAGGTTTGAAAAGTTTAGGTTCAAAATTAAGGAAGTAATAAATGAAAATAGAGCGAACTCTTTACCATCGCGTAAGGATTTGTGAGTAAACAAGCCTGTTAAAAGGAGCAACGAGCGCTGACGAAGGCGAACGCATACTAGGAAGGACTTGGCTGGTGTCTCCTCGCTGCAATGTTGTATTTGGAAACGCCCGGTTGCGCGGCAAAAGGTCCGCCATGTTAGATCATATATGATGAAAGCGTAATAAAGGAATATTGTGAAGATGATGCCCTCTTTATTTTACCAGCAGGCCTGGGGCCTGACATATATATATATATTATATATATAGATATTATATATATATAATATATATATATGTATATATATTATATATATAGATATTATATATATATAATATATATGTATATATATATTATATATATATATATAGATATTATATATATATATCTTTGTGTTTATTTCATTAAAAAATATTCAAAGATGCATATAACATCCATTACCACAAAAAATATGCATAAAAATTAAGGGACCATCGTTGAAAAAAAATGAGCAAAATTAGTTTGGGAAAGGAATTATATAATAAGCAATTGTTAGTTTTAATTTAAGAATTCTTCAAAGAGAAAAATCATCTGACAGCTTAATCAACATAATCTTTCTAACTAAATAAATTTTAAAAAATCACAAAATATTTCCATGGTTTATTTTGTTGTCAAAAGTCTCTCTAAGTCCTTTGTATTGGTAATCAATGGACAAGATGAAAAAATCTTTCTACTAAATCCTTTGAAATTCCTTTGAGTAAATCAATAATCTCGTGGTTTTTCATATATCACCAATATCCAAAGTGTGAAATTAGAATACCCCAAATAAGTTACCTCTTGATAACATCTCTGGCTGAGCAATGAATATGTTTCAACTATGTATTTGCTTATTTTTTGAAGTAAGTTCTGTAATCAATAGTATTATACATGCAAATAAAGTTTTAAATTAGCTTCATAAAATGATGCTGTAATTTTTGTTTATCTAATTACTGCAGTGCAAATACGGCTCAATGAAACTGTTAAAACCTGTTAAGTTTTAACATATTGTTTATAAAATTGTGCCGGAAATACAATTTACTTCTAACACAACATACTTTTAATAGTAGTTTTCATAATGGCTTCAGGGTTTATAAAGGTAATTTAGGCCAATTTTAGTAAAGCTGTGTTCCGACGAAAATTTATTGCATCACACAACTCATTTTAATTATTGATTGAATACATAAATTATTTTTTCAAGAAATAAGAATATGGATCATCTATAAATTTATAATTTACGATCAATAAAACTAGCAGCTTTCTTTAAGACTAAAATCAATGTATTTTATGTTTTAAATTGCCATGCTGTTTAGAAATGATATTTTGATGAATATGTTATATTTTATTTTCCGTAAAAATATATTTCATTGTTTTTTACAGTAAAAAAATACCTTTAATTATACCTCCGATATAGGAATTTTTCCAGTTATTATGCATATTTTGGAAACGATGAAACTATTAGTCTGGGTACGGGAAGTTTTGAAATGTAGTCTTACCCTATTTAAATATAAATGCATTCAAAAATAGTAAATATACAATACAAAATATTATTTATATCCTCTGTATAGTTTTGCTCAATATGGTGGAAAAATAATCACAATATTAGACATACCCAGAATTCTTCATTATTAAATTAAAGGTAAAAAATATGCACACGCTAATTAATACTTACCGAATGATATATCATTTTTTATGCATAAACTCTTTTTAATGTGATTAACACAAATATAACCCTAAGTCGTGTTCAGAGTGGGGGTATGAAAGAAGACCAATATATATCCTAAATTTAATTCAAACGAAATTATCATTTGTACAGGCATTGTTGATAAATGGGTTATTTGAATGATACACATTAAAGGACAATCACCTAAGATGTTCAATAGAAAGTAAATTGCATTGTTCCAATATAACTCTAGATGTTAAGCTACTTTGGACAATCAAAAAAAATTGGTAGAAATACGTTTTAAATTTTGGGCACTTCCCCCATATTCTGTTGTACAGTTGTTACTCGTCGTTCTTCTTCCATAAGCGATAAAACTAACTACTGATTTTTTTTTGTAAACTTTTTTGAGTGACTACATTGAAAATTAAGGGATATATATAAACAAAATATTGAACGTTCGAAAATTTATTCAGTTAAAGTTAATTAATTAAGTTGGTACTTTAAAATACCATCAATACATGGAGGGCTAAGACTAACACTAAAATACCGTATTACTTTTTTAACGTAGTTTCAACTCTTAAAAATGCTAAATAACCATAGAACACTTATATTTTACTTCGACTCCGGTGGCTTACAGGGCGGCGTGTTTGCTTCGCAAGCCTCGAATTCGACATTGGCTGGAAGCGATAGATTTTCTGGATGCTGAAATCATAGGCAAACATGTCATATTTTTATGCGGTATTTAAAAGAACCCTTGATTATCAATTTGGCTCTGGTACGTTTATGGCAAAATTAAATCACCGCAATATTTAGCATCCGGTGAAAGCTCGATTAAAATTAATAAAATCCGTCCGCGATTTTGGTAGCGAGAGTCGCCACTAGATGGTGCCACCACTGAAATGACTTGTCATGTCTGTGTGAAAGCTTAGTTGCTAATATGCATCCCATTATGGGAGAAAAACTAACACTTTACAGCACAAAAAATCATTTCTGAAAACTATAATTTTTTTAATACTATTTTTTAAAAAATATATTTACTTTTTTGCACATAAAAACAGGTTTTACGCATCATTTTTTTTTTGTTGATGATATTAAAGACACATGTTTTCTTTTTATCAATACAGAAAAATAGAATACATGTTTTGCATTTTGAGTGAGGTTTTTTGATTGAAAGTTTTAGAATTTGACAAAAGTTTCAGCAGATTATTTCCTGGGACACCTTCATCTGAACAATCATTTGTTTATTTATCTCTGCTTTCAGATGGTGCATTCTGTAATAATTTCTAAGCCTCTTGAAGACTAAGCTTCTTTTTTCTAGGCATTTTGAGAGAAAAAAGTTAAAGTACCTTGTAAATCTACTATTATTGTTAAATGTCTGTTACACACAAATAAATTAAGAAGTTAATTTTTGAAAGAAGAATAGATACTTCACATTTAATTGTGTGGCTATAAAAATACAAGCTCACATTCAAACTTTAAAATCTTCCGAAAAGGATTTAAAAAAAATAATAAAAAATAAACATGTTAAACTAAAATAGAAAAGCAATAAAGCACAACTATATTACACTCTAGTAACAATGCTGTAACTTTTAACTACAATAATAAACTACCCGGCCGAAAAGTAAACACTCAGTACTTTCCCGTGTGTCCAGTGTGCTGGTGGTACTTACAAGAACCACAAAGTTGTTCAACTATAAAATCAATTACATACGCTGTTCACTTAAAATAAATACTCAAATGATAAGATTTTAGTTAACATAGAAAAATAAGACAATAACCTTTTGACTTTCAAGTCGAATCAAAATGGTAGCTCGTCCAATTTTCAATAAAGGATATCCGGGCTAAAAGTATCCATAAGTAATGGTTTATTATTATGGAACTATCCATCAGAATGTAAGAAACTGTTCATCCGTGGATTGGAAAACTATCCGAGATTTTTTTTAGGTTTTATTTCGATGAGCCGCAGATGTGTGCATAATTCGGCAGTCACACACGATTTACTTTTTACACTGATTGCATTGCTAAAGGTGTAGACCTGAGAGTAAAAGGCGCAGTGAAACCGAACTTTGTTTAACGGAATTTAAATTAGTGACTAGTGCACAATGATGTGTTCGAACAGAATGGAATGTCGTGACAGGCTTGCCAAATTTACATATCAGAATTCCTACAAAGTGAATCTTGCTCACGATCAACAGTACAGTGTCTTGTATCACGAAACCTTAAGGATATTTGCCAGTTTGATATGTCAAAGTTCCAGTGTCATTTAATGCTCTCTTTCATTGGTAGATAAATTTTGAGGTCGGAGGGCCGGCATCCCATTCCATTTGAACATGTCACTGTAAACGCGTGGCTGATTTAAATTCCGTTTAACAAAGTACGCACTGCACCTTTTACTAAAGCGTTCACATCTTTACAAATGAAGTCAGTATAAAAAGTGTATCGTCTGCGATTGCCGAATAATGACTCACGTGTGGAACTAGATCCGAAAAATCTCGGAAGTTTTCCGATCCACGAATAAACAGTTTATTACATTCTTATGAGTAGTTCCGTAATAATAAACCATTACTTTTTGATACTTTTAGCCCAGACATTCTGTATTTTGAGAATATCATTCCATACAATATAAGTTTAACCAAACCAAAAGATTAAAGCACAATTATGTATTAAAGAAAGAATTTTTGTTTAATTCAGTTTTTAGTATATTTAGATACATGATTTCGAGAGATGAACGGGTTCTCATACCTGCTCTTAAATATTTTTTGATTCAAAATCATGTCAGATACAGTAGTGAGGGAAACAAGATATCATCATGCGTGTAATTTTCAGTATAAATATTGGACTGGAACAAATAACTTTGAAATATATGCTTAAGTTTTTAATATATATACACCGATGTTCCAAATTTAAGAAGTAATCTAAATTTTAATTAAATAGCCATGAAATAGCAGAGAAGGTGTGTGGTTATGGTGATCAGTACAATGAACAAGCAATTCAGGAAAATGGTTATGCTTAGGCAAATTTTAGGCACAAATGTCATTGGCGACGTGAGTTTACACAAAACGCGTTAGGGTGATGAACGCTGCTTAAGAATACAATAAAAGAAAGAACGGAGGTGCAGTTAAATACATTCGCTGGAACTGCAATCGAGTTCTTTCATGAAATATGGCTTGAGGAAATCACCTGGATGTTTAGGGGGTTTGAATAATAAGTATTTGTTGCATGTAGTGTATGATTAAATATTTCATTTTCAACAAAGTGTTGTAGATCAACAATTGCATACTGTTCATTTTTAACTCACAATACCTAATGTTCATTTGTTTTAATGTACACACATTTATTTTGTTTCCTTCTAAATAATTTATTTTATTTAATAGATCCTTCTCCTTAGAGTCTATTATTCCTTGTTCACTGTGTGTATAATTGTATACAGCTGGGATGCATTAATCTGATTACTTGAGCAAAAAGATAAAATAAATGCTTAGTCCTTAGAGATACGAGTTAATTTGGTCTCAAGTGTCTCTTTCTGTGCAATGACTTCTGGAAAACATCTTGTATTTGTTCGACGCTTGTTTATAAGAACGCTAGATTTTCCTTTTTTTGTTTTTACCTCTACTTGATAAATGAGATGCATAGAGCTTTAAATGTAATTTAACGTATCATGTTATTTCAATTTATTACTTTTAAAATTAATTATGGGTACACCATATTTATTAAGAAATAATCAAAAAATTGCATCTGAGAAATTCTAAAGCTCCTGCATAGACAGATCTAAATCTATTGGATCGTGTAAGCATAGGACAAAAACTTATTTCAATGCTATACATACAAGTATTCAATTTATTTAAACCAGATCTAAAGTTATATTATATATATTGTTTGTTTACGTTTTGCATGTCTTTGATATGTATATTTGTCAAAATTTTATTCTTGTATCACTTTTATTTTGAATAATAAGCTTTTTTTGTTACTTGAAATATTTTGCAGTGACTACAAAGATTGAAATTGCTTACAAAAAATATTTCAATATAATTTTGTATAAAAACATGTTCCCTATTCATGATAAACAAACTTAGAATTCAGCAATTCAAAATGAAAAAAAAATGTAGAGAGTAACTAAATCTCAAGTATTTATAATAATACTGAATAGATTTTTCAAGCCTCTTCACATCACATAACCATGATAAAAAACATAGCCAAAATTTTTTTTTATTACTTTATACGCATATTTTGATTTTAAAAAATTTTATATTTATTGTTATATATATCTGTCTCTCTATTGTACTTTCTTGTGTACATATATATGTATGCATACACACCTTGCAACATTACAAACAATTAAATTCTTGCTTGTAGATTTGTTCAGGTTTTATATCTAAAACCAATTTGTTAGACAATTGCATACATATTATTAAATTCTATCTGCAAGAAAACTCTCGTAAAACATCAAACATTTATTTTCAAACAGAAAAACGAGAATTTGATACAAATACAATATGTAAAATTTAAAAAAAAATGTTAATCATTTCTATTGTACTTTTATCTCCATCAGAAGTAGAATACCTTCAATAAGGAACTTTTCAGTGGAATATACTCGTATTCTCTCAGTAAAAAGTTAATGAAGTCAACTAATTAAAAATTGATACAACTTAATTTGCATCAAAATGTATCCCTCTGTTTTTAGAAGTTTTCTTCAAAAAATAAGTCATAATCAATCATTATCTTCGAGAAACTTTTATTGTGATTTTGAGTGAGGAAAAAATTTTAATACTTATTCTCTCGAGATCCTTTTAAAAATAAACACTGACACTTTTACGTTTGGCTGGAGAAATTGCCAAGCTGTTTGAATGTACTTCACATTTTATGTCTATACTAATTGAATGAAAAACATCGTTACATAAAAATAATATCATTTGTGCACACAATAATGAACTATATTCAATTGTTTTTTTCAATCTGAAATTAGATTATTTAGTTAATTGTAATTAAAATATGTCAAACCATACATATTTTAATTGTTCTTACCCTGGCATCAGAGTTTCCATTAGATCTATTTAGAAATTAATATTTTGATAATAAATATATCAAACAAATTTCAAATAAATTTCTATCCTAAATAAATGAAATTTTCTTTTCTAATAAAAATATTCATTATTATTTGTGAAATGTATTTAAATTTAAATAACTTACTAACATTTCTACATTATAATATGTTTTTCTATAATGAATTAATTAAAACTTGCCGTATTTTATTTATTTTGGAAAGTGCAATGTACCTTCCATAAATACTTCGATAGAATTCTATATGTTTAAATGGTATTTACTAAGAATATAATTCAATGGGATCAAATTAAATCAATGTAAAAATAAATGATCAGATAGTTTTTATTTTTTTTTCTAACTGAACTAGGTTTAGCCAAAGAAATAGTATCTAACGAGGCTGAAATAAATTCGATCGAAAACAGTACATCTTAATTCCCCACTTACACTACCAACATAATTATTCCTGGAGAATATCCACTGAAAATAATTAAAAGAAAATAAACCAGTATATATCGTTTTAACTTGAAGTCGTCATCATTTTTCCAGGCAACAATGCTAGTTAAATTGTGATTTCTAATTTGAAAAATATAAATTACAAATGCCTTCTACTTTTTGAAAATATAATCTTAAAAGGGAATGAAATCAATTCTTTTAGAATTATTTAAGAGTTCCATTTATTTTAAAGAGTACCTTCAACCATTTTCATAATTTATTCGTGTGAATACATTTAAATTGAAATGATTTTACTTACGGTTAAGAAAGAAAATGATGGACAGATATAGCGTAATATTTACCTAATTTAGTTGAAGGAAATTCATTTCGTTGAGTTGCATCTGCATACTTCATATTTCAACTGTGCTGATATGTTATCTTTTATTTCGGAAGTAAAGAATTATTATTTTTTTCAAAGAAGTGCAGGTGGGGGAGTTCTTTGAACTATTGAATGTTTCCCTTTACTTTAAGATATTACATTTATGTTTGAATCTAAATTATTCAAAAAGATACACAAGTATTTAGTGAAAGGAAATGATGCTTTAAGACTTTATGCAAGGATTTCAAATGAACTTAAATAATCAGAAGCAAACCTGGTATTGAAGTTGGAAATATATTCTAATGAAAATTGTATAAATATGGAATGAATTAAAATTTGTATAATTTATATCGGCTGAATATCCATAGTCTCAATTTAAAATCATTTTGTTGTATAAAGAAGCTTTTCATTGCAGATTGGGATGCAAAATGTAATTTTCAATTATTCATACATTTTGTTTTAAAATTATAAATTGCAATTTTGCAATTTTAAACAACACATTAATAAATTTATCATAAATGAGATATTCTCATAAGTATATTTCAGTAAATTTACTAGAATGCTGCTTGAAATTATCCTATAAATATTATTCCTATAAATATTTTAAAAATGTATATATTCCTATAGTTTCTTTTCTAATTTGATAAAAACTTTACGATAGAACTTAACTTGAAACTATATTAACTAATATGCCATCTTAATTAACCATTTTTTTAAATACATCTGGTTTTTTTCTCTTATTATCTAAATTAACTGATGGTCACAAAAGTTAGGATTGCATTAGATAGCTTGTAAATAAATAAATAAAAAATACTATAATTAAATGGAATAATTTTAAGGAAACAATTACGTAATGAAACGAGTAGCATTACACAATTAAACAGCAAAGGGCCTCTAAAAAGTTTTCTTTAATTACTTTTCACTTAAGAGATAAAATTTCATTTTCACAAAATAAGTTGAAGACATGTAATTATGACCGAGATATCCTTATTACGGAGATTACGAAAATAATGATAAAATTTTCTTCATAAAGATATCTAACAAAATAGTTTTCACTTTCATCACTTATGTGTGCTTGAATTCTTGAGAAAAATAAAGATTTAGTATACACTTATTAAAATTATATGTATGATATACACTGGTGTGCAAAACTTAACAACAATGCAAAAATTAAGCAGATAACCATGACATTGCAGAAAAGAAGGTCTGGAGATCAGTACAGTGAGCACGTAAGTCAGTAAAAACATCATGCGTATGCAAATATCAGGAATGAAACGTCAGAAGCGACGTGACCGTACGCAAAACGCGTGATGTCCGCGCTTGCTGTTCAACAGTAAAATAAAATGAAGGACGCAGACGCAATTCAACATATTCGCTGCAAGTGCCAGTGAGTCAGTTCATAAAATATGACTAGAAGAAATCACCTGGACGACTTCACACGTGGAAGAATGATCGAAAAGCTGAAGGAGGGGCGTACCGTCACCAGTGTAGCTGCAGAGTTCGGAATCAACAAAAGAGTGTCGTTTCGCGCGCTTGGAAAGCGTTACAAACCACAAATACAGCTGTTAGAAAGGTTGATGGTGACCGCCCGAGGACTAAAACTGCAGGGGACCGCATATATATCTTCCTGCAGGCAAAAAGAGGCCGACAGCAGTCAGCAAGCGTCATTGATCAACAACTCTCTTCAGCAACGGGGTGACAAATGTCGCGGTTTACTGTGGACAGACGTCTTCGCAAAGGGGGCCTATTCGCCCGCCGTCCTAAACGCTGCCTTCCGTTGAAATGTGACCCCCGACGCCACCGTTAAAAATGGTGCAAAGCTCAAAAACTAGACAACTGTAAATGGAGTCGTGTCCTCTTTGCGGATGAGAGTCAGTTCAGTACCAGAAGCGATTTTCAACGGGTTTTGATTTGGAGAGAGATCGGGACACGATTTTATACCAGTAACATTAAGGAAAGACACCATTACGGTGGTCCTGGAGTTCTTGTTTTTGGAGGCATTATGATGAACGAGCGAACTGAGCTCCACATTTTCGATAGAGGGTTTGTAAACGGGAATCGCTATTGTGAGGATGTACTTCTTCCCCAAGTGCGTCTGTTCCGAGGTGCAATTGGCCCAGACTTCATTTTTTTGGATGGCAATGCACGGCCACATTGAACTTTTGCTGTTGAGGAGCTACTGGAAAGTGAATAATTGATTGGCCAGCATACTCCCCAGATTTAAATCCCATCGAACATGTGTTGGATGCTTTGGGGAGACGTATTGCAGCACGTTTACATTTTCTGGAGAACACCGAACAACTCAAACAGATGCTGATTGAAGAATGGGCACTCCTACTGCAAGATATGTTGCACCAGCTGGTTCTGAGTATGCGGAGACGGTGCGAAGCAACCAATGCAGTGAGGGTAAGTGAGGTGAGGTGAGCAACCATTGCATATACCGTATTAAGGAAAATCTGCTTGTTGTTCTTCCGTTTTGATAGACCATCATGAGTCACGATACTATGCATTCAATAAAGCTTGTTTTTGTTTGATTCCATACCGTATGCATTGTTTTCCTTATTCAGCGCCGATGCTTTCGTCATCCTTTACGTACATAATAATCTCCCACATTTCTGAATTTCCTATCTCTCAGAGGATTTTTCATGAAGTTATGGCAATAAACCCACCTGTTGCTTAAGTTTTGCACACCGGTGTAAAATACAGCCAACGTTTTCAAACGTAATTATAGTATAAATAAGTAAGCAGAAAGAAATGATTTCCCCTTGTTAAATGCATAATGGAAAACAGTTTGCAGTATTCAATAAATTAATTTTCTGGAATAATTGAATTTTTAAGCTTATTTGTTTTATTATTTGTTTTTTTAAATGATGTTTTAAGTATTACCATTTATATAAATTGCAATAACTCATTTAAGATTAAAATCATTGGTTTTTGTTGTTGTTTTTTAAACTGGAAAAGCCATTGGATTTAATTGAATTTATATATATATATATATATATATATATATATATATATATATATATATATCCAGAGCAATAACCTTGGAAATTAAAACCTAATTAAATTTCATCTTCAAATGACCATGAATTTTCAAGAGAAACTATAAAGAATTACCAACTGTTACTTCAAAGTTGAGCCGAGAACTATATAAAATACAACACGTCATATAAAATGTAAATTAGCATGACCATTTAATTTTTATTTTCAAAATGTTTTAATGTATTTGTAAAATAAAAACTTTAAGCTATAATTTTAAGCCTGAAAATTTAGAAAAATAAATTAGAACATGCCAAATAAAGAAAAAGTAGACCACAAAGCAAACACAGAAAAAAACTAGTAGATATTAAAAAAGGATAGTGAAAGTTGAATTCAGACTGAATATGTGGAACAGAAAACTACATGAATTTCTTATACTTAAATAAGAACATCATATTAGTAATTACCAAGTCATGATTTTGTTAGCTAAAATTATTATATTTGAATAAGGTACTTGTTTGACTTTCTGTAAATTATAATATATATATGCTTGCCCCCGTACTTGAGTGTAGTCCCGATACATTATTTTTAACATTAAATTGTATACTTTTATTGTAAAAATACTTTTTATAATCTATAGCTACATATTGCTGAACAAGTAAGGAAATCAGATTGTAAGACTTATGCTAGTAATGTTTATATTATTTTAAAAGTTTTACCGTTAAGGACGTGCTGAGAGAGTTTATCCTAATTTATCCATCAACGTTAATGACACGTCGCACGCGCTCATCTAGATTTTACAGAGATGCATACGTTAAAAACGTATTTATCGCGTTCTAAAGTTGTTGTTTCTATCACTAACATATGTCAGCTCTAGACTGGATGATAGAGATTCGAATACAATATTTCATGGCAATTAGTACTTTATTTTTAGGCGTGAAATGGTGTTAGTTCCAGGACTTTTTAAATTCTAGGCGAGCGAGATGTCGAGTGATTCCGAAATGGATTATGCTGATATTTTGAAGAATCACACAGATGACATTACAGATCATTAGCAGTTTAATTAATTTTTATTAACCAAATAATTTATTATAAATTATAAGTTATTATTTATTATTTTCATTACTTGATTAGGCTTAAAAAATCAACACCTTACTAAACTCATGTTGCTCAAAAAAAAACTTTCCCCATAGCACGCGCTTTTAAAAAAATCACACTTTGTAGAAAGAGAAAATATCCATTGATGGGAAAGACACGATCAATGGAGAAAGGGTTAAATCAGTGTTTCTCAAACTGTGGGGCGCGCCCCCCTGGGGAGGGCGCGGTAACCCTGCGAGGGGGGTGCGAGCATATTTAAAATAAAAGGTTTAAAAAATAATTTTTGGAATGAAGTAAAATAAGATGCTTTCTGACATAATAAAAAATACACATTTACACTGATATAATTTATTTTTATCATCTGGTGATCACCAAAAATAAAAGATTCCACTTTAAACACTCATTAGCCATCTTTGATCCTATAACCAAATTAAACAAATATTTTGTTTGCTTTGCGATCAATATGAGAACGATGAGAGATTTTTTTTTTACGTTTCTTTTAACGATATCAAACGATGAGAGATTTTTTGTTACGTTTCTTTTAAACTAAAATATTATTTTAGCTGACCTTCGAACTTACTAATATGGTTATCTCCGTCTTTTTTTTAGGGAAGTTGTAAATATATATAATATATTTCTGTTTCATCTTTTTTCCATGTGAAAGAGTTTTATGATATATGGATAAGCATGTGTATTCTGAAACATATAATGCATAATGAAAAGCGTTTTACACAATTATTTTTTAGAACATGCTACACTTTCCCCATGAACAATTTTGTAGTTTTGATTGCTGTGTTGTACGACTTATTCTGGTTTATAAATGTAAATAGGCAGAATATTAAAAAAAAATGGGCATCTGTGATCCCTGTTAAAGGAAGTTGAAACTGATCAAGCAATTGAAGAACCTACTAAAATAATGCATATTAATCAAGATATATATATATAGCGAAGGTAAATATCAGAAAAGCATTATATGAAACGTTTGAGTTGATTTGAGTTTAGCTGGAAAATAACGTTCCTGTGTTGTTAGCGAAAATTGTCTGTGATTTATGTCCGTTATTAAGGGCATTATTTATTTGGAACATTTTCTTTAGTTTTATTGGATTTTTTCTCAAATTTTCTACGAAAAATTGAAAAGTCCTTGAAAGTAGGTAAGTATATTTTCTCTAATTTAAATTATTCACTGGAATTGTGATTTTTATAGTGTATAGTAAAAATAACTATAAAATAAATTATAGTTTTAAAACAAACCAAATTACACGCTTTTATAGTGAATCGAACTAAAAAGCAAACAAAAAAATATTACTTAAAAGTAAGATATACAAAATTTAATACTTATCTTGTTAAATTGTACGGTTTATAATTATAATCGTATTGTAGCTTTAGCGTCAAAGTGCATTATTATTGCATTCAGTACATTATTAATGTATAAGGGGGGGCGCGATGAAAAATTGTGATTGAAAAGGGGGCGCCAGTACTGAAAGTTTGAGAACCACTGGGTTAAATAAATTAATCATGTTTTAGGTAATAATGGCTATTTTTATTCCATTGGAAGTATTTAAATTTTAGACACCCAAAAAATCCTAGTTGATTAGAAAGAATTGTTACCATTTATGGAAAGTATTTATTAAAAATATATTGCCACTGTAAATAATACATTTGCAATTCATTTTAATTAAGATTTATTTTGAAACTGGCGTATTTAACAACTTGCATTGTTATCAATTTGCATATTTCCTTTTTTCGTACAAAAATAAAAACCACTACTAAAATATCTACTCCATGTAGTACTAATAATATATGTTGACATTTTAAAATACATTTATGACTTCGTTCTAATAGTCAAGAATATTATTTAGCATTCATGAAAATCAAATTTATCAAATGATTGCAGTTGAAATTAGAAAAATGATCAGTTTTATTATTTTAAGCTGTTCACAATGCAACATTTCATAAAAGAAAAATGTAGCTAACCAGAACTTCCTAATGTAAAAAATGAAATACGTAAGAAAATGTAATGTAAATATATATATATATCTATATATATATATATATATATATATATATATATATATATATATATATATATATATATATATATATATATATATGCATACATATATATATATATATATATATACATGTATATATATATGCATATATATATATATATACATGTATATATATATATGTATATATATGCATATATATATATACATGTATATATATATGCATATATATATATATACATGTATATGTATATATATATATATGCATATATATATACATGTATATATATATGTATATATATGCATATATATATATATATATATATATATATATATATATATATATATATATGAAAGAAATATGTATTATATATCAAAAACAAGAAATAATAGATAATGAACATAACAAGAAATAGCGTAATAAAAATATAAAGGCGGAACATGAAGAACCAAATTATAGAGAAATAAAAAAAAGAAACTACAAAAAAGAAGAAACTAGTAAGTCAGAAAGCAATTTCGGAAGTAGGACAGAAAAAGTGGCGTTAAACTAGTTTGAAGGCGCCATCCTTCCCCCTTTGCAACTCGGTAGGAAAAACCAAATAAAATAAAGTAAACAAAAATTCAGAGTATGGAAAACTCAGAGAGTATGATATAACCACTCACTACTATTATGTAACAAACTCTCCCAAACTCTTAATGCAGAAAAATCGCAAAATAATTACGTAAGAAAAGTAGAAAAATCCTAAAACAATTACATAAGAAAAGTATTTTTCAAAAAATAATTTAACAAAATTTCTTTACTCACAGAGCTTTTACGAAGACAATCAAGCGTCTTGACATCAATGAAAATCAATTATTCACCAAGTTAAAAAATTCGAATATACATAAACACATCTTTTGAGCTAACTTTTAAACCATAATATATATATATATATATATATATATATATATATATATATATATATATATATATATATATATATATATATATATATTGATTCCAGAACTTTATTCAAACCATAAAAGCAAATTATGTAGAGAAGCATTAGAAGTAAAATTGTGATTCTAAGAATTTTACAGAAATTTTAGTAGAAATGTTGCCGGTATACATAAGTACACAGTTATTTTGAGATTTATCCATCCAATAAAACAGTTTTGTGAAAGCGGTCATATTTCTAATAATGAGTCTTCTTAACGGAATTCGTGCATGAATTCATCTCTTTGATTATCACAATTCTCATCATTTCCATTACTTAATATTCAACTTCCAGGACAAACATAATTATCTGAACATGCCCAGATAAATCGTTTCAGTCAGAAAAGGAAACGGCTTTGATTTCTATAGCAACGTTAATTACAAGTAATTTCATTAAAATCCTGGAACGGAAATGCTTTCCCAAAATATAATGCTTTAGTATGCTAAAATCATTCAGTAATTAACGAAATGGAAATACTTTAACAAAGCTTTACATGATCTAAGAACAAAATATTACAAATGATAAAAAAATAAATTACATCCAACATGGTATAAAATAAAAAGAAAAGTTCATGAAATCAAGAGTTATTATATTTGTTTTACAGGCAAATTAAGAATATTTGGTTTAATATTTTTGAACTGTGGTTAATATCTGCATTTCCGTTTTTTTTGGGAAACAATATTATTATTTTTCATTAATGATTTCTTTTTTACATGCAGGAATTTGAATTTATTTAAGTTTCCTGTTTGCAACCACAATTTGAGTAAATGTGTGTGTAGAATAGAGTTATTCACCATTATTTGAGAAACATTTAAACTTAATTTAAAATCTTAAAAAAATTAAATTGAAATTCTATAATCTTTATTTTTTTTTCATTTTAATTAACAAAAAGAAAAAAAAGTTACTCTTTTAAAGTATGAATATCGTTAAAATTAATCGAATAGTGTAATACACAGAGTTACAGCCAAAAAAATACAAGAGCAGTGATAGCTGAATTTCATGTATTTTTTAGTGCTGATTTCAGAAATAATAATGAAAACTTTCCATTACGTCACGTTTTTTAAAAAAAAATAATTTTTCTTGTATTATTATGCACATTTACCAAAAAATTTTTACAACGTTGAATTCCTTCCCTATGTGGCTGGCCTTCATTCAATATTGGTGAAACGTACAGAATACCACTCTGTGACATATTTACTTTGTCTTCCTTCACTTCCTGTCTCAATATTTCTCTACCAATACCAATATTTCTGTACGAATCATTATCTTAGATATTTATCTTGGCTTGATAATGCAGTAACGATCACTGGTCTGGATTGATTTTGAACGTAAGACGCTGAAATTTTGAACTTGATTTAAATTTTTTTCATATGTAATTTCTTGTAGTGCATGCACTACGTAATTGGGAGCTTCATCTCATAAACACTTGTAGCAATTGTGTTTTTTTCGAGCGTTTGGTGAAACATGGCTTTGAGTTCAAGACGTTGCGAAAATTAGTCAGATGACTTTTGTTACATATATAGCGAATATAGTTTAATTAAAAATCAATTAAGAAGCATTATAGACCATTCAAAACAATTTTATTTTGCGTATTTGTCATGATACTTGGAGAACATTACAGATCACGGGCTAATTATAAAATATGTGTAAAGTGCCTCAACGATCTCTGCTTTTGGCTCAAAGGAAATAAGACTGATGCACAATTTGGAGTTTCTATGACATAGACGTAGCCGAAACACCACTCTGATTATTTTTACCTTTGTTTCTGTCTTATCAATAGGTATAACCGAAAAAATCAAAAGCTGATATCTTATCCTGATAATATCCATTGGCCATACGCCTCGCTCCTTATGGATCTAATATTCTAGTACATTTGCCTCCTACCTAGTTGCAAAACATTTCCAGGTATAGATTCCAGAGGGAATCTTTGTTGATCCAGATATTCACAAGCTTATGATGGATTACGAATTTGAGACTTCTATGGCATCAAAAAAGAAGCATGAGTTTTTTTAGAGATGTCGTCAGAAAGTTTCTCGGAAATTGCAAGGATCTTGGCTGTAAAAGAATTGCTATGATTAAATTAAAGAAATTTCAAGAGTTAGGTTGCTCTGTGAGTGTTAAAATACATTTCTTTCACTCACATGTGAGCTTAACCCCCTTAAAACATAGGATTAGTCAATGAAAAATAGGAAGAGTCTACATCAAGGTACCAAAGATATGGAGTGCAAATATCAAGAAAGAACAAACAAGAACATGCAAGCCGACTATTGTTGGATATCAAACAAGATAGGCAGGCGATTAAATGTAATAGAAGAACGTCAAAAAGAGAAGTTTGAAAGGAAAAAAGAGAACGTACCCAAGGAGAATTTTTCTTTGTGTGCTTTCTTGCGCATTTTAAAATATGCCACAAACTTATATGTAAACAAGCATATTTTTTGCTGCTCTTGCTCGATCGCTTATTTTATGCAAATACCTGATCAAAAACAAACTAAAACAGTATTTCGGTGATTTTCTTTTAGAATTTACATCATAATTGGTTGTAAAATGTATTAATCCTCAAGGAATTTCTTGTTTATCTCATGGTCAAACACATTCTGTGAGGTCTAGAAGCAATGCTTTTCATCTAATTGATAAGAAATTAATTTACTTCACCAAAAACCAATATTTACATAGATTTAACTGAATGAGAATCACTGTTGCCAAATTTCCTAGATTTAATTGTTCCAAAGAATTCCTTTTCAAACAGGGTTTAGCAAAAATATTGATATCCACTTTCCAAAAATTCCTCACGTAATGGGAAAAAAATGGAAGTCATTTTCGAAACCATCACACTAAATAATATAAAAGCCACTGAAAACATATTTTGTAATTTTCCATAACTTTAATTTTGTGTCCCTGTGTTATTAGTTATAACTTAATAATCCATTAAATATGTTTTCACAGAAAAACCATTAAAACTTGGAAAAACTAAATTATTATAAATTAAACTATGATAAAAGTAATCTTGATGAAATAATTGAGATTTTATTAGGAAATTTTAATGCATTCAAAATAAATAAAATAATGTTTTTGAATGATTTATTGCAATGTTTCTCAAACTGTGGAACGCGTCCCCCTGGGGGCGCGGTATTCTTGCGAGGGGGGCGCGAGCATATTGAAAATAAAAGGTATAAAAACATTTTTTTTTGGAATGAAGAAAAACAAAATGTTTTCTGACCTAATAAAAAATGCACATTTGCACTGATATAATTTATATATATATCATCTGGTGATCATCAAAAATCAATCATTTCACTTCAAACATTCATTAGCTATCTTTGATCCTATAACCAAATAAAAAAAACATTTTGTTTGATTTAATGTAATCTCACGACGAGAGATTATTTTATTACGTTTCTTTTAACCCCCTAAAATACTGGTGACTATCATATATTTGACCTTCAAACTTACTTCTAAGTTTCACTCCATCTGTTTTTCTCTTAGGAAAGTTGTAAATAATATTTTTCTGTTGCTTTTTTTCCATGTGAATGAGTTATATGATACATGGATAAGCATATTGAGTACTTTGAAGGATTATTTGGCCAACATATAATGAATAACAGAAAACTTTTTACGCAATTCTTTTTTATAACTAATATCCATATGTTTCATTGAATACACTTTTAACACGGGATCGGTCGCGCGATGCGCGGAGTCATCTGATGTTCACGAAATCGTTAATTCTGGGAAAACTGTTTATTTGTTACTAATGACCTAGACAGAGTATTCTCCAATAAGACAGACTTAATGGGAACTAAAATGATCTTATCACATTTCGCCCTCTTTTTCTGGGGAGTTGCAAACGTTTCTTTTTTACAATCAAGTTACTTGTTTTCTTCCAGTTCCCTGCGCGACAACTTTTGTTCAAAAATATTTTCTATGAGCATGCTTTATGTCCTTTATTAAGGGCACGCATATTTGGAGCATTTACATTAGTTCGATTTTTTCTCAAAAATTCAAAGAAAAATTTAAAAGTCCTTGAAAGATTATAAGTATATATTCTCTTAATTAAATTATTCGCTGGAATTGTGATTTTTATCGTGTATAGTAAAAATAATTATAAAATAAATTATAGTTTCAAAACAAACTAGAAAACCACGCTTTTATTATGAATCGAACTAAAAAGTAAAACATATAAATTACTTAAGGTATCCGACTACGTTCGCAACCGTGATTTTAAAAAAGCGCATAAATGGAAAATTTTCATGATATTTAGTGTCACTCAGATTAGAATACATGCATAAAATTGTTTTAAGGACATTTTGACAAAACAAATTATTTAAATATAATATTTTGGCAAAACATTGACTTAGAATAATCTGTTTTCCAAATGTTCTCCTTTTGTGAAAAATTGCTTCTACTAGAATAATATTTTGCTGGTATATAGCTGAGACCTCTGTTCAGAGGCTCAACTAGAAATTTTTAAAAATTCACTTTATTTTCAGAGTTACCACCAATTGAAATAATTATCGGAGTTTTTTTCTTAAAATTGCTCCCCTCTGCTGTCGTAAAATATGAATAAACCCACTTCAAAGTTATGTACTTCAAAAAAATTCTAGTTGAGTTTCTGAACAGAGGTCTGAGCTATATACAGGTAAAATATTATTCTATTAGAAGCATTTTTCACAAAAGGAGAACATTTGGAAAAAAGATTATTCTAAGTTAATTCTTTGACAACATATTGTATTTAAATAATTTTTTTGTCAAAATGTCCTTAAAACAATGCTATGCATATATTTTATTCTAAGTGACACTAAATATCATAAAAATTATCCATTTATGCGCTTTTAAAAATCACGGTTCCTAACCTTAAAAGTAACATATACAAAATTTAATACTTATCTTGTTAATTTTTACCGTTTATTATTTTGATCGTATTGTAGCTATAGCACCCCCCAAAGTGCATTATTATTGCATTCAATATATTAGTATTTTTTGGGGGGGGTGATAAAAATTATGATTGAAAATTGGGTCACCAGTAGTTAAAGTTTGAGAACCACTGATTTATTATAGGGGAGAGTGATGCACATTATATATATATAAATCTGTTGAGAGCTGACATGTTCTTCCTTTGGTGTGATGTGGTAATTATGAGAGGATTTATCCAGCTCAGGTGTCGTTCACGTCACTTGACCATGGTTCAAAATTACGAGGTCCGTCGCAAAAATCCCCCGTATTGCTGAACAGAGCGACGTTAATATTAACTCCCTTATTCACTTTGAATGTTGTTGGAAATATTTGGGTTTTTTACTTTTTCTGAATTGCGATATAAGTTTAGATTCAGAAATTAAATACGTTACACATTTTTAAATGGTTAGTTAAACTTTTCGAAGAATTTAGAAAGTAAATAATTAAATACAATATGGTGTCTTATTGAACTTAACGTGTATAACCATCAATCAGCATAAGTGTCTTTTGAGAAAAATTGGGATTAGTGCATGAAATATGATTGGAACAAGAATTGTCTTAAGGCCATGCACTAGTGTTACTCCCCTTCAAAGTAATTTTTATTTCAATGACCTACAAGAAATGAGGATGCTTTTTTCCAAATACATATTTTCTACCTAAAATAATTTTAATAAGTTATACACACATATTTTTTATATCAAGTTATTATTGAAACGGGTACAACTTTATTAAACTGTGCAGAATATAATTCAGGATGCTTAAAATCTTTACTAAAAAAAGAGAATTTTTCATTATATATTCGATATTTACTTCTTTAAATGTAATTATTTTTTCAAAAAAAAATATTAATGTTTTAACACATTTACAATTTTTTTTACATATCTATATAAATAAAAATGCATTGTGTTTTTGTTCAAAGCCGCTAATCTCCGAAACTACTGGACCCTGCCCTCTGAAATTTTGACATAACGTTGCATTCGATTTCGGACGGGTTCCTGTGCATTTAGTATATGTTTTGTAGTTCTTCCTAATTTTTTTAAAATTTAGTTTTTAAGGGATACTTCGGTGTTATGACGTCATAATATGTCACGTCTATCACTAAATTGAAAAATGTGTACTTTATACACCATTTTTAATGATTAATACATATTTTTACTATAGTTATGTTTATCGGTTGGAATATTTATCAAATTTATCTATTCTTTGATACTTAGGATTATTTTTCGAGTAAATCATTTTCTAATTATTATCCTTTTAACAACCAAAATTTGTTTTATAGTTTTGGCATCATTGGGATAGTACTATCGTGGGATGTTTATGTGTGGGTTATTCTTTTGCTTATATTACACTTACTTTTTTCAGTAATTTCTCACGCAGAATTTATTTCTTTATTAAGTGAACATTATATTATTTTTACAAATCAAAACTTCGTACTAATGAAGGTAGTTCAGTTCTTACTGTAATTAACGTTATTATTGTATTTCCGTTTTCGTTATCTGCTTTAGATAGTTTGAAATTAATATCATGAATAGTAGTAGTGCCTATTTTACCGTACCCTCCAGTAACTTTTTTTATTTCAATAAACCATGGTTTTTTATACATATTTTACAACTTACATGCGATGTCTTAATTTTTCCAAAATTAATCGACGGAATTGTTCTTAAATACGTTTTTTTTAATTATTTGACATTTTTTAAAAAAAAATTTAAGTTTCTCTAAAATATACGAAATAAAGATTTTGTGTTTGCACAAAACTCTCTACATTGATTTAGACAAAATATTGATCTTTATTTTATTTTTGATATATTTTTAAGATTTTATTTTATTTTAGAGCTAGAGCAGTATGCCACAAGGGTTACAAAAGTAAACAATAATACACAAAAATTCAAACAAATAAAAGAAAGTGTACTTACGTATTGCAGCAATCACCAACTCTATTAAAACTTGCCAAGTTGACAACCCTGATTTCTTATGTGTTGAATTGGCAATCAGTTGCTTCATTTCATATAATGTCTCCAATAGATTACGATAATACGAACGTACCGTTTGCTTTTGCCAGGTACATATCTACCGCTGTACCAATGATACAATGCCCCCAAGCTACAAATGTCCCAATACGTGTTATTACAGTCATTGCCATCATGCTTATATCTGAAAAGAGCCCCTAAAAGAATTTTGATACATTGTCCCTCAGAGCTGTTTTTCAATTTCATATTTTTATTTCAACCTTTTTAAGTGTATACAAACAGCTTCAATGCATAAAATTACCTTGCAGAAAAGCAAACTTATCTCATCATATTGGCTAAGCAAAGACAGTGTTGGTAGTAATTACATATGTGACGAATCTGTGCGGAACCTTTCCACTAATCTTCTTAGGCGTTTTACTGGGGAATATAAATTCGCGTTTATTTCCAATCAACTCTAAAAAGAAGTTTGGGATATTCAAATTAGATAAGGTATTTAAGGGGACTTGGCGCCTTTCAAAAACCTAAAATCGATGAAAATATCGATTTTTCAATTTTTAGTTTAAAATGTAGTTTGATACCTTTGGTACAATTGAGGGAAGTTTTGAAACGATCTGATTATTTTAAACGCAGTAAAATGCATTTAAATATTTTGACAGCTCTGTCAGCAGTTTAAATGCCACGCCCACCTCAATGTTTACATTTTTACTTGAGAATAAATCCATTATTTTACATTAAAAACTACAGAGAAGCAGAGGAATCCGTTAAGCTGTGACTGTAACTATCAGCAAAGTTGTTTATTTACATTAGCTTTGCCATTTTCGCTTGCTGTGTGATTTTTAGTTTCATTAGTTTTTAACTTCATAGAAACCTAAAACAGCATTTTTTAATGCTACTTCAATCATACATTCATTCATTTTATTAGTTGTTGTTATCGCAATTATGCCTCTTAGAAAACGTTCAGTACGTGCTTTGCAAATGAATGAAAAGCGATGGTGTAAAGCGAAAGTTGATTGTGAAGTGAACAAAAATTCAGTTTTTTCAAATGTACGCCTGGAAAAATTGAACACTGTGGTAAAAAGGATACCTCTGCTATTGGAAATTATATATTGGTGGACTTTAACCAAGTTAACAATCTTCTTCGAAGTGCAAAGTGCCAATATTGTGAAAAACAAACTTTGAAACTGGAGCTTGGAGCCAAGTTGGGATTTTCATACAATTTAAAACTATTGTGTAGCAATTGTGATGAAAACAAAACTGTTGTAAACACATCTCTAAAGTCTGTTCAGACCAGCCATGATGTGAATTTGAGAATAACTCAAGCTTTTTCACATATTGGGAAAGGTTATTCAGCTATAGAAAAATTTTGTATGGTGATGAATATAGATCCTTTTTCATCAACTACATATGGGAAGTGTGCGAGACGGCTGGATAATGCATATACTCTGGCATCTGAAAACATATTTGCGGAACTCCACCGAGAAATTAAAAATGTGTACGAGAATGGAGCTGAAATCACAGACTTAAGTGTTAATTTTGATGGAACGTGGCTAACTCGTGGTCACACCTCACTTATCGGTGTAGGATGTGTTATAGATATGCTCACCGGATATGTTGTTGACTTTGAAGTGATGAGTAAGGTGTGTCGTCATTGCTCTGTGGCAAAAAATAAGCTAGGCCAGTCAAGTGCTGAATTCAGCATATGGTATGAAGGACATAAAAGCGAATGTGATATAAATCACTTGGGCTCATCTACATCAATGGAAATGGAAGCTGCATTAACCTTGTGGAAAAGATCCACATCACTTGGATTCCGTTATATTACAGTATTATCCGATGGTGATTGTAAAACGTTTAACTACTTGTGCGAGAAAAAAGTGTATGGACCTGACATTGTGATAAAAAAGGAAGAATGTATTAATCATGTTAGTAAGCGGTTAGGAACAGCTTTGAGATCTACTGTAAAAGACTGTCATGCTCAAGGTATTTCTTTAGGTGGTAAAGCTCATGGTAGTTTGAAAGAAGCCACGATTAAAAAATTAACTACTTACTACCAAAAGGCTATTTTGAGAAACAAAGGGGATGTGAATGCTATGAAAACAGCAATATATGCTACATTGTTGCATATCATTTCTACAGATGCTAAACCTCAACATTCGAAGTGTCCTGCAGGAGAAAACTCATGGTGTTTCTACCAATCTGCGATTGCTAATGGGGAAAAACCTAACAATCATAAATTAAATGTAGGAACACCAATAAATGAAAAGTTTCTTCCAAAAATTCTACCGATTTTTCAAAGACTTGCATCTAATGAATTGTTAGAAAGATGCATTCGATGTGGAACACAAAATGCAAACGAAAGTTTGCATAGCATGATTTGGGCAAAGTGTCCGAAAGAAATTTTCGTAAACAAAAAGACGTGTTAAGCGGGCAGTAACAGAAGCTGTCTGCGAATACAATAAGGGTACAGTACGCACCATTGTAGAAACACAGAAAGCATTAGGTGTAGCTACTGGAGGTTCAACGAAATAACTTGCTACTATCTTAGATTGTCGAAAACAAAAATTTAGAAAACGTCGTCAAAATGCCAGTAATAAGCTGGCTCTTAAACTTATTAAAAAAGCAATACATAAAAAGAGTTATTAGCTAGGAGGAGAGAAGGAATGACTTATGGCGCAGGCCAATTTTAAAACAAACCTGTTTTGAAAAAATAATACATTTTAGCATAAATTTGTTTTACTTTTTTTTTATTTTAGATATTGATTTAAGTAGCAAATTATTTTTATAAAAGCTTTTAAATTTTCTATTGTACATTTCATGTATTTTTATTACATTTATTTCATGTATTTCATTTATTTTTTTTAATATATTTCATAGATGTTTCTTGTAAAAATAAGTCACAATGATATTTCCTATTTTTCGTAATTTTGGGCTCACAGACAGGCACTTTAAAAAAAAGTTTATATTTTTGTTTAATATTTTGAAATTGAATTTTATTATGTTTTATTTTAAAGGTATATATTTATACAACATATTGAAAAATTATTACAAAATTTAGACATTGTTTTGATATATATTTGCTGATTGGTATTCTTAAAAATGCATTTTCTCAGTTCGAGTTTTTTCATGAAATCATGGTCTTTAAAAGTACAAAACTTCTACAGATATTTATCAAAACAACTTGAATTTTGGTGTGTATCTTTATTACAATGTGCTTAATTAAATTAGGGATCCATTTTTCAATATTTTGAATAAAAAAAAAATTTTATAAAAGAAAATGTAGCAGAAGTCATGTTTTTTAGCTTTTTTTCCATTAATGTTTACATTTTATTTTTTCCAAAAACTAATTTGTTTGTTGCAAAATCGATCCCTAAAGTTATTACTCATAGTCTAATAAATCCAAAAAAAAATTTTGGTGTCAAAATAATGATAATTGTAAAAAAAGAAGAATTTTGAAAATCGGTAAAAATTTTTTAAAAACTTTAAATTTAAATTTTTTTTTTAAATTTAGGAATTTTTTTCATGGTGAAATTTCTTAGTTTAGTAGTAACTGTTAATAATATACAAAAAAAATATTTTAAAATCCTTAAATAAAAAAAAATTGAAAAAAGGTGCCGAGTCCCCTTAAGTCGAGAGTTGCGAGATAGCAAGATAAATGATGGTAGTCAATTAAGCCATTAACTTTAAAAGTAAAACTAGAAGATTCAAAGAGATTAGATTCGTGAAGACGTCGTGCTGCTAGACGTACCAGAAAGCTGATATAAGCCAGCGGTGAATATAATTCACGTACGCTTAAAGTAAGCGTCAGGTTGAGATACTTAGTTAAAGTTAATGACAATTAAGAATTCAAATACGTGTATTTCTCGGATGTCCTAGTTTCGGTAAACCTTATCTGAGTTGAGCTAGATTAGTAATCAATCGTATTCTTAGTAATTTAGTTTAATATAAAGGCAAATCCCTTTAGATGACGCAACATAATTATATTATTTGTTATCAGAGATTTTTGAGGAAATTATAACAAAAATAAATAATATTATTATTCAAAATGGCTTTTGGTAGTTCTTTGCCTCAAATTAATCTTGGTGTTCAAGGTGTGACCCAAGGGGGTCATCACACATATCAAATTGGAATAGGCAGGAAAGAACGAGCAAAACAGACAAAAAGCTCAAATACCTGTTGAGGAAGCAGGTGGTCATAAGATTTAACATTTATTGGTACTTATGTACTCGCTAATGATGGTACTCGCAACAATCGCCAACATTCAAAATAACTTGCCAAGGTGGCAACCCCATTTTTGAATGTCAGGTATGAGCTGAATTGGTAATCATGTGCTTCATTTCATATAATGTCACCAATAGGTTATTATTATACGTAAGTACCTTATTTTTTTAAACTATGTTTTCGCATTCATAAAGAAAGTTCAGTTACTTTTCTGTCAGTTAACGTTAGTATTGTATTTCATTTTTGAATTTATTTTTTATGCTGGGGATATATAGATAATTTTTTTATATAAAGTTTTAGTTTTGTACTAATGTATTAATGCACAATCGCCAGCGTTGAAGATAACTCGTAACTTTGGCAATCCCAATTTTGTATGCGCTGAATTGGCAATCATGTTCTTCATTTCCTATAATGTTACCAATAGGTTGCGATAATACATAAGTACCTTTAATTCTGTATATTACTGTAACATTAGACTGGCTGCAGTTTACCAATTTGGTGAAATTTTAAACTCGTGCCACAAACAGTTGCCTACCATTACACAATTAATATTATGAGTATTATTTTAGTCTGTTTTATCTTTCTTTCCTTAATTATTTCAATATATAGTTTTAGTTTTTTTATATTTTAGTTCTTACATTTTTTTTTTTTTGCCAATTATGTTCCGCAAATATTTTTTTACACATCGCGATGTCTTTGGCAAAATTAATGGGTGGGATTTTGACAATTTTTTAGATTTTGTTTGATGTCTGTCTGAAATATGAATGGCAAAATAAAGATTTTAGATATATATATATATATACATATATTGTGCTTGTAAGAAACTGTTTATATTTATTTAATTAAATATTGAGCCATCTTTTATTTTTGTCTTTTTAAGATTTAATTTTATGTTATAACTAGTTGTACCCAGCTACATGTTGCTTTAGCTCAGTCAGCTTAAATAGACTAGCGCATCTAAAAGTATGCGATGAGGCTTACAAAAGTAAGTAATAATTCACAAAAATTCAAACAAATAAAAGAAAGGGTACTTAGATATTATTGCAACAATCACCAAGTCTATTAATAACTTGCCAAGTTGACCCTCTGATTTTTATATGTGGTACACGCTGAGTTGGTAACTAGGTGCTTCATTTCATTTAATTTCGCAAATAAGTTGTGATAATACACAAGCACCAAAATAAATTTAATGTAGATAAATAAGTTCATAAAATGATACATTCTGAATGTTGGCAGTCGCCTTAATTATTTTGTGATGAATTGCATTGCTGTTGTGTGTGAGCTGTGTCTTTAATTGTGGTGTTGATTTTGTGTGAGTATACCATAAAAGTACAAAAAGTCCCAATTTTTCTGTGGATCATCCCAAGTTTTTTCCTTACCGTCAATTTGTGAATGCTGCCCCAAAATACATAAAGGTATTTGTATATTAGCATCACCATAACCAAATTAGTGCCATGGAAATCGCCCCTTGATTTAAAAAAAAGATTACATTTTTTTTATATGAAAAAGAAACAATCAGGCCGATTTGAGTGAAAAATAGTGTGATTTGCATGCTGGCAATTTGGCTGCGGTGATGCTAATATGCAAGTACCTACACAACAAATAATATTTGTCCATGTAAAAAGAAGTTTTTAACTAGATATAAGCCGCTTTTTTATAAAGATATGCCCTTAAAATTGGTGATAACAATTGCTTATGCTTATTGAATTGTGAATTGCAAGAGTTATCAACACTTCTTCATACATATTTTGCTGTGAAATCCATCTTTACATTTGAGTTTTCCTTGCATATTCTACTGAAAATATCTTTAGCCACACACACATGTATGGTTTATTTTTCTCCCCGAACTTTATTGTAGATGAAGGAAAGAAGGAACATTCGATATATGGTTACAAACAATATATGAATTTGAATTCGTTGTCACATGTTGCTCATGTCATCCATACTTCCCAGTGTTAATGGCATTTTCAATGCAGGCAATCACCTTAAAAGGGAACCAGGCCATGCTCGAAAGAGTAAAATGCCAAAATTAAGACCCTTTGTTTATGAGACATATATCATTTAAAATTTCCAATAGAGCTTAGATTTTTTTATGTCTATAATAAAGATAATTTAATTATTCTGTAGAACTACAAAAATAACTTTTTACTCCAAAAGTTTTTTTTACTACTTAATTTAAGTAATACATAATTTTTGAGAACTCGTAATATATACTTATGTTTAGGTACCATTTTTTAAAAAAGTATCCTTTTCTTATGCAAAATATTTTTACACATATATAAAACAATACATAAAATACAGTGAAACCTTTTTTTAGTAAAATTTTAGTATAGTTTCTTTAAAAAAATTATGAAACTTTGAAATTTGAAATTTTTTTTATTTTTCAGCTTTTTTTATGCATAAAACAATTTTTAAAAAAATAGGCACTATTTTAATAGAAAAAAATTAGGTTCACTATATGCATAGGCATCTTGTATAGAAGTATAAAAAATCAGGAATCATATAGTGCAATAGTTTTTTTTTTTTTTAAATGTACCTAAATGCAAAAAATATGCTTTTGAGAAAAAGTGAAAAAACTAAAAAAAAAACAATATTTTCACATATTATACACACTTAATTAGTATTCCCTTGCCTATTTTTATATGACTAATAATAATCCTTAACCATTTTCTAGAGTTACAAAAGTAATTTTAAATTCATATGTTTTTTTCCCCTTGTTTTAGTTAACATGAACATAATTTTCGAGATCTTGTAATACATATTTTCATGTATAGGTACCATTTCTTACAAAGATATTCTTTGAATATACAAAAAAATTTACAAATATATATAAAGTAACATATTAAACATAATGAATCTGTTTTTTAACTAATTTTATACATATATATATATATATATATATATATATATAATTGCATAATTTCTTAAAAATAATCATAAAACCTTAAAATTATGAAAATCTTAATTTTCTTTTTTTACATATAAAATGAATTTTCAAAAAATTAGACACATACTGAAAGATATTTTGTTCACTGTATGCACATGTATCCTGTTTAGATATATAAAAGGCTTCAAACAATATGCTTTAATAGTTTTTTAAAGTGTACCTAAATTTAAAAATATTAAACATTCGAGAAAAAATATAATAAAACTTAACAAAAATTTCTCCTTACATTATAGATTTGATTAATATTTCCCTGCTTGGTATGCATTTTCTTCATCTAAATTCTGTTTATCCATTTTCCTTTTTAAAGACCTTTTATTTCTGGCTTCCAATGACACTTTATTTACTATACGTTCAGCCTCAAAAATTCGTTTGTTATCAATTATAAGTAATGCACGTTCCGTGTTGTATCCTGGTTTAATGCCCAGAGCTTCAAAGGCTTTTATCCTACTTACATATCCATCGTTAAAACAAATTACAGCATCCATAACTCCAAATTTCAAAGTTTCAATGCCAACAAAAACTGTTTTAGGAATTCGCTCCCAAATACATTTGTTAAAACATTCATTGGGATATTGTGTTCTTCCATGAAGGCACTTTTTCAATAAGTCTTTCTCTGTGAGATCCCGAAACACTTTTTTCACTTTCAATAAAATTGACTCAGGTAAAGAATGCTTGTGAATATAAAATTCCCCCGTAACAATGCTACGGTTATAACCGCACCAGCTATCCTCACCAAGAGGACACAAAGCGTTTTGAGGATTATCCTCAGTACTTAGTTTATGAAAATAAATAGCCCATATGGCTCTTTTCATGTCCTCCACAGATGACAAATTTTTACGGATTGCTAGCCCATAATAATGTTGGATTGAGTCCACTTCTTTAAACGTTAGCCGTCCACGTCCCGAAATATTTTTCCCATCTGATAGCTTAATGCCTTTGCTCATTTTTAGAATGTTTCTCAGCCTTGTGCCCATACGCTTTTGCACATGGCCAACACATTCTAATTTTTCAACTTCTGTGTCGCCAAATACTTTTGCTTCTTTTACAGTAAGAAATCCTTTTGAATCCCCATCACCAAGATACTGCGTATAACATGCTTTTCCTGATGTTTCAGATCGCTCAAATATACTTAATACCCCCTGACATTCCATTCCTCCACTGAATCCTTCGTAATTTTTAGCACAATTTTCACATGGTTTTTTTACCCTTACATGAAGAACAATATTTTGTGAGAGCTTCAAAGTCGATAACCTTTCCTTTCTCAACAGACGTAGCACATACAACTCCATTCAATGAAGAATAGCCTCTTTTATGCCAGGTGCCATCCACAGCCACATCTATATTTGAATTATTATCATTAGCTATGACTGCTTCGTGAACAGCTGCATTCATGGAGTCTTCACTAATTGTTTTTAAAACATTTAAAAACAAAGAATTATGGCGTTCAAACTTTGCAGGTGGTGGAGGCAAATTCATGAACCCACAGAATATTCGAGCAGCAGCTCCACCTTTTCCAATAGCTATCATTCCATATGTCAATCTTAAGTTAACATCATAACATTTACTTGATATTTTTTATGACATTGTGCTCGCGATTCTCCACAGTTGTGACAAATTATTTCCAAACTCACAGCTAAACCTGTACGACTTTTTAAATCTTCTCTCAGCTCAATTTTCTCTGAAGAACAGCAATATTTACAACATAAGAGATTTTTCATAAGGGAAGATAATGAATCCAGTTCAACGATTATGTTTACATTTTGAGAATATTGTTCTTTTAGTAAATCCGGAATTTAATTTTTCTCCTAGAAGCACTTTCCCCGGAATTCAAAAGCGATTCTTCAGTCGATTTAGACTTTTTATGTTGATTGCTACTATACTTCCTTCTGCCAATTTTTTTTTATTCTTGGCATAATTACTCGTTTAAGAAAAGTTAAGATACTTTTAAAATCTTATGAATATTAATAATTATAAGTAAAAAATAAATATTTATTACGAAAATTAATGTAAAATTAAGTAGTTGTATGCCACAAGAAACTTCGGAATAGACGAACTCGGTTCAAAACATTGCCATAAACCGAAATTTAAAGTAAGAAATTTTGTCTCACAGCTTGGAACAATAGCTCACGCACAAGCGTGGCTAAAAAGTAGAGGGGTTAACATTCAAACGAAAAAAAACAATCAAAAGTTAATATAGATAAAACACAGGGGAAACTACATATTTAAAGTTCAAAGGGGCGTGTCAAAAGGGGCGTAGTCATTTATTTACATTTTTATTTTTCATATTTTAGGGCTATTTTATAAACAAATATATAAGTATTATACATTTTTAGATTCAGAAAAATAAGCACTATTTTTTAGAACTAAAATTGAAAAATCGATTATTTGAAAGTATATGATGTCCCTGTTCTCTTAATTATTTTTTCTACATTTCATTGGTATTAAGCTGTCTTTTACTATAGGGTTGAGTTTATGAGGGTAGTTAATTTTTCCTCGTTGTTTTTCACTTGGTTTTTCCTCTTTATTTCTCAGATCATTTGGCAGAAATTGAGCTCTGCCAATTAATTAATTTTCATTTATATAAAATTATATAGTAAAATTGAACTCTTTAGAGATATTTGTTGGAGGGGAATGAAGTATTATGTTTCTCATACACACACACATTGCTTTGGAATTGAGATGTGTTGATTAATGTACATTTGAAGTTAAATATTTCATTGGAGGTACTATTTTTTATTTGGCATTTTCTTTTTGTTCCTGATTTTTTTCTTTTTTCAACGTTTTAAAATACCATGTTTTTGTTTCAATTTTTTTTCTTCTTTTTAAGTGAAGTCAATTGGCTTCAGTACAAACAAATAATGCTTTGTAGTAAATCAAATTTAGGTCATCGTACTCACTAGGCAAAAGTAGTGCAATGAGTAATTGCATAGCAAATGAGAAAAACAGATCATGACACATCAGAACAATATGCAGCCAGAATTGAAGATGCACGTTTGCAAGCACAGTATTTGCTTTTTACAACATGAGGTCTGCATTGTTTGCAACAAAAAGAATATAATAGCTTACAAATGGCTGAAAGATGCAAATGCAAAACAGAATTTCATCGCCAAAGATGACTTGGTGGTGAGTAGTCACACGATAAAAGTCACATTGCATTCCAGTACAACCCATTGATTGGGTCAGCATGCACAATTACTAAATTGTGTCATTATTGCAAGACTCTGAAATATAAGGGAGAAAAAAATTAATTTTTTTTACACCACTATAAATTAAACTACTTTAACTAGCGGAACCACCACAGCCATTAAAAACTTTGTTGCCAGATATACTGTGGAATCAAAACATTTCCTACATAATATTCAGAAATACAATTCATATTTCCAAATGACAAAATTTGGAAAAATAAGCATTTGTAAACACAACTTTAACATACCCATAAGCATTGTAAAACTAAACATTTGCCCTTGAAAAATCTAGAATAGAGTAATTTAAAAATTATTCTCGAGCTTAAGGTCTCCACTATGGAGACATTGTAAATAATTTTAGGTTCATAACATAAGGATGAAAATAAACCATAATAACTTCAAGTATTTGATTAACAAATTAGAAATAAAATCAGTGAAGGAAAGTTTTGTGTATATAGATTTTGTCGCCCATCTGGTACAGTACTTAGTGAGGCTGACTGTTGTTTTGTAGGGCATGGGCTCAAATCCTGGAGAAAGCAAGGATGTTTGTAAATGTATAGTGTCTTTCGGCATTGGGGGTACTCTGAATAGCCATTGAGCTGCAAATCCTCTTGTGAGGTTGGTGGAAGTAGAATAAAAGGGGAGTCCTTTGACCACCTCCAAATGTTCTCTCTCAAAAGTGGGGTGGACTCAGTCCAAATTGTACTGTCACGTGCATGATGCTCAATGCTACAGTTAACGACCGGTATACATCTTCGGCCTATGCCTCAATGAATTTCGAGGGCCTCGATCTGACAATGTCAAATATATGGCATTAGAAACAATAACTACATTTATGATTAGTTATTATAAAAAAATCATACCTTAAATATAAATAATTAAGCATACTAAAAGTAGGTTCTTTTTTCTGTTCTTTCTTTTTAAACACACTGAGCCACAACAACGCATGGCAGAGTACAGCTAGTATTTATATATATATATATATATATATATATATATATATATATATATATATATATATATATATATATATATATATATATATATATATATATATATATATATATATATATATATATATATATATATATATATATATATATATATATATATATATATATATATATATATATATGTATATATATATATATATATATATATATATATATATATATATATATATATATATATATATATATATATATATATATATATATATATATATATATATATATATATATGTATATATATATATATATATATATATATATATATATATATATATATATATATATATATATATATATATATATATATATATATACACTCAGGAACATTGACAATAACGACCCAAGAAGAAAGCATCGGATTGAAATAAAATTTAATACACATAATGACACAAATGAGAGATTCACTTGATCACAAAAACAAGACAATTAAACGAATACAGGGTGTGCAACGAGACAAGTACTCAATAGGGCGTTGGAATAGCGTTCAATAGCGCGTTGAACCACCTCCGGCTGCAATACATGTCGCCACATGGTACAGCATTGAGTTGATTAGACACCTTATGTTGTCCTGAGGCAGTTAGGCCTACAAATCTCGAACAGCCAACTCTAAATCATGTACAGAGTGACACGATGGCATCTGCCGTTTTGGCTGACCCGACACGTGCTCTAACAGGGGCAAATTGGGGGAGCGATCTAGCCATGTAAGAGTCTACAAATGACGCATGAAGTCTTGCTGTATGCGGACAAGCATTATATTGCTGGAAAGTTGCCCCTAGGAGACCATTTAGGAAAGGTCCTACATGGGGACAAAGAATATCATCAACGTAATGTTGGACCGTTAAGGTTTCACGCATCATAATTAAAATGGACCGGATATCATAAGCTATCGCCCCTAGACCATTACTCCAGCTGTGCGGGCAGTGTGACGTAGAACAGTGTAGGGGTAATTGTACCGCTCACCAGGATGCATCCACACCCGTACACGGTTATCATCTGTCCCCAAAACAAACCGTGATTCATCACTAAATACAACATTTTGCCAATCTGTGACATTCCACATTGATCTGGCTTGGCACCACTGTAGACGCAGTTGCAGATGTTTCGGTGTTAATGGGAGTGCACGGAAAGGGCGCTTTGATTTAAGATATCCTTATGCCAGGAGTCTGAATAATGATTGTGGAACAATTGCTACGCCTACGTCTGCTCGTACCGTTTAACGAGTCACTGTGGGGTCTGTAAGTGCTTGCCACACGATCCTTCGATCCTCTCTCCTCGTGGTCTTCCTGGCCGCTCCACACCCGGTTTTCCGCGCGTGGGTACCTTCTCGTGTCCACTGCTCCCAACAATCTCTAATAGCACATTTCGAACGATCCACCTGGCAGCAACACGGTGCGTCGACTAGCCTTTAGTTTTCATCCCGATGATCAGGCCTCTCTCAATCTCGCTTAACTGCGAGAAATATCTTCTAGTACGTTTACCTGGCATGTTTCGCTTGCCAAAGTCTTCCTACAATCGGCGTTTAATCGTCACGTTTATGAATCTTCAAATTTGCGCTGGCTTATATATCACCCTGTTCCTGATTGTAGCGCCACCTCGGCGTCTATGAGCATGCGTATTTGCACAAAACTTGGATCATTTGCATATTACATTAGGCTGTACTTATTTGCAAAGTTTCGTGATTGTACTTAGTTTCCTTCTTGGGTCGCTATTTTCAATGTTCCTGAGTGTATATATATATACAGGGTGGGCAAAAAGTCCGTAAAAATTTCAAAAATTCATAAAAACCGGATAAATGAACGAAAAAAAAACTGTTTGCAGGATCAGCATTAGTATATATATGTCACGGAATTTTTTTTAAGCTAGAAAAAATAATTCGAAAATCATCCGGTAGGTGGCGCTGATGTACGCAAATCAAAGAAACAATGCATAAATAATGAACAGAAAACTTTCACAACTTTATTACACCAGAATATGTTCCATATGACCACCACCACAGGGGAGAAGACATTCCAGACGAGTGACAAATCCAGCAACGGCAGAGTGCAACTTGTCCGGATGTATGGAGGATACTTCTCTGCGGATCGCATCTTTCAGCTCCGACAGACTTGATGGACAGGATAGATAAACGCGAGATTTCAAATATCCCCACAACAAGAAGTCTGCCGGTGTTAAATCTGGAGACCGAGGAGACCATGGGTACCTGCAGCGCCTGCTAACGATTCTATCTTCCCCGAACGTCTGTATCAGGAATGCCTTAACCGGGTTAGCAGTGTGACTGGTTGCTCCATCCTGCATGAACGTGATATTCGAAATCTGACCTCGTTGAATTAAACATGGAACGACAGTCTCCTGCAGAAGCGTTAGATGACGCTGAGCATTTACCGTTTCCGTTATCCATCCATTTACTGGGCACTGCTTTTCAAAGAAGAAGGGTCCTGTGATAAATAAACCCGTGAAACCACACCATGCTGTCACTTTTGGGGAATACAATGGCTTCTGTGTGTACTCACGTGGATTAGAGGTCACCCAAATGCGACGTTTATGGTTGTTAACGTTACCATGAAGCGAGAAAAGCGCTTCATCTGTCCACAAGATGTTAAAAACCCAGATGGGATCCTGTTCCATTTTAGAGAAGGCCCACTTCGCAAATGCTTCCCTCTGTGCGGTATCTGCTGGCAAAAGTTCATTGCACGATTGCAGTTTGTATGGGTACAGCTGGAGGATTCGACGAAGAATATTGTGGACAGATGATGGTGGTAAGAGCACTTCACGAGCACTGCTGGTCCCTGAAGTTGCTTCGGATGCAATCGCTTCCATTTCGACAGCATGGTCGTCCGGCTCGTGCTCGATTCTCCAACTTTCCAGTTTCCTCAAAACGTTTAACAAGCTTTAAGAGACCTACAGGTGTTAAAGGACCTTTTCCACTCTTCACATTTTTCTGAACTCGGAACTTACGCAAGGCAATGGTCACTGATTCCTCGTTCATGTAAAATAACTTCAGCAACAAAGCTTTATCCGGCGCACTGAGCATCCTTGTTCCCATTCACTGTTTGTAATGGTGAAATGAATGTGGATTCATTGTGAGCAAAGGTTTTTATAGCCGTCTAATTTGCATATTTTCACCCCAGACGCTTGTAACAGCGCCACCTACCGGATGATTTTCGAATTATTATTTTTTCCCCAGCTTAAAAACGTGACATACTAATGTTGATCCTGCAAACAGTTTTCTTTTTCGTTCATTTCTCTGGATTTTATGAATTTTTAAAGTTTTTACGGACTTTTTGCCCACCCGGTATATATATATTTATATGAAATGCTTCTGTAATAATTCCGCTGAGTGGTAAATATACCTGTAAGACGTGGCGAGTGGATGTTATTACTGTATGTAACCAAAGGTAGGGCGTGGTTGGTGGTGTGATTTTCTGTGTTACGTGGAGCGTGGTCGAATACGGTATTATCGGAAAGGCACTCATGTAAATCGCAATTCCTTTTTATTCACATCCGGAGACAGATAAAGATCCAGTAGGGACGGCATTACATATTCAAGAAGTAAACAACATAGCACAAGCACAAACACAAAGATAAACATATAAAGCGTTGCAGTAGGCTGATTACATGATGAAGGCAGGTAGACAAAAGAGAGAGGAGAGCGCGATTACATAATTTTTTGGTTTTATACTGGCAGTGGTTGTTACGTAATCGTAGTTCTGATTGGACAGAATGGGCGGGACAGGTTTTGGGACTAGCCGATTATGATTAAGACTACAGTGTTATTTTAAATTAAATAATTAAAGTTTACTTAAATATTAGTACAAATAGTTAAGAAAAAGGATACTATAGCGGGATAATTGTTACACACACATATATATATATATATAGTATGGTACAAACAACACTTCCAAGATCTTTAGAGCATCGGATATGCAATTGGGAAAATATGGTGGACATGAAAATATTTAAAACATTGAAGTTTTTAAATGTTTTTAAATAATAGTCTTTAAATCTGAATTTTCCCTGGAAGAGGTTAAAATATGTACATAAATAATTTTGATGATAATTCATTTACGCATTACATTCTTAATTTATTTATTGTTAGACAAATGATATTTAAATTATTTATTACTTAATAATTGAAATAATTCAATTACAAGTGTATAATTTATTTCTCTGAGTAAGCGAAATTGATCCACGAAGATGCATAATTTTTGAAAGATACTTTTAAAGAAAATTTAGAACTTCAATTCTTATTTCATTACTTGTAATGATTCAAAGAAATATTTTATTTACTAACTTCTATTTGAAGAATTAGTTTCGAACAATAAATATGAGGAATAAATTTAATTTTAAAGTGCAACAGAGCTTAAAGATCCGAATCCCATTCTTGAAACAAACAAAAAGTTGTCTAGATTCTAATGCGTTAGCTGAAATGGATAAACGATACTAGAGTTTCTTCCAATCAGATTCTAGTGTATCGCTTCACTAAACTATAAATTAAATCAGTAGAAATAAGATCGATATTTTTTTAAGAAAAAAATCCTCAGTTAAAGTTCTTGGTGAAAGAAATCTACCTGGTAATTACTTTTTGATGCAATTTCAGCGTTTCCTTAATTCAAAGATGCCGCACAACCGATGAATAATTCCTGCCACACTGAAAGATAACCATTTGCTGGAGGACTATCGCGTTGATTAGAAAGCTTAGTCGCAATGTGACGAGGTGAAATTGAAATCGATTGCCCCTTCCTCCTTTTCTTAGCCCCTTCACCGTTCTATTGTTACTACTTTATCAGAAGTTTTTTTTTTGTAAGATACACTCTACTTGGTTTCAACGAGAAAAGTTTTTCTTCTTGGTTTTCAATTACTACATACATTTTGTTTTTAGCTCCTTATTTGATGAAATTTAGTAAATACAAAAATAATTTCACACAATTACTCCAGAAACAAATTTCTGCACTTTAAATTTAAAAGGGGTATTTGGAATGTGTTTTGATGCGACTAAAGTTGGTCTACAGAATAATACGTAGCAATCATTTAAATTCATATATTAACATGATAACAAATAAGTGGTGAGCAGTAGATTTTGAACGGTACGTGAATTTTTACAGGTTAATGTAAATAGCAAATGTAAAAATGTTTAAATTTTCTTATCTAAGGAATACATATCTGACTCCTTATTTAAGATTCTTAATTGACTGTTTGGTTTAATGTGAATGAGTACGTTTGGAAGGCGTGAATTATTTAAAGATAATAGTTAGAATGATCGAAAAATTGTATTCATAGAAAGCAATTTTTTCTCAAATTATCTTCTTTATGTTAAGTGATTTCAAAGAATCTCCCATTAATTAATTGTCACACACAACAGGGGGAGTCATGACCATCACCCTTGAATTTTCTCAACTATTTATAATACTGAGTATATAGAACTTAAATTTTAATTAAATATTCGGTATATTAATATTTTATTTAATAATTATTTATGCAATATTTTAAATTTTACTGCTTTTTGTCTCCGACAATTTACAAAAGTAAAAAAAAAAAGGCTTGGTGGTGTATTAGGATATGATACAAGGATGCTTAACTTCTGACCCTCATCCCCCCCCCCGTCTCTTGAAAACTCCCTATGTGCGCCACTGAATTCATTTCAAAAGCACTTAAAATGCAATAAAACATTAAGTTATTATGTCATTGAAAATATCGCAATAATTATTTCTTATAGTGGTACCGGTACTATAACTCCTTGATCACTGAATGTTTAGCTAGTTTTTATAATTAGCTTTGAATATCATGAAGAACATCTCGATATATTTGAAAATCCTTGCTTCAAAATAAAAGGTTTCTGATTCACAGGGCTTAGCTCTTTTAATAAAGGAATTTAAAAAAAATCTCCTCAGACGAGGAAAGGTGTTCTATACCATACATCTGAAGTTATACGACTGTATAATTGTTAACAATTCGGTGTATACAATGGTGTGCAAATCATAAGCAATGATATAAATTTTAAGCAGATAGCCATGGAATTTCAAAAAAGAGGTTTTTTGTGATCACTCGATTCAATAGCAAAAAGATACAAATACAAAATTCAGGAACAAAACGTATCTGGTGACGTCAGTGTATGCATAATGCAAGTTGTCGGTGGACGCAAATGAATTCATTAATAAAAGGAAGAACGGAGGTGGAATTAAAGACATTTGTTGCATGGACAAATTAGTTCATTCGTGAAATATGGCCAGAAAAAATCACTTGGACGGTAAGAATTATCAGAAAGGTCAAGGAGTGGCGTAGTTTGACAGCTGAAGAGTTAGGAATCAATAAATGTGTTATTTCTTACTTGGAAACAGTTCTCAAGTAAACATATTAAAAAGGTTTTTGGTGCCCATACTAGAGGCAACAACAGTGAAAGATTATTTGTTCGTATTTTATGTAATATAAACACAATTGCCAGAAATATGGGCAGGCTGCATTATAAAAAATATAAGAAAAACTGTCACCTCTACATTTACAATTTTCAAAAAGAAATGCACATTTACCTAAATTACAAGTTTAGAAAATGATAAGAAATACAATTAAACTTGTGTTATTAAACACATGGCATCACAAGAAAAATGTCTAAGTTTTTTATCTACAAATAAAAACAAATTAAACGGTGGAAATCAGATAAATTATTAAATTAACACAAATTGTTACAAATTTGAAGGGAAAAAACTTTTAACTAGCCCTTGTATCAAACGCTACATTAATTACATTAGGAATCACACTCTAACTCGACATATTCCTCATGGAGCCAAGATGAACAAGAGTCACAAAATTGTTTCATTCCTGATCTTTATTCTCACCATAATAGGTCACCGTGACAAAGAAGGGAAATATCAGAACATTGTGTTTCTTGGTACTTGCTGATGATCTGCGTTTTGCCCCTGCACCCTCTCTACGATGTATGTTTGTAGCTTTCTATTTCGTAGAAGCCAGACCTTCTGAACTTTTTATCTCTCTTGCAACGTTATTACGCCTTCCATAATTTTTAAAGGTGGTTTATATTGTCCGAATTGAACCTCGCTGTTCTAAACATGATAAAATTTAATAATGACAGTAGGTCAGCCTGAATTATTATAAATAATATATTTATGGAAAGAAATAAACTCAACTGACGTGTAAGAAGAGAAGATGGCCCGTTAATAGGGTTGGAAAGCATTACATCAAATTTCAGTACTGTCCATATTACCCTTAATCTTAGTGCTCATATTTGCTCTAGCGACATTATTTAATATGTATCGTTACTACTGTCGTAGGGAGGACGAACCAGAGCCCCCGTTCCCTTCAATGAATACTGCAATAACATAAGTTTGAAGCTAGTTTTTAGTAAAAATCAAACACTCTTGAGTGTTAAATCTCAAAAAATATACGTAAAATGTAACAACAACCTCAATCTCTGAAGTATCAGATAGTTGTATTTACATTATAAATTGCCTGTTTCCTCTCCTGTTTGAACTGTACAACAACACAAAGAAATAACGCAGTCGCCATGACGCTTCAGTATTGCCAACGCCCCGCTGCGCAAACTGATCTGCTCCAAACCATGACTTGCAATATGGGTATTTGCTTAAATGTGCCCATATATTGTACACATATTTTCCAAGCTCAAACAACACGTAAATCAGAACTAACAATGCATTTATTTCCCTATTTATTTATAAAACAATTTCAAACTTATGTGCAAAAATATATTTAATCCAGTGTATTGTACACGCTTCATAAATATTAACAAATAATCTCTCTCAGTTCATATTTTTTTCAATTTTATATATTTTACTAATCAATACTTTCTAACGATGAAACAAAATATGTATTTAAAATCACATTTTTTTCAGAAAAGCTTGTATATAAATACTTGTTAATTAAAGAATTCATTGAATGTTTCCTTATAATATTTTATAATCATGTATTTAATTCCTAATTCAACTTCAAGCTAAATAATACAATTTAATCATTTGCAAAATTTATTTAGTTTAATCATATTAAATGTCTAGTTAAGTGTGATACGTTTAGTTAATAACATAACGGAAGAATAAACTTATCATAAATTTGGTAATTTAACTATAAAAGTAAAACAAAGACTGATTTTTCATTACGTTTGAACAACTTGTTATCAATTATCAATTTAATTATATATAGTTTCCACAATCTTGTGCAGTTATTATATATAGTTTTCACAATCTTGTGCAGTTATTTTTCTACAAATATTTTGGAAATTCTAAATTGTTCACAATATCTACTACCTACTTTTTGTTTGAGAATGCACGAAAAAAATCATATATATTATTTATAATTAAAAGATCAAACCAGTTTTGTTTTTTTTAGTTTTAGATATACACACATGTGATTTATATTGGCATACTTTGATTTTTAAAAATGAACTTTACTGTAATTAGTTTAGTAATAATTTACCTTACCAAAATAAAAGTATTTGAATTACTGCGTCACAAATTGTAAGGTGTTTGTTACTTTTATTACTTTATTTACGTTTTGTTTACTTTAATTACTTTTGTTACTTTATTTTAAAAAGACGACTGATTACCCTGCAATAAAAATAAATTAATCTGAATTAACTGCTCACAAACTTGCTGAAAGAATTATTAATACTGTCAAATTACTACTTTCAAGCAATTTCAATTATTAAAAACATTTCTCTTTTTAATGATGTTGAAGCGAATTTAATTTTTTTAATGTGCTGTAATATTAAAAATTGAAAGCAAATTACAGCACTTTATTTCTCAAAAATAGAAGCTTAGGTTTTGGAAGGACTAAATGCTTCTCACCCATGTCATACCATGTGACATCATTGACAGAACCATACGGAATTGGATCGCAGTGATTTTCTGGAGTCATCAACATAGCATGCATGTGATGATTGAACGAAAAAAGTGTGAACGCATGTAGCTAGATGTATTCCATGTACTCGTGATACAAATAATTTCACCTTTGTGTGCCCTCCTAAATTTATCTTTTCCAATAATAAAACAAATTGTCACAAAATTGTCTAAATAAGCACAATGGAATTCATGAAACAGAAGAAATATTTGGTTCTTTAAAAACTATTTTAACCCAACAAAACTTCTCAGTGAAAAAAAAACAGTGGTTTTCAATTTTAGTTTATTTAAGTCTACAAATATTGCCTATTATGAGAAACAATAAAAATGTAGCTATTGTTGAATCATCAATTACTGAACGATACCATTCAAATAATGTCTCTATAGATGAATGTAGTATAAAGTATTAATTTAGCTTCATGGGGTTTTTTTTAGACAACTGATACATTTTTTTTCAAAAACACATGGAGTATTTTATAATATTATGTACTTCAAAGATATTTGAAGAAACATTAGATGCTCTATGAATAGTTTGGACAACATGCTACTTAAATATCAAACGAATAGTAAAATTGTTAATACCATACATATTGTTAAGAATATTCAGAAAAGTTTGTATTTACCTGTGTGAAAAATTATTTCAAAATAGTGCTCTTTAAATAAGTACAACAAAGCAAAAATTCCTTTTAATCAAAATGCGTTTTTAAAATATTCGAAAAATAAAAAAGGGAAGATTTTTTTAACTCATCTAATTGCTGGAAGAAGATAACTTTAGCTTAAAACACAGCAAAAGAATAAACAAGTTTTTTTTCTGTACAACTAATCAACTAAAGTTTTTTTTGGAATGAAAAGGGAAAAAAGAAGACTCTGGAAGGCCCTTACAATTTGTTGTCACGAGTCTTCCTAATTCTTGTGCAAACTTAACGATCGTGAGAAGACTTTCACACCAAGTTGATTATATTCAGGTTCCTAATGAGATCTTAATACCCAAAACATAAGATTAGGATTTCCGAAATAAATTACTTCTAAATAAAATCAGTTACTACATAATGAATGTATTTAGAAAAGTTCCCTTTCTAGATTTGGTACAAAATTTTCACTTTCAATCTGTACAAATAAATATTGTCCGAAATTAGATGGGTTGAATAAGGAAAAAGCTATTGGTTGAAATTTGTTTCTCCAACTTCAAGAGAGTTTAGGGTCATCCTGATTTTATTTATTAGAAGATATTTACACCTTTTTTAACGTGCTGTAAGCAAAATAGTGAAAAAGTAGAACCTGAGATGGGTCATAATATTTCAATAGACTTTGCAGTCTTCCTACGCAGGTGACATGATAAATTGCAATTATAATCGGTGCAAAATGTTTCCCGGTTTTCTGAGATTTATTCTTTATATGTAAGAGTTGCCCTAGTGAAAAGTGTGCAAGTTAAATAAAAATAACATCTTTATTGGTAATTAAAACAAATTTTCATGGACGCTGTAACATATACCTAATCGTTATGAAGTCTATGTCTTCGCTGTAGAAAAATCGATGTTGATCCTAGAGAAAGTCCTGAACAAAAGTCCTTTACCCCATCGTCTAAATGAAAAGGTTATAATCATAAAGTGGAAAAAATCAGATAGTTTCTGGGAGATAAATCAGGACTGCTCAATGGGCACTCAAACATTTTCAAATTAATTTTTTAAGGATGTCTGGGTTTTACTGGAAATGTTTCGGCTGATATTTCCATGTAGACCTCATATCATTTACCGCCCTTCATGAAAACATTTGCACCGATTCTTCGGACTAATTAGTGCTCACCATAGACTACCTTATTTGCTGATATTTGCCAGCTCACTTTCTGCAATCGGAACTATACTATCCTGCATTGTTCCGACATGTACACATCTATGAATACCATGACTTTACATTTGACCCAGTTCCTCTACGATGAACATGTTTTATTATAGAACATCGTATGTGGTGTAAACATCCTAACTTCATTTATATCCAGGGTTAGTAAAGCTGCTATAGCTACAATCATTTTGACACAATTGCGCATGTTCTCTTCATTTGGGAAAATCTTATATAAATTGCGTTGAAATGACGATGAGGTTTTTACTAATTGCTTACTAATCAATAAATTACGGTCCAAGGAGCAACCATTCAATCTGTTTCAGCGTGATATAAAATAGAGTAGGTTCACCAACTTTGATTGAAACACACGATGTTCACCGCACATGACCCACAACTTATTTTAATCGTTGCTATTATTTTATACGGTGTAGCTGACTGATAACTCTTATCATTCGCCACAGACTCCAATGATCTTGATAACTAAGTAGAATGAGGCATTACGTTTTTCATGTGCTAAGAAGTAATTCCTATATACCACTCGGTCAAAAGGAATATTGAATTCTTGAGCAGCTTGTAAAAATGAGATGTTCCAATGAGTCTAGGTTTAAATAGTATTTTAGATCAAAATATGTTATTTTTCGATGCATAACCATAGAAAATTTTAGAACAAGTATCATATGAGTACAAATGAAAATTCTATAAAGCCCCACAAAAAATAAAAATAAAATATATTTATCGAAATTTCAGATACCTTGAATTTTAATAATTATCAAAAATATTATCAATATTAGATATTATCAAGAATTAATATCAATAACCATATATTATCAATATATTATCAAGAATCAATATCAGTATACCCATATATTATCAATATATTATCAAGAGTCAATATCAGTACCCATATATTATCAATATATTATCAAGAATCAATATCAGTATACCCATATATTATCAATATATTATCAAGAGTCAATATCAGTACCCATATATTATCAAAATATATGATCTAAATCAGTTATTATAATTATCTCATCAAATATTATCCAGATACAATCATTACCATCAAATATTATCAAGAGATAATATCATTATCAAATATGTTCAAGATATATTATCAATATCAAATTTTATCAAGATACACTATTAGTATTAAATAATATCAAGAGATACTATTACACAACATATTTAAAACACTTTGACAAATATGTTCTTTGATTTCAAACAACTTCTGCTTGTACCAATTATATCTATCTCTATCTCTATATAATGAATTTTAAATTCCAAACTTTTTTCCGTTTATGACGTTTTTGAAATTCCGATCTTTCCCCCTATATCTTACTACAGAATCAATAAAAAAAGTTTCATGGCTTACATTATTTAAGAAAATTAGTTTTAAATTCTAACTTAATTCTAAGGGTTAATTAATTTTGATATTTTAATTAACACTAAAATAAGACTTAAGTAATTAGTTTTAATGGTTACTTAGGTTTCTGAATATTAATTTGAAACAGAAAATAAATTAAATTAATAATGTAACCTAAAATTGAATATAGAGAAAATCTTTAATTCCGAAAACATCTTGTACTTATGTTGCTTTTCTTCCCAATGTAGTTATAAAATCGAAAGAATTGAACTTCCTCTTATCGTTAAAAAAAAATTACAAACCAGAACAATTTCAAGGAAAGAACATTTCGTCGAATTCTGTCTGCGAAATTTAACACTTTTTGCGGTGAAACAAAATCCCATTGGAACATTAAAAAAAATGATAGTTTTTTTTTAAATACGGATCTACAATTCCTATTGCATCAAGTCAATTCACTGAAAGATTCCGTTAGTAATATTAATGTAAAGGAAATAGACAGTTATATTTCTTAGAAGTTAAGATCGATAAGAGGCAAAAAAAAATCTTTTAAACTATTTAAGAATGCTTTTGGGGAGGAGTGTGGTTAAATATATATTCTATAAATTTTATACGAATGCTTCTTGTAGATATAAATAAATACGGAAGATAAAATGGCATATGATCAATATTCGAATAATTATATTACTAAAGACAATAACCAACAATAGCTATCATGTGTGGTCTTTCATTTATTCACAACATAAGAGATCTAGCTGTTTCTGAAATTTGATTACTGACAGACAGTCGATCATCCATCCAACATTTATCGAATTGGCCATCTATTGGCGACAACACCATAAGGAGTATTCTTCACCTTTTTCAACAGCTTTCGGATCGGCACCCTATTCATATACAGTGGGTCTCTTCTCATGTAAGCCTTCTCGGGAACGAAGTTGCGGACGACCTTGCGAATGCGGCTACAAGCAATCCTGTAGGTCCGGAAAACCACAAGGTCTTTACATCGACTAAGATCTACTCCAGGGATAAATAACTAATATGTAGAATCTGGGAATTCCTTCCTGTACACCCATGATATTTTCAAAGACGCCGTGCATCCGCCATATCATTCAAGGGTTGCAGATCATATCAAACGGCATTCTCACGATTTTCGATTGGTCACCTGAGGTGCTTGAATTTTGAGGGTGGCAAAAGAAGCTTCCCAATTTTCCCCCAAATGTAACATCAGTCAGTTTTCTCCTCAGAACATTCTGCAATGTTTGGGGTTTTCATTTGAGAAAGCTGTTGCATCTCCCTTGCTGTTCTTAGACTTTGTACAGATTTATGGACTCATGGATCTGGTCTAGTTTCTCTAAACAGATGAGGATTAGTCCCACCACCACCACCACCATAACTGAAATTTAAACATTTTAAAAGGTATTTACAGTTAATTTAAGAATACTTGCACAAGAAAAATATGTGTATTTTGAATTATTTATATACTTAAGTACAGCTTTTATTTTAAAATGGAATATTCTTTTTAATAGCACATGTTTTTTTTTTATATTTGTGTGTACTTATATTTTGTGTTTTGTTTTGTCAGCTCACTAAATTTCTTCAGTATACCTAATGATTTTATGCATATTTTAAGAATTTTTTATTCGTAATATCAATAAATAAAACATATAGATATAATACAATATTTTGTAACGCAAGGAATGCCACAACTAATATTTAAGTTCCTATAATAGTTATATTTAAAGTAAACTATTCTAATGGTCTGTTAGATTTTATTTATTTATTTTCGGTTACAATTATTTGCATGATTTTTGGTATCAGATTTATATGTTGTCAAGACTCGTCTTCCGGCAAACTGTTTCGACTCTTTGACAGTGAACGATTTAGTATAAAAAAAGGCTTGATTAAGCAAACGTAAAAATGAAAAACACTTTGATTGCTAGCTAGGCATACTATTTCGGCTTTCTAGTGTTAAGGCTCAGACAATAAATTACTTGACATTCAAAATTTTGGTTCCATTTTCTGTATATGTGTTTGCACATTTACAAACATTTCATATCAAGTAGGATTATATTGCAGATATATAGTCTTAACTTCTAAGAGTTGTCTTATTAGATCCAATTAATAAAATAGTTATAGAAATACTTCGTGTCAAATGAGTTTGAATAATTTACTTTTATCAATACGCGTTCAATTTTCTAGTTTCTTAAGGTATCCGACTACGTTCGAAAAACTCTTTTTTGAAAAACTGCAAAATGTAAAAATCTAGTTGCATTATAAGATTCATTTTTCTTAATAACATACAAAATTTCAGTTAAAATTAAATACCGGAACACACTTTTTTAATAAATTAAAAAAATTTACAGAAATTTTAATAAAATTTTAATATTTTTTCAAACACTCCTACTTCTTAAATATCTACATATTTCAAAGTTTTTTATTGCAATTTACTCCTTGACCATCTTACTAGAGAATGACCTATTATATTTACGTTTGTTAACTTGAGTCAAAAGTTATCATGAATAGAACTTACTAATATCTCTTTTCGACAATTTTTTTTCTGTTTCTTAATAAAAACATGAGTAATAATAATACTAATTATTATTATTTTTGTCCTTAGGTCGTTCTCTAGAATATACATTCAAAAACACTTGTACAAAGTTTTACTTATGTACCTTTATTATATTTTAAGATATCATGTTTGAAGTTATGACATTTTATCAAAAAAACAGTTTTGAGAAAACCACATTTAAAAATTTAAAAAGACATAACTATTACAAAAATGTATAATATTACCTAAAATGCTCCAGATTTATATGTTATACCTTCATTTTTTTCAGTATTTTCTCTTTTTAATAGCTTGATTTTTTTTCTTGTAACTTTTGCACTGGGCAAAGAGTGTCGTTTTGAGTCCTCGATATGAATTTGATCAATGGCTGCATAACCTCGTAAAATTTAGGACACAATTTTTATATCTAAGGCTTCTAATACTGACAATAGCTCAGTAAAACCTTTTTTAAAGTTTATTACAGCTATATAAGATCCTAGAGAAAATGTTTGAAGTTCTACAAATATTTCTTTTGGAACTACGTTCCATAGACATCCGTTAAAGCCTCATTTGCATTCTGAGTCTTCCCATGAAGGCATATCCTCAAAAGATTTTGATCACATAGCTGAAGATATGTTGGCTTAATTTTGTTAAAAATACTCTTGGGAATACCAGCAGTTTTGTCGTAAAACACTTTGCCAGCAGATTGTGCTCGCTGGTAGGCACACCAACTCTCGGAGCCCAATGGACACTGACCATGCATGGGGTTGCTTTTACCGGAACAACAATGATAAAAGGCTGCAATCACAGCCCTTTGCATTTCTTCCAAATTACCATAATAGCAATACCATAGTAATTCTGAATTCTGTCTATAGATGAGTCAGAAAGTTTGCCCTTACCTCCAAGTCATTTTTCCTTAGTTTTTAAAATTGTCAGTTTGCTGCCCACTCTCTTTTGAATGTGCCCTATACACTCATATTTTCTTACGCTATCTATTCCCTAGATATCCTTAACAGATAAATGACTTTTTGAGTCACCGTCACCATAAAATTCTACATATTCAAGTTTCCTGGTTTCACGGGAACGCTCAAATAGTCTATATGATCTGACAGACTCCCTGCTTCCAGCTGATCCCTGATTGCACGAACATTGGTGTTTCTTTACATTTTTACTTTTTCCTGAACTCTTTGATGTGTTACAGTTTCTGCACCATTTCGACATCACTTCTAAATCCAGGACTTTAACTGTGTCAATTGAAAGAACAGCGACATAACTATTTAACGATGAATGTCCACGTCTTTGCCATGTACCATCGACTGAAACTCCACATTCCGCAACATCTAAAGTGTTTTTTCAGTTTCCTAACTTCATCAGCAGCTTTCGTCCTAGCATTATTTGATGCGACAGAAGCAACATTCAATATTTTTTTCACAAGACATGTATGCAGCTTTTGACAGTGAAGGAATGTTCAAACTGGCACACAGTTTCTTCGAAGATGAATGGCCTTTTCCAATTATTCTCATTCCCCACACAAACTGCAAATTCATGTCGTTCATTTTATTTGTTTTTCTTGAACTTTGAAAAGCATACACAAACATACAGTTTTTGCACTTCAAAGTCATACCTGAAGATAATCCAAATATTGAATCTTCTGTCAACTGAAGGTTCACCGACAAACAGGAGGGACAACACAAACAACTGAATACACTGTGTAGAATTTCCACATCAAAGATTCGATTCCCTGACATTTTATCATCTTTAGATGGAATATTTTCAAAAGATACAGATGTGGTCTTCAACTTCTGCTTACTTACTGTTGGTACATCCAATGGCTTGGTTCGTTCTGTGAAACGTTTCCCAATATAAATTTTCGCTTTTGCGAACGAGATTTATTCTTGCGATTTCCCATATCAAATAATAACGAGATTATTTTACGTAGTATTAAAATACTTTAAATGTTAAATTACGTGAGAAAAAAAAGAAAAAAAATTAGCAAAATGATTCGAGAAAAGCAACTGCAAAAACGTAAACAAACAATACTTTCAAATGAAATCAGAATGATCGTTGCCACTTTCTTCAAAACAAAATCCAATACTAAAACAATGGGGATAAAAGATAGATCATTCTGCAAGTAAAATTATTCAATTTCAGATGAAAAGGTACATAAAAATACATAAAATACGAATACAGAATACGACTTCCGGTTTTGAAACCGCAGCTTCCGGTTGTTTCTGATGAATTTGACTTGTTTTAAAAATGCTGAAACCTTTTTTCTAATTACCGTACAAACAAAACAAGAAGAGTTTTAGAAAGCAAATCGTTTGAATTTTAATATTTAGCCAAAAAATAAAAAGCAAATTTTTCGCCAAAATTGACGTGTTTAACGTAGTCGGAAATCTTAAACATGTTTGAAAACTGTTCTTTAAAATAATAGATAATCTCTAAAAAGTCAGAAACGAGATTTTACCTAGTTTTCTCAACAGAAGTTTGAAATGAAGTAATTATTTTTCTGGAATAAAAAAAAATGCTGTTATGTTTCGTGTTAAAAAAAAAGCTTAAAGGATGAGACTGATTGAGGTAAAAATGTAGCTTTTCAAATTTGCTATTTTCTCCCGAGTTCATATAGTGTATCAGTTATACATATATTGTATCAGTTAAATGGTGTTAAATTCTCAGGGCAGATAGAGTACACTTAGACGATTGGAAATAATACCTAGGACTGCATGGTCGGAAGAACTTTACCGGGTCAATAGTGACGACATAAAACACAAGAAAGACAGGACATGTATAGGAAGATAAAGCATATTTATTATCCTTAGAACAGAAAGACTGGGATTTGAACCAGAATTTTACTGTACCACATCCTGCACATTCTCCTCGTTGTATGATGTTCGTAGTTTTCACTCATGTTCCAGAGTGTTGTATGTCAAGGATTCGCTGTTGAACAATCTCTAATGCAAGACTGTAAGGAGGGATCAGCTGGTAGTTTGCCTCCTGGGATAACGTTAAGCCAGTGTTTCTCAAACTGTGGGGCGCGCCCCGGGGGGCGATACCCCTGCGAAGGGGGGCGCGAGCATATTGAAAATATAAAAGGCTTAAAAAATTATTTTTTGGAATGAAGTAAAACAAAATGCTTTCTGACAAAGTAAAAAATGCACATTTACACTGATATAATTTATATATATACTAGCTGGTATACCCGTTCTTCGCACGGGTGAACTGAAAGGTTAAACAACACAGATTGAAGGATAAAGAAGTTTTTAATGAGTTAATTTTAAGTGAATTGCAAATTAAACAAAAAAAGCTTTTCACATATCTCAGCTGAAGAAAAAAAAGAAAGAAAAAATACCTTTGTTAAATTTTAAGTCTGTAGATCTAATAGCTGATAAAAAGGATTTTTTTTATATTTATAACTCCCCGTAAAACTCTTGAGGGTTGATTTTTGAAAATACCTCCCTAAGCTGATCTCTGCTCAGCAAAAGTAACACATTGTTAAAAGTTTTCTGACGCTTAAAATATTGTAAATAATTTATAACTGAAAGTGTCATACATTAATATAAATTTCTGTTGAATTTATTTTATGTGAAAATTGTAATACTCGCAAGCAACACCGTTTCCTAAATAACAATGGCGATTCAATGGAAAAAATAGCGAAATGTTGACAATAGAGTCAAGTTGGCAAATGTCTAGCTACTTTCATAGCTCAAACTTTATTAGAGCTTTGTAAGACCCGCCGTGTAGGAGAGCGATGCACGTTAATGCTTTATCTACCGCATTATGATCTACAGAAATTTTTTTCATGCAATATTTTTTTAGGTCACTACATTGAAAATTAAGGGACATACATAAACAAAATACTCCACTTAGGGAAATTTAATCGGTTAGAGCTAATAAATTAATTAAATATAGTCCACTGTAAAATTAATTATATACACCATTCACTTAAAATAAATAGTCAAATCGTTTTCTAAGGTCTCCATAAACATAAGACACTTAAATTTTGACATTAACTATTTTTGGGGCACAAAAATGATAATCTTTGCAATCTGCTGAAAACGCTCGCAGCTGAAAATGTAATATCTGCTACAAAACTATTTGCCTTTCCCGTTAAAATACTCATCATAGAACCCGTGCCATCATATATCTTGGAAGAGTGGATTTCAAAGAATATTCCAGCTAAGTATTGGTAGAATATTCCTTCTAAATTGGTGTGGCATGGTAGTTAGGAGAAGGGGTGCCAGCTCAGGTGTTGTCCACGTCACTTGACTATGGTTCAAAATTATATGGTCCGTCGCCAAAAGCCCTCATGTAGCTGAACAGTGCAACGTTAATATTCACTCACTGAAAAAAATACAGTACAGTAGTTATAACTATTTTTATACATAAAAATGCAATATCTGCTTATTCAATTAAAATTATAGCATTATAATTAATTACTAACCACACAAACAAATTTTGAAAATTTATCCAAATGATGTAGTGTGAAAGAGAAAGTTTATTCAGACAGACAACAAATGCGTCTTATATGCATATAGATTTGTTTGAATTCTTGTGTATTATTACTTTTGTAAGCTTCATGACATACTTTATGGTGTACCTGTATTTTAAAGCTGACTGAGCAACAGCAACATTTAGCTGGGTATAGCTAGTTATAACATAAAATTAAATCTTAAAAAGATATCAAAAATAAAAGACGACTCAATATTTTGAATAAATCAGTATAAACATTTTCATACAAACACAATATATATATATATATATATATATATATATTGTAAAGTATTTATTTTGCTATTTGCATTTCAGACAGATATCAAACAAAATTTTAAAAATTGTCAAAAACAGAAAAACAGATAAAAAAAAACATATTTAAGAAAAATACCACTGATTAATTTTGCCAAAGACATCGCAATGTGCAAAAAAATATTTGTAGTACATAATAACCAAAAAAAAATGTAAGTACTAAAATATATTAAAAAAAACAAAACTTATATATTGAATTAATTAAGGATTACTCTGGAGGGAAAGATAAAACAGGCTAAGATAATACTCATAATATTAATTTCATATTGGTTAACTACTCATTTTTGGCATGATTTTGAAATCACGCCAAATTGGTATGTTGCGGCCAGTCTAATGTTATAGTAATGCACAGAACTAAAGGTACTTACGTATTATTGCAACCTATTGGTGACATTATACAAAATGAAGCACATGATTGCCAATTCAACGCATACAAAGTTGGGATTGCCAAAGTGGCGAGTTTTTTGAACGTTGGCGACTGTGCAAAAATACCCAAGTACTAAAAAAATTATCCAAAGTATATATATATATATATATCCCGAGCATAAAAATAAATTGAAAAATGAAGTACAATACTAACATTAACTGACATAAAAGAACTGAACTAACTTTATCAATGCAAAAGCATAATTTGAAAAATAAGGTATTTACTTATAACCCCAACCTTTTGGCGACATTATATGAAACAAAGCACATGACTCGCAATTCAGCATATATATGACGTGCGAAATCGGGGTTGCCATCTTGGTAAGTTATTTTGAATGTTGGCGATTGTTAGGATAGCACATAGGTGGCAAAATAATTTATCTTACCACTACCTGCTTCCTCAACATACTCATTTTTGGCATGATTCTGAAATCACGCCAAATTGGTATGTTGCGGCCAGTCTAATGTTATAGTAATGTACAGAATTAGAGGTACTTATGTATTATTGCAAACTATTGGTGACATTATACAAAATGAAGCACATGATTGCTAATTCAACTCACACAAAGTTGGAATTGCCAAAGTGGCGAGTTGTCTTGAACGTTGGCGATTGTGCAATAATACGCAAGTACTACAAAAATTATCCAAAGTATATATACATCCCGAGCATAAAAATAAATTGAAAAAATGAAGTACAATACTAACATTAACCGACATAAAAAGAACTGAACTAACTTCATCAATGCAAAAGCATAATTTGAAAAATAAGGTACTTACATATAACCGCAACTTATTGGCGATATATGAAAAACGAAGCACGACTCAAAATTCAACATATATATATGACATGTAAAATCGGGGTTGCCAACTTGGCAAGTTATTTTGAATGTTGGCGATAGCCAGGATAGTACATAAGTTCCAAAAATAATTTATCTTATGACCACCTGCTTCCTCAAAAGGTATTTAAGCCATTTGTCTGTTTTGCTCATTCTCTGATACCTATTCCAGTTTGATATGTAATTACTACCAGCACTGCTTTTGCTTGGGCAGTATGATTTTCTGCATGGCAATTTTATGCACTGAAGCCAGTAGTATTATACCCTTAAAGGTTAAAATAAAGACGCATGAAATTGCAAAGAACCATATTATTGGATCAAGTGTAGTATAGGGGGGCTACTTGGCGCAGTCCTTTATTTTGGTTACTAAAAGTGGTCCCCAAGGTACTTTTTCGGTATTATTTATTTTAGAATGAATTCGATATCTCACCATGACATTTAGATAAAAATCCGAAGAAAAATCGCCAAATCCAAAGTGCCCCCTATACTACATTTGAACCGAACTGAATTATAACCCTTATCAATGAGAAGTTTTAGTTTGTCAAAATTATAATCTTCGCATTCTAAAGAAATAAATAAATAAGTTATAATTTGCAAGCAAAATCACGCACATAAACATCCCGCGATAATACCTAAATGTTGCCAAACAACAAAACAAAGTTTTAGTTGTTGAAAGAATTATCCTTAAAAAATTATTTATTCGAAAAATAATCCTAATTAAATATCAAAGAATAGAAAAAATTGAATAAATATTCCAACCGATAAACAAAGCTACAGTAAAAATCTGTAATAATCTTGAAAAATGCATGTAAAGTATAAATTGTCCACTTAGTGAGAAACGTGACTACATATGACGTCATAACACTGGAAAATCACTTAAAAATTAAAATTTAAAAAATTTGGAAGGAATTATGAACGCCAAACCTATTTAAGAACCTTTCTGGTGTAATTGTGTGTACGTGTACCAAGTTTCACGTTATTTGGGTGTCTGGATCTCGAGTTATGAGGGAACAGACAAACAGACAACAAATGCGTCTTATATATATATAGATATATCATCTAGTTTTCCACTTTCAAACGCTCATTAGCTATCTTTGATCCTAAAACCAAATAAAAAAAGATATTTTGTTTGCTTTCCTGTAATCCCACGATGAGAGATTTTTTTTATTACGTTCCTTTTTTAACCCTTAGAATACTACTTTTGATTATCATCTTACTGGCTTCAAGCTTACTGGCATGTTTAACTCCGTCTCTTTTTCTTTTAGGGAAGCTGTAATTAATATTTTTCTGTTGCTTTTTCCCCATGTAAATGAGTTTTATGATATATGGATAAGCATATTGAGAGCACTTTGAAGAGTTATTTGGCCAAGATGTATTTTTATGAGTTGTATGAGATGTATTTTATGAGTTTTAAACTATTTTTTTTTTTTTTAGAACTGAAATCGATGTTTTTGTATCGAATTCACTTTTTACATGAGAGCAGTCGCATGAGGCACTGAATCACTCCAAATTCCGGTAAAACTGTTTATTCGTTAACAGTGATCTTGACAGTATCCTCCTATTAGACATTCTTAATGGAAACTCAAATGAATTTGTCACATGTATGCCTCTTTTTTGAGAGTGGCAAACGATTTTTTACGATCAAGGTACTTGTTTTGATCGAGTTCCCGGCACGACCACTTTTGTTCAAAAATATTTTCTATGAATATACTTTACTTTCCCGTATGATTATCTTTGTGGTTTTGATTGCTGTGTTGTACGAATTATTATGGTTTATAAATGTAAATGAGCAGAAAAAAAAAAAAATGGGCATTTGTGATCTCTTTATTGAAGGAAGATGAATGCAATTGAAGAACCTGATGAAATAATGCATATTAATCGTGATAGCGAAAGTAAATATGAGAAAAGCGATAGACATGAAACGTTTGAGTTGAATTGAAATTTTCAAATGCTGCCTATAAAGAACTCTATCAAAAAAACTATGAAGCCATAATTTAGCACTTTACCTTGTCAAAAAGACGCAAGGAAGAAAAAGTTCAAAATGCTTATTTGTCGATCATCAAACAAAGCAAAACGTGAACAAAATATGACAGTTTTACTGGAAAATAACGTTTCTGTATTCGCGAAAAGTGTCTGTGATTTATGTCCTTTATTAAGGACACGAACATTTGGATCATTTTCTTTAGTTTTATTGGATTTTTTCTCAAATCATCTAAGAAAAATTAAAAAGTCCTTGAAAGTAGGGGTAAGTATATTTTCTCTTAATTAAATTATTCACTGGAATTGTGATTTTTATCGTGCATAGTAAAAATAATTATAAAACAAGTCATAGTTTAAAAACAAACTAAAAAAACACGCTCTTATAGTGAATCGAACTAAAAAGTAAAACAAAAAAATAAAAATATATATACTTAAAAGTAACACATATACAAAATTTAATACTTATCTTGTTAATTTGTACGGTTTATAATTATGATCATATTGTAGCTTTAGCGCCAAAAAGTGTATTATTATTGCATTAAATACATTATTACTTTTGGGGGGGCGCGATAAAAATTATGATTGAAAATTGGGTCGCCAGTAGTTAAAGTTTGAGAACCACTGCGTTAAGCGAACACCCGAAGTGCGGCTGGTGTATTGCAATCAATGATTCTAATCACCAGAGTGAGCTCAGCGGTCGTGTAGCGCTCCACCCTACTAGCACTCTATCGGCAGACGAAATGAAGCATCATAGGGAATGTGGTGGTAAAAGTCACTTTTGCGCACACACCACCATCTGATGATTCGGTTTACTCAGCGCCATCTATCGCGTACACCAACCAAAGACTTTTCAGCATTTTTGGTAAAGAATAAAAAAAATAATAATCACATTTCCTCTCTTTTTTCATGTCCTGTCTTTCTTGTGCTTTGTGTCTCCATTACCGAGACAAGAAAGCGCTTCGAGGGATCATGCATTCCTATGTGATTCTCGTCTTCTAGGTGTACTTTATCTGCCCTCAAAGTTTGTAACCATTGAACTGATACACCGTTCAAGATATTTCAATCTAATGAAGTATAGAACTTTCTTTGATTTATGTATGTAATATGGCATATTTTGAAACAAAGGTAAACATTTTTCAATTCCTACTATTAGCTCACTATCTCCCTATGTATATATATTGCCAGCCGAATTATCAGAATGCTTTACTCTACAAAGGTACTAAATTTCAAATAGTACAGCTGTGCGCCAAGCACTGTTTCACGCAAATCCTTAATCATGCCGTTATCCCCGTAGTAACATTATTGCAAAGCGAAAGTGAGTGAATGAGTGGATATTACTGCGCACTATTGAACTAAACGAGCACTTTAGGCAACGAACTTCGTATAATTACGAACCATGGTCAAGTGACGAGGACGACACCTCAGCTGACATTATCTTTCCTAATTACCAGACTACACCAATGGGATGACGTTTGAACTTTCGACAAATTTAATATGCATCTTACCCCAACACGGCGGGTCTTTAGTGCTACTGGACTCGAACTCATGACATGCCTGCCTAGATCCGCTACCTTAAACACTAGGCTAACGCAGCCTAGCACACGATAAAAGAATCAAAGTAAATTTATCGTAAAGTTATCGCACAACTTGGCGAAAATAAACAGTACTTGGTAAGTAGCAATCCTATATTCAATTACAACCCCAGAAGGAGTTACGCATTCTTAAAATTAGGCTAACGATATATATCTTGTACAAATTTTCAATCGTTAATACAATATTTTCAATTCATCCAATCAAGTTCAAATAACTTTTTTTAAACGTGCAGTGAATGGTACTCGATACTAATACAGTTTTTTTTCAAATATTAATTCATAAATTAAATTAAATTTAAAAAAATAATTACCGGTTTTTGATGCCAACTTATATTTATCTTCATTCTTGTAAGAATGGAACTGTTAAAACAATGAAAAAAGTTGGTGTCGAAAACCGGTTTTCCAGACAAACTAGGCAAAGCTTGCGTGAATTGCCAAAACAATGCAGACACGAATGCATGCAATCTCTACACATATATGTATATATATATATATATATATATATATATATATATACACATATATATATATATATATATATATATATATATATATATATATATATATATATATATATATATATATATATATATATATATACTCAGGAACATTGAAAATAGCGATCCAAGAAGAAAGCATCGGATTGGAATGAAATTTAATACACACAATGCACAGGTGAGAGATTCACTTGATCTCAAAAACAAGACAATTAAACGAATACAGGGTTTGCAATGACAAAAATACTGGGCAACTTCAATAGCGCGTTGGACCACCTCCAGCTGCAATACATGCCGCCACACGGTCCAGCATTGAGTTGATTAGATACCTTATGTTGTTCTGAGGCAGATGAGCCCACAAATCTTGAACAGACAACTCTAAATCATATACAGAGTGACACGATGGCATCTGTTGTTTTAGCTGATCCCACACGTGTTCTACAGGGGACTAATCTGGGGAGCGGGCCGGCCATTGACTAGTCTGAAAATGACGCAGGAAGTCATGAGCAACTCTTGCTGTATGCGGACGAGCATTACCTTGTATGAAAATTGCCCCTAGGTGACCATTTAGGAAATGTCCTACAAAGGTTCGAAGAATATGATCAACGTAACATTGGCTCGTTGAGGTTTCACGCATCACAATTAAAGGGTACCAGCTATCATAAGCTATGGCCCCCAGACCATTACACTAGCTGTGCGGGCAGAGTGACGTAGAACAGTGTGGGGGGATTGTGCCGCTTACCAGGGCACCTCCACACCCGTACACAGTTATCATCTGTCCTCAAAACAAATCGAGATTCATCAATAAACACAACATTTTGCCAATCTGTGACATTCCACATTGATCTGACTGGGCACCACTGTAAACGCAGTTGCAAATGTTCCGGTGTTAAAGGGAGTGCACAGAAAGGGCGCTTGGATTTAAGATTTGCTTCTGTCAGGCGTCTGGAAATTGTTTGTGGAACAATTGCTATGCCTACGTCTGGTCGTACCGTTGAACGAGTCAATGTGGGGTCTACGAGTGCTTGCCGCTCGATCCTTCGATCCTCTCTCCTCGGGGTCTTCCTGGTCGCTCCAGACCCTGTTTTCTGCGTGTGGGTTTCTATTCGTGTCCACTGCTCCCAACAATTTCTAACGTCACATTCCGAACGATCCACCTGTCCAACAACACGGCACGTCGACCAGCCTGCAGTTTTCATCCCGATGATCAGGCCTCTCTCAAACTCGCTTAACTGTGAGAAATGTCTTCTAGAACGTTTACCTGGCATGTTTCGCTTACCAAAATCTTCCTACAATCGGCGGGTAATTGTCACATTTATGAATCTTCGAATTTGCACTGGCTTATATAACACCCTCTTTCTGATTGTAGCGCCACCTCGGCGTGTATGAGCATGCGTATTGGCACAAAACTTGGATCATTTGCATATCACGTTACGCTGTTCTTATTTGCAAAGTTTTGCAATTGTACTTAGATTCCTTCTTAGGTCGCTATGTTCAATGTTCCTGAGTATACATTTATATATATATATATATATATATATATATATATATATATATATATATATATATATATGTACGTCTTTCAAAATTGGATAATAATGAAATTGTGATAAACCCATACTTTGAGGAATGTATGAGAAATTGAAATTTAAAAACTGGATACTGCAGTATTATAAATATTGCTGACTTAGGACAATTTATATATAAAATAATTTATATAAAAGTGGGATTGAACATGTTTTGCGGCCAGCTAACCTTCCCCCTTTATGTTAATAATACTGAGCAAAAACCTGTTGGAAATAATGTATAGAATGTCTAAATCCATTACAAGAAAAATGTAACCTACCTAAAAAATTACACTCAAAAATGCAGAGCCCGCGCTAAATCTAAATGCAATAAATAAGTTATTTCCAGATTCTGTATCTTAATAGAAATGCAAATCACTAGAATGGCTTAATTGTAGCACTTGATTATATGTGTTTTATTATATATATATATATATATATATATATATATATATATATATATATATATATATATATATATATACATATATATACATATATATATATGTGTGTGTGTGTGTGTGTATGTGTGTTTGTGAGATGAGTCCCCAATCCTTCAAGGGTCAGTTGGGTTAAATCTTACCAGAACAACTCAACCCACCACCCGCATAACTTTGATTTCGACTCGGGCGAACTTGCAAGACCACGTGAATGAATGACAATCTAGCTTTTGATCGTAGCTGAAAATAGGACTCTTTTTGTCATGAAGTCAGTCGTTGGCTTGGAGTACAGATGGTTCTGATGAATAGTGAATTAAAGTATAATAATATTAACGCATTTATAATTTCATTCTCGAATTACTCCAATACATGATATATATATATATATATATATATATATATATATATATACCTTTTTAAATATTTATGTATATTTATCTATCTATCTATAGGTAGATATAGATGTAAATTAATCATAATTCCACAGTTAAGCAAAAAAATTGAAATTATATGAATCTTAGAAAACTAAATACCATGCCAAAATATAAATGGCGAATATAAAAAAAAGTTCAAACGTTTCCAAACAAAATTAAAAATTTATAAGATAAACGTTTATAAAATATTCAAAAGCAACCTAAGACTTATCACTGATAAGTGGTGTTAAACTAGTTTGATTGCGTCAACCTTCCCCTCATTGCAACTTAATAACTTAATACAAAGCTATGTAATTCTCAAAAATTTTGAAAGTTACTACCTAAAAAATTAAACTATTTGCCTTCGCATTCTGAAAGATATTATAACATAAATATGCTAAAATGCTTATACAACTAAGTTCCTAATACATCTCAAACATCAAACACCAAAAATGATGATTCTCACATTGGAGTTTAATTGTAAAAATAGTCTCTAAAATCCGAAAGTTCAAGTTATGAACAGACACATAAATGAAAGACCTCAAACCATCAAAACACATTGCGTAAGTCATAAAAACTCACCCAAGGGCATACTATTAATTTTTCAAATTAAATAATGATGTTCAATTTCTGAACAATATTTCATTTCTCCAACGGTAATCACAACTCCTACATGGTTTACAACTCCCACTAATACCACTTTAATCCAAATGATCCATATTCTCACATTGGAGTTTAACTTTTCATATTAGATGCAAATCAGATTACATGCAAAAAAGTATTCTGTTGGTCATAAATAATTTTAAAATGTAGTCGTGTAAATGTTTGTCTATGTGTGTAGCAAAATGTAACATGTGTGTGGAATGTTCATATTCTTCAATACTGGATCACTAACTAGCTGACTTTATGGACTTAAAGTTGTGTATGGAATCATGGAATCCTACGTAAATTACCCATTTTATGTATTTAAAAAGATTTTAAAGAAATACGTTCGATCTATACGTATTTTCTTAAGAAGGTGATAGGATAATCACTCTGTATGAAATTAAATATAAATTTCTAAATGTTCTTGAACTTATCAATAATATGTTTAGTTAAGGCAGTGTTTCTCAAAGTGTGGGGCGAGCCCTGGGGGGCGCGATGACCCTACAAGGGGGACGCGAGAGTATCGAAAATTTAAAGATTTTTTTTAAAAAAAAATAATCGGAAAGAGAAGTAAAACAAAATGCTTTCTTCCATAATAAAAAAAATACACGCAACAGCACTGGCATAATTTATGTTTATTATCTGGCTTTTTTCCGTCATCAAATAGCTATCTTTGATCCCAAAACCAAATTAAAGAAAAAAAACATTTTGTTTTATTTGCTGTATTTCCTCAATGAGAGATTTTTTAATTACGTTTTAACATAAAATATTACTCGTTAAAAGAAAAACGAAACCCAGACCGTGAGAAAAATTCTAAGAAGATAAACAATTCACCACTGTAATTATTATTGAAATACTGTACATTAGTTGTAGAAAATAAAAGGAAGTCATGATTCACTTTTTAGCTAGGCTGCATAGTACGTTTGCTAATCATTTGATTGACCTTCAATCTTATGGTATGGTTATTATCAATATTAGTTCCCTCCCATCTTTTATGCGTTTGCTTTTCGCTTAGGGAAATTGTAAATAATTGAGTTTTGCGATATTTGGAAAATAATTGATTGGTTTAACATTTATGTAGGATAATTGAAAAGTGTCTGATTTGCGTCCTTTATTATGGTCTTGTACTTTTGAATCATTTTAGTTCAGTTTTATTGGATTTTTTTCTCAAATCATCAAAGAATTGAATAGTCCTTGAAAAAAGGTAAGTATATACTTTCTATAAATTAAAATATTCACTAGAATTCCGATTTGTATCGTGTGCAGTAAAAATAATTCTAAACAAATGATTGGGGTGACTGAGTCCCCCCGCACTACCATTTAATGTTAGTATCGAGTACGCGCCTGCTTCCGGGTTAAAACATTTTGAAGTCTTCTCGCTTTAAATGTTAAAAAGTAACACAATTATTCTTCATCGGAATTTTATATTATTTTTTATTAATTTAACATTAATTCTAAATGCTAATTGTGTGAGGTTTAAAATTACAGTTCTTTTAAACAGTTATTTACAATTATAGCATTTATCTAAAAAAAAATCATTTTACATTTTTGTATACAATGTCGTGCACACAGTTTTACTCTCCTTACAGTTCAGCTATTATATCAAGAATAATGTTTTATTTTTTTAAAAAATGAACTCGTGCGAAGAGTCGGTGTTTCAGCCAGTATACGTTTGATGTATCAGTACTGAAGAAGGTATTTTATAAATAATTTCTTATTACTGAATTTGGCCGCGGTAGCCGAGTGATATAGGTATCGGATCGTGGCTTGCCTTGTCACGAGTTCGAGCCCAGTACCACTAAAGACTCACCGTGTAGGGCAGCAATGCACGTAAAATCTGTTGAGAGTTGAAACGTTTTCCCGTTGGTGTGGTGTGGTAGTTAGGAGAGAGGGGTGCCAGCTCAGGTGTCATCCACGTCACTTGACCATGGTTCAAAATTACGTGGTCCGTCGTCAAAAGCCCTCGTGCAGCTGAACAGTGCGACATTAATATTCAATCAATCAATCTTATTACTAAATTAAGAACAAGTTTAATAATTATTAGAGACTTCCACGGGCTTGTCTTGTAGAGGAAAGTTTTTCAAAGGAAGGTTTATAATATCAGAAATTGACACTTAAAGAGTTATTTTTCTAGTTTTATCTGAGATCTATATTTTGTCTTCAAGGCATCCACTGCAGAAAATCCGGTTTGAAAAAAGGTAGGATGTTGAAAATGGTATTAGTATACGAAGTGCTTTTGTTTTCAGTACAGATAATTCCTCATCCACCTCTACCCCAAATTCAAAGAGCGATTTATTACAAAATTGCCTTTTAATTTTTAACTGAATGTGAAATCTATGAAGATTTCTTCTTCGAAAGTTGAGAACCCTTCTGGAGTATCTTGAAATAGATCCCTAATCCACTCGTAACTTGCTACCATGCTGTCCTCATCCAGAAAATACTTTTTAAAATTCTTTGCCAACATAGCTAAATGATTTTACATGTTTTAAAAACAACTTTTACATGTTGTTCTACAGATTTGTAAGTTTTAACACATATCGAGCTGGGGCTTTTTTTCCATCATTTACTTCAGTAGTGGTAAATCCAAAATTTAAGTATTTTTGAGAAGATCGCCTTAATTTAATTTTCGGAACCATGCTCGTTCGTCTGTGTACTTGTTGATTCTTTATTATGGTCGAATGTTTGCTTACGACTTAAAAATGTATGTATGATATTGTTTTAATCTACTGCCGTAAATACTTAATTACCGTGAATTACAATTAACGTGGAAATTAAAAAAATGTACATTCAAGCTAGATTCGGTAGCTATATGAGTATCGAGTCGACCAAAACTGACTGGAATTGTACGAGGAAAAGCATTTTTACATGTTTTGCACAGACGTCCGATAGGTTGCCCAGACTCACGCAAACGTACCATATAATGCCAAATGTAATGGATATGATAGAGAGCGACATTGACTAGACTAATTTTCTAATGACATTTGTACTTTGAGAAATGAATGCTGAAGGAAATAAATCTTTAATTAAATACATCATTTTGCGATCTGTTCCAATTTAAAAATGAAAGAAAGAAAAATAACATAATTCTAAGTAATATATATTTTAAGTAATTTTCTTAAAATATACATAACTTAAAAGTTACATATACACAAAATTTAATATACTTATCGTATTAATTTGTACGGTTTATAATTAAGATCATATTGTAACTTTATCGTCTCTCTCTCAAAAATTATGATTAAAAATTATGATTGAAAATTGGGTCGCCAGTATAGAAAGTTTGAGAAACACTGCTTTTAATGTATGAGTGGTGCACAGAGTATTTTATGACTAATTAATTAATACTAAATTAAGAACAAGTTTAATAATTATTAGCTACGTCCATGGGCTTGTCTTACAGAGCAAAGTTTTTGAAAGGAGTTTTAAGATAAGAAATTGACCCTCTGAGTTCATTTTCTATATTTAGCTGATATCTATATTTTGTCTTCTAAGTAACCACCGCATTTTGTAATATGTTCTAATTTAAAAATCAGAGAAAGGAAAAATAACTTAGTAATTATCCTATTACTTAACTTTTTTTTTTGCTTAAAAGTAACATATACAAAATTTAATACTTATGTCATGAATTTGTACGGTTTATAATAAATATTGTTGCTTTATCGTAAAAGTGTATTATTATTGCATTCAGTAAATTATTATGTATAAGGGGGCGCGATAAAAATTGTGATTGAAAAGGGGAGCGCCAGTATTGAAAGTTTGAAAAGCAATGAGTTAAGGTATAAGAACACGTTCGGAGTACTTTTTTTTAAAAATAGCATATTAAAATAATTATAAATATTTTTTTAGGGATGAATACCAATAAATATTAACATTTAACTTACAATATATTTTTAAACGTATCTGAATTTCACATAGATCATAATAATGAGTAACATTTTAGCAATATTTGTGAAACACTTCAAAGCAATGAGATTAAAAAATAATTAACTTATATAGATAAAAATATTTTTAAAAGAAATAAGATGTATTTATCTAGAGTATGTACTAAAATTTTAATATTTTATTAAAATTTAAAAATTATAGGAAATGTGTAATTTTTATGAGACCGTTATTTAAATAACTAGCCATTAAACAAAAAGTATTCATGCAATAAGAAATATTTTAGTACATTCTCTATAAAACAAAAAAAGTATCCGGTTCAAAAAGTTTTATAGAAATATATTCATAATATTTTGAGTAATCTGACTCACCGTGAATACATTATGCATAAAAAACAATTTGGAGAGAAAAAGGATTTAAAGTTTAAAATCTTGTTGTTTTTAATATAAATTCTACATACAGAAAACTAAAATTCCCTACATTTGTAAGTTTTGCCCTCTTGTATCTCATATTTGGCTAATTTTCTTTTCTTTCGTGACCTATATTTTCTGGATGTTTTTACTTCAGATAATGAATGACGCTTTGACTAACTAACACGCTCTTCATCGAGTTGAGCAAAACTTATTTCAGTATTGGCACCAACTTGTACATGATCTTGGTTCAACACATCTATCAGTCCTCCAAAACCTTTGTTAAATTGTATGACAACCATGTGAGATCCTAATCTCAAAGTTTGTAACTCTGCAAGGATATCTTTCGGGATAACTTTCCACAACATTCTATGAAAACTTTAATTTGCATTGTGTATTTTCCCACGTAAGCATTTATTCAGTAAATGCTTGTCACATAACTTCATATAATGCTGCTGAATAATTTTAATTGTTTCTTCTGAAAGTCCCTTGACAGTATCAATATGCATCATTCGTTGGAATGTAGCTCGTTGAAATTTGCACCAGCTGTCGGTTCCAACTGGACATCGACCATGCATCGGTTAGTTTTTGTTGGAACAGCAATGATAAAATGCTGTAATTACTGCACTTTGCATTTTTCTATGATATTGACATTAGATCTGATAGCAATTCCATAATAGTTTTGCAGTTTATCAATTAAACTATCAGTTAATTTCCCACGACTTCCCAGACATTTTTGCTTGAGCTTCAATTTCTGAAGCCTTGAGCCAACACGCTTTTGAATATGGCCAATGCATTCAAATTTTGTAACGCTGTTTTCACCATAAACATTTTTAACGGCATCAAAATCTTTTGAATCCCCATCTCCATAAAATTGCAAATATTGCAATTTTCTCAACTGAGCAGATCTTTCGAATATTCTATACACTCCGACAGGTTTCATCACACCAGATGACCCAACATGTTTTTCACACTCATGTGAAATATTGTCTTCAGTTTTCTTCGAACATAATCTGCACATTTTCGACAATACTTCAATGTCTGAAACCTTACCAGTATCTATGGAAATGACACTAACACATCCATTTAAAGACAAGTGTCCTCTACATGACCAAGTTCCATTGACTGACACACCGCATTGAATAACTTCAGCAAAATTATTCTTTTTGTGAACCTCAGCTGCAGCCTCATTCATAAATTTACATGCAACGTTATTTGAAACATTCTCGAATTTTTTTCTCAAGACACATAAAAGCTGTCTTAGAAGGAAAGTTCACATTGATAGCTGAACAAAGCTTTTTGCAGCAGATAGTGTCCCTTTAAAATGGTTCTTAAGCCAAAAATAAAGGGAATATTAATATTGTGCATTTTGCTGACTTTCATGGATGTTGTTGCGAATCCTCGTCCCGAGCCTTCCCAATTTGTATGAACTAATTATTCTGTATTGCTTAGTTGCACTTGTGTGGCAACACAGTTGTCTCGCGAGAAGCCACGTGAATTGCACTTTTCTAGGCAGTTGTAAATAAAGTTTCTATCCATCAACTACAGTCAGCTTGCTCGTTATTTTTAAGTGTGGGTTTTCTTGGAACTTTTTACTTATTAGAATTCTTCTAGGAACTGAATGCTGTCACAGCACTCTCTGCCCGATGTGAATTGAGGTAAGCTTGACTATTTTCATAATAGAAGTTAAGCTTAACACAAAATTATTGACAGATGTATAAAAGAAGCTGAGAAAATTACTGTTTTTACATTTTAGTATCATATTAGATGCTACGCCAAACACAGGTTCTTGAAAAAGTTGTGTCTTATTTTCGAAGCATTCAGGGCAGCATAATAAGGAAATAACATTACTTAAAATTTTTAAATAAAAAAATACGTTCTTATCTCTTTATTGTCAACAGAACTTGACATTTTTCTTACATTTTGAAGTTAATTTTCGCTTGCTGTAGGTACAGATTTGACATTTTTATTGAGATCTCATTTGTGTGGCTCTTACTAGTGTATCTATTGCCTTTAAACTTATATTTACAAATAGATTTCTATTCTTGTGTACAAACCGAGAATACAAAATTTAAATATTAGAATTAAAATTTCGCAAAAAAGAATGACAATGTTAGCAAAATAAATCAAAATACTCGAGCTAAAAGATAGTGAAAAGCGATTGAAAATTATGTAAACACAATTTCTTATTGCCAAACTATTGAAATAAATGTAGTATTGACACTGAATTTTAAGACAAGAAATTATCTGTATTATTTTTTAAAAGAGTTTTAAAACTGTATTTCAAAAAAAAACTGCTCCTAAAACTAATTTTTGACAGATTTTAAGCCATTTAAATGCCTACTTTCGGTAGAAGACAGGCTCACTTCCGGTTTTTTTAATTTTATGAATTTGATTATAACGTGACTCTAGGTAACGTAGAAACAAAACAAAGGATATTTTTGAAAGCAAAAAGATAGCTCTATTCAATAAAATAAAAAGCAAACAAATATGTTTTTTTTTACAGAATTTGGCCATTTCAACGTTTTCGGATACCTTAAATTATTATTTCTCACTAAAAATTAAAATTATGTTTCTAAATATTGATATGGTGTAAACAAATATTTCATTTTGTGATATTTATTACAAACTAAAGTTAAACGCTTCCCTTTTATCATAAATATTGATATATGTAAAAAAATATTTAATTTTGTGATATTTATTACAAATTAAAGTTAAATGCTTCCCTTTTATCATAAATATTGCAATATAGTTTGTTGTGAATAATTTTTAAATCTAAATTGGAAATTTCAACTTTGTTCGAGTTAAGTTTGTCTGTATGAATTTTAGGTAATCTGGATAAAAATCAGTACTAGGTTTAAACTCTCTGTCGCGACCAATAACAATTAAATCATTTTTGTATCTTAATAAGAGGCAAGATTGATCATTTTTTCGATTTGATTCATAATGGTGTAAATACAAGTTAGCTAGACTATTTCTCGAAAGCCACCCTGAGGTGAGACATTCATCTGTTTGTAAAATATGTTATCAAAGTTCTTATGTATTACATATACAATTAATGTATTGAACTTCTAAAATCCGATATAATCTTTCATATCTAATTCCTCATTCGGAAGAACATGACTCATATCTTCCATTTTGATGGAGTTAAATAGGTTTTAAAATGCGAATCTATGCACTGATCATGCCTCTTTTTTGTTGCAAACCTTCTTTATTAATTATCTCATAAAGCTGTTTTTTATATAACAGAAGTATCTTTAACTTTGTATATTGTAAATTGCAATACATTCTGCAAAATTCTTCCCCATTTAGATATGTAAGTTTTGAATGCAATTGTTACACTGCGGAATGAGACTGAATTTGTATGAAATTTAGGAGTCAAAAATATACGGGGATATTTAATGCCATTGCTAGATATATCTAATTGTTTAAAAAATGCTAATAATCTGCTGTCAATTTCTTTCATACTAAATTTTTTTACTCCATACGCATTATCATTTTATATATGATCATTTCTTAACTCATCATGAAATTATTCACATATTATTGCATAATTTTCTGGAAGTTTATTCACATAAACTATCACAAAGTATTTTTGTAAGTTCTTTATACGTTTTTTAATTTCTCTATAAGAAATATTATGTTTTTTTGTAAAATTAAAATTCATTAAGTCCCTGAAGACATAAAAACCATATTCCCTAATGGCCTAAATAGGTAAATAATATTTTATTGCAATCTTAAGAATACATTTGCTAATATTTTCTGATAGTTGATTTATTTCTCTTAAATAGCTATTTTGAATAATTAATCGGAAACCAGTGCATTTGCACATAATTTATCTTTAATTTCTTATTTATATATATATATATATATATATATATATATATCTTGTTCAAATTTTCAATCGTTAATAAAATATTTCCGATGCATCCATTCAAAGTAAGAATTGACTTATTTTTTTTTATATTACTTGTTCTCTTATTATCTTACAACAAAGAATATTATATTGCTCACAAAATTTACGATTTTCAGAATTGAAAGCACTCGTACTAAAAAGAATTTATAATTATGAAATACATCGGATAAAATTGAATATTTTAAAATATCGTAGATATATGTATTAATGTATTTTTATACTCTAAAGATAAGAATAAACAAATTTAGAGCTGGAGAAAATATGCAATTGCACAAATATTTAAAATTTATGCATCTTGTAAATCAGTTTTCTGGAAGAAAAGGAATCGGATACTAAATCTTCATTACCTAAATTTGTGCTGAAAGTAATTTCTTTTCTTATTGCTAATGTCTCTCATTTCTGTTACAAATTTTCAGTTACTATATAATTATTCGAATATGGTTATATCATGTTACATTATTTGGATTTTTGAAGAAAACTGCTTTAATTTCTAAAAATGTTAATTGCAACTAAAGTTATTAAACTCTTGTCGAAAGGAAATGCTTTTATCCAAACTGCATGGGACATATATCCTAAGAGCATTGACTAATTAACCCTCCAAGTGGTTAGCACGGAAAATTCCATCATTTTAAAGATACTTCAAAAATGCACTGCACGGGTTTTTTTGCCTTCAAGTAACATTTTCAAAAGCGGATTAGCCGTAATTTTCTGAAATCCTTTCCCCCTTTTAAAGGTTTAACATCTTGAAAGATAATTAGGGACGGTGGAAGCAACACATCAGGATACTGATAGGAAGTTTTATGGTTCGCAGGGATACCAACCCCGTGTATTGACCCTGTAGCAATCGTAAAAAATCGGGGGGAAATTTATTTACACCCCAGGAAGTGTTTGTTTGTTAGCTGGTATTTAAAAGTTTTGAAAAGTCCCAACGCATAAGTAAAATATGTTGCAATTCCCTTTTGGTTTCATATTAATTTGAAACTGTAACAAGTTGGGGTGTGTCCGGGCAATCTGCTATTTTATATAGTTAGACAAATTATCTTTTTTAAAGTATATTCTTTCGCTTCATTTTTCTTATCTTAATCAATGCTTTCAGTTTTTGAAACATGAATATTTCATTATAAGATGCCAAAAAAATTAATAAAACACAAAACACTTTAAAATTTGAAATCTTTTCAACTTTCCAACCACTAAAAATGAATAAATTTGAACTTCATCCAATAATTTGAAACATTTTCTTACACTTTGATAAAAATAATAACGAAAAAAAAACTAACTAAGACCTATTAGTTTTTTTTTTTTTTTTTTTTTTAGATTTCAAAGCCCAAGTGTTCAGGGAAGTTTACGTACAGTGCCTAGTTATATATTGTTAAAATACACCGAATAATATTTGAATTTTTAGTGCTTGATCTTCAGTTTACATCAAAGACAACATGAATGAAGATTTTCCCATATTTTTTTTATAACTTGAATGTTTGAATAAATGGTAATCAAAAATATACGGAAACTTTTACAGTAGACATTTATGCATATATATAAACATAAAAATCAAATTTAAATTCGGGCTATTCAAAAACATTCGAATTATTCTTCAAAAATATCTATTTATGCAAAATACCTCAACATTTATCTTTTTTTAAAGGCTAACTGAATAAGTAATTAAAATCTGGATATTTTTTTGAAATCTCGACCGTATAAAGCTAGAAATTTTATGTTAGAAATTCCATTTGAAATTTCGAAAAAAAAAATGTATCGCGGAGTTAAAAATTATTTACCATAACTTCTAGCAACTCTTTGAGTATAATATAAATTTCAAATTTTATTATATAGCTTCTTTGGTATTTTTTAATATATTTCAAAGATTTCATACAATTCAGTTGAAAGTTGCATGCTAAGAGCAAAAAATATACTAAAAAAATTGACGAATATACAATATAGTTTTACATAGAAGCAAAACTGAGAAGCTAAAGCGTAGGAATGAAAAATTTTGAGTATATCTAAAGTAGTTTTCGAAATATTTATTTTAAAGTTCAGAAAATTTGTGTGCGTTATGTTATACTTAATATTAATTAAATGGTTAAAATAATATGTTAATAATAGTCATGTAATCGTTTGATGACACATTCATATACTAATAAAAATTATCATTGTCATTGATGCGAATGTCAAGAATTTTATGTAATTTTAAATTCAGACATTAAGATATTGATGTAGAAAATATAAAACGACCATCTAAAATACATAAAAAATTCAGTCTGCAATAAGATGATCTTGACAAACAAAATACGGAATTTTCACTTACTGCGGCAGAGCCGGCTTAGTCAGGAGCGATCTGGAAAAACAGACAGGGAACCGCGGTTTTGATGGATGCCGCTCTAGCTTTTAAATCTCTCAGGAAAAAATATATATAAATTACAAATGCAAAAATTAAATCTTGTAATTTTCCATACATTTTTATAATAACGAATTGTGGAATTGGCTCCCAATATTTTGTTGTGTTTGACAATATCTAAGGTAACCAACCATACTTTAGATAGATTTGCACTAATTTTCGTAACCGTATTCCTTTTAAAAGTAATTCGTGCAGCCAAAATACACATTTTGCACTCTTAAAAATTTATGTAAATTATAAGAGTTAATTTTAATTTATGCTACTTGTGAAATGTTCATAATTAACCATTTCCGTCTAAACAGTTTACATGAAAAAAAAGTTTGGACTCCCTCATTCATTAGGGAATTATATAAGATTCTAACATAAGGTTTTTTTTTCACCGAATAGGGTCAAATGGTAGTGTATCGTGCTTCCACACCAAAGGTCTGGGGTTCTCTTAACGGGCTGGGCAAGGTCGACTCTGCCTTTCATCCCCGCTACATTGGGTCGATAAATGCGTACCAATTTGCTTGGGGTCTTAAACACTGAAGGTCTCTCTTCAGACAGACCACCAAATCTGGACATCTGTCCATTCACCTCAGTGCCCAATGGTCACGTATATTGGGATGGAAATAGTAGTTCCTGGCCCTCATGGATTGTTGTGCCACTGAGTTTGAGTTTTACGTTTGAGGATTGCCTCATTTTGGGGATACCCCTTAGATAAACATGTATTTCCACTCATTTGCAATTAAACATTTTTCTTTCGATTAAGTTTATTTCAGAAGGAAGTTTGATTATTCAAATGTATTTGCTTAATAACATGTATATTTGTGTATTATATTAAAATTTTAATCAATCCATAATTACATGTTTTTGCTCTTCTAAAAGCTTTTAGGATTTTACAACTGATCTTACAATCCATAAAAAATTGCATTCAGCTACAGTTTTTAAAATGTACTGAAATAAGTAAAGCAATAGGATATTTACATATTATGAACATTTTTTACTGCAGTAAGATATATTTATATTTCTGTTTCTTTACAATTTGAATAGAAGTTGTAAACCATTTTGAAAAAAGTTTTTATTGAATATAAACCCATAGGCTGTTTAATATTGTAAAGTGTTTTTTTTTATGCCAGCACACATTAAAATAAGGCTCATTTGCAGTTATATGATCAGCTTTAGTAATATTTCAATTTTAAAAAATAGTCTACACGTACGAAAACATTCTTTCAAAACCACACACCACATCTAATACTATGTCTTTCATACAGCAGGATATATTTGTGTATACTCCAAAAATTTAATACAGGGTACATTTCAAAATGTTAAAATTGTTTTTAAAATTTGGTATGGATACATTGTGGAACTATCGGTTAACTTCACTGAACAAAATTGTTTTAAGTGTACTGTTTTGAAAGACAAAATTAATTAGGGAGAACTTTTCTCACAATAGAATTTGTAATGACTGAATTGTGTGAAAATGTAGTTACCGATGTGTGAGATTTTTCCTTGTAATAAGAGAAACAGAAAGATAAGAAATTAAACTTGAGTAGAATATGGTTAGAAGTACTGTCATGCGCATTTGAAGAAGTACATCCCCCATTTAAATTAAAAATTATTGACTGAATGTGTGTTATGTCCATCACAAATGCCGATGTAGAAAAGAATATTTTATTTAATACAAGAAGTTCGAAAAGGAGAACACTAGGAATGAAAATTTAATTTTTTTTCCGAAAAATATTCAGTTAACATAAAAATATCATTTATATGATTTTAATTAAAATAAATTAAAAGTATTGAAATCATTTTTTATGTTATTTTAAATTAAAAATATAATTGAATAGAGAAAGATCGGTTTTATTTCATAAATATAAAGATTGTATGTATATCACCGTATGCACCATCGTATGCTTATTGTTTAAAAAAGAGATCGGGTCTTTACTCTTTTTACCTCATTACTTTTTTTAAAAAAACAGGAAAGTGAGCGCGTTTTCTTACTCTCATATTCAAAAATGAATACAGGATGCTTTTTTCTGGTTGAATTTGCAATACCAATAATATATATATATATAAAGAAATATGTATTATATATCAAAAATAAGAAATAATAGATAAAGAACATAACAAGAAATAGAACATAATAAAAATATAATAAAAAAAACTTGAACATGAAGAACAAAATTATAGAGAAATAAAAAAGAAACTACAAAAAAGCAGAACCTAGCGAGTCAGAAAGCAATTTCGGACTTAGGACCGAATAAGTGGTGTTAAACTAGTTTGAAGGCGCCAACCTTCCCCCTTTGCAACTCGGTAGAAAAACCAAACAAAATAAAATAAACAAAACTTCAGAGTTTGTTTAACTCAGAGAGTAAGAAAAAACCACTCATTACTATTATGTAACAAACTCTTAATGCAGAAAAATCACAAAATAATTACGTAAGAAAAGTAGAAAAATGCTAAAACAATTACATAAGAAAAGTATCTTTCAAGAAATAATTTAACAAAATTTCTTTTCTCACAGAGCTATTACGAGGAGAATCAAGCGTCTTGACATTAATGAAAATCGATTATTCACCAAGTTAAAAAATTCGAAAATACATAAACACATCTTTTGAGCTGACTTTTAAACCAGCCAGCAAAGACAGGTATAAATATATATATATATATATATATATATATAATTTTTAAAAAATGACAGAAAAATAAATTTTGTTTGAAGAATATATAATTATTTTCAACTTCTAACACACTACTTAGTTCCTTTTTTCCACCCTTCATTTTGTTTTAATTTTACTGAGACTAAACATATAGTGGAAACGACGCAGTTGCACTACAAATTTCAAACAAAATTGCCCAAGGCAACTTGAGAGCTAGCTGTAAACGATTGATCTCTTGGTTCTTACTTTACAAAGGGACCGAACTGAGTCATAAAATTGTCCCTGTTCGACCTCCCAAGTTTTAAAAGGGGGAAAGGAAAGAAGTCTGTTGCATTTTTAAAGCGAATGTCAAAATAAGAGTAAACGCTCTCGGAATAACTTTTCAGGTGTTAGCTAACCACTTAGAGGGTTAAGAAACAGAAATATAAATTTAAAAATACCATGGGAAATCTTTAAGATGGTCTTTACGTAAGATGGTACTCGTAAGAGTCACGTTACGTACAATTTGGGAATTATGTAATGTGGATATTTTATAATGTTTAATAGAGCCATACAATTAAAATAAAACAATCATTATGACATTAACTAAATATCTACGTATAACTTAATGTTTCTCTAGTTTTATTGAGCTGTGAATGCATTCTTTTTTATGAAGTACAAAAAAAAATGTTTAATTTACATTTGCAATGACGGAGTTGCATTATTCTTAGTGTTAAGAAACAGAACACACGGTGAGATAAAGTATAATTAATTCATTGCTAATTTGAATTAACTTAGACATTTAAATGGTCCCCATTTATTCCCCAATGCTACTTTCTTTTTTTTCGTTTATATCCATATAAATGTTTTCTTGCTTTTTTTCACCCGCTTTTTACACAGAGTTTTCAGCTTTTGTTTTCTTATTTCACAAAAAAAGGTGTGCTCATTATCTAAAGTCGTAATAAAACATGATAATTCATGGCATATATAGGTATTTTTTTCGAATTTAAATATAATGAAAAGTTCTTTATTTTGCATAATACGTTAATATATAAATCAACTTTATGAGAAGAAAGAAAAATCACTGCTTAATGTGTTTCGCCCTGATTATATTCTCTGAAAATAAAAAAAGAATCGTTCCACGTGAAAAGATTTGTTAAAATGCAATCAAATTTACATAATTGGTGAAATAATCATGTAAAGTACATTATAATTCAAGAAAAGCAAAAATATGAACGTTAAGGATCCCTATACAACAAAAGTGGTATTATTCAACATACGCATTATATATCTTGTTAAGTATATCCGTAGTTAACCCTACAGTTCTTTTGAAATTATATCATAACACATACCTACCGTACTGATTGAATCATGTCATGTAGTTCCCAAAATATTTCGGTATGAGTAGATTGATAACATATCATATTATGACATGCCATACATTTTTATAATGCACTATTTCAAATTCAATCCTGTCACTTCTCTTGAACAATACGATTACATCGATTACAGATTCGTGAATAGTAGGAGCATATTTCTCCATCTGAAAGAGAAAGTGAAATAATGGAATCGGAGCTATAAAATCCCAAGTTTGCCTGGCTTTTGGATATTGTTGAACCCACCCTCTGGCAAGAAAGTGTAATATATGTCTTATAGAGGAAAGAAGAAAAAAGGTAATGGATCTAAAAACAGTTTATCGAGAACGACGATAGATGGAGGTGGCCGATCAGTAAATACAGATTATGATGATCTCCTATCAATCATTTGACGTATGACCGGGACCCTTGTGATTACAATAATAATCGAATGCTGACTTCTCTCTCTCACGTGCAGGAGCTGAGGTCGAGGACGCTATTGGGTCAACAGTCCCTTATCATTGTACACTGCATGTATAGTATTTACCGTACTTGGATGGACATGCGATCTGGAATCTCAAGAAATGAGTACAACTTTTTTCCACCGATGAGTTCCACATAGAGTTAAGTTCCTAATGGTATAAAAAAGACCTATGGAAACATTCAGAACAATGATGAATATTCTCCTGATTTTCGTCCACTAGAAAGTCCGATTACTGGGTGTTATTGTATAGGTGCAATTTAATTAGACAGCTGAAACCCTTTTGTTGTCAAACAGGATACACTAAGTCCAGCTATATGGAAATGAGATTCAGCCTTTTCTGCATTAGACTTTTTCAGCAATTTTGTGGATTGTTTTAATTCAAACAAAATGTGCATAGTGGATTGTTTTAAATCAAAACAAATTCTCGTAGCGAGTATCCACCTTTCTTTTAGGCGAAAGAAATAATGAGCAGTAAAAGTTTTGGAAGTGATGAAGAATTGGAGAATGCATTCAACATTTACCTTAATGCGCTGGCGACAGAAGAATATACCACGGTAATTCTAATGCTCAGGAACAAAGATGACATAATGCCGCACGCTTAATTTGCTACAAGTCCCGATAGCCGAGTTGGCAGAGCGTTGGACTGAACTTCCTCAGGTTTCGGGTTCGAATCCCGGCCCCGGCAGATTTATCCAAAGACTGGAATTTTGTTCTCGTTTTTAATGTATTGTTTCTCTAGGTTCTAGATGAATCCAGATCATTCTTTAGAGTGCATACTGGGTATTTCTCGAATATTCCGAAGTGTATAAAAGCAGAGTTCATCGCCAGTTGGGGATGTTCTCAGTCCAGTGTTGTATCGAGCTCCCAGCGTTAGAATAAATCTAATTGTTTGTTTAATTGAACTGTGTACTTCTTTCGAACTCCGTGACAAGTTTGGTGGAAGCGCGGGGTACAATTACGTCAAACGTGGATAAAATAGCGACAACCTTCGCAGGAGCCTCCGGTTAAGAGGATTATCCCCCGAATTCGGACTGTTAAAAGAAAATAGTAGGAAGAGGACAAAAATGCCGACCGAGCAAGAAGCCAAGCCCGCTGTAGTAACACCTTCGTTACAGCAATGGAGGAGCCCATCGACCTTCCGAGGAGCGCCTGGGGAAGACCCTCCCCAATGGCTTAAAGAGTACGATCGAGTAGCCAACTTTAACAAGTGGAATGACATGATGTGCCTGGCTAACGTTTATTTCTTTCTTGACGGTACTGCGAGACAGTGGTATGTCAACAACGAAGACGCCTTAGATTCCTGGGAAGCGTTTAAAAATGGACTAAGTGGACTTTTCGGTGACCGTCAAAATTATACCAGAAAGGCAGAAGAACAACTAAAATGCCGAGCCCACACACACACAGCGTTCAGGTGAGAGTACACAGTCCTACATACAAGGTGTATTAGGACTTTGCCAAGAGGTAAATCCTCTGATGAAAGAAGACGAAAAAGTGTCACACCTAATGAAAGGTGTTGCTGAGGATATTTATCAGGCCCTGTTGACGAGAGAAATCAACGACACAGCAAGTTTTATCAAATGGTGCAACTATATCGAAGATATGAAGCAGAAGAGAGTTGGTCGACCGAAATTTGAAAGGCTTCCAAACGTCGTACCGGTTGCATCCCTGACGGATGAGACTGATTTGGTCTCTCTTATTCGCACAATCGTATGAGAAGAAGTCCATCGACTAGTTAACAGACGCAAGAATCTTTGGACTCCGATCCCCAATCCTTAGAAGAGATCGTTCAAGACGAAGTTGAAAGGGTTTTGGCCCCAGTGTCAACAAAACCTACAGAAACTAGACCACGACCAACATACGCCGCTTTAACCAGGAAATACAGAGCTCCTGTTCAGAAATTCCCACCTGAACCAAGAAAAACAGATGTGTGGAGAACGGCTGACAACAGACCTGTTTGTTTCCACTGCGGACGTCCTGGACATGTAATGCGCTACTGCCGAGAGAGAAAGGCTGTCTTTGACAACTCTCGAAACCGCCGACGGAACTTCGACGACGTTGGCACTGAAGAAGAAATACGCCGACCAAACTCTTCTCGCCGTTTTACGCCAAGTCCCACGAGAGGCCGATCCCCAATACGTCGTTACAGATCTCCGTCGCCATATCGCCGATCCAGTCAGTCGCCAGGCCGTAGGAGCGAGGAAAACTAAAGAGAGCGACCTTCCAAGGAGAAGAGGCCGCGTGTACTGGAAATCCTCCGTCGACCGCCAAGATGACTGGTAACCAACTAGACGTAATAATAGATAAGAAGCCGATACGTGCTCTAGTAGATTCTGGGGCATCGTTTTCTGTCATATCCGATAAGTATCGCCGATTTTTAAAGAAAGTTCTGTTTGCTGATGCCAAGAGCGTTATGCTGAAAGTTGCGGATGGAAATTTTGTTCGGCCGATAGGGAAATGTGTTTTACCTGTCCGTATAAACAATCGAGAACTGCCTTTTGAATTTATTGTTTTATCACATTGTAGCCATGACGTCTTCCTAGGATGGGACTTTTTAGAGGCGTCTCAAGCCGTTATAGACTGTGGACAAAATGAACTTGTTCTAGAAGACATCTGTCGAGACTCCACAGCGCCTGACGCCTGGAATTTGTATGCCACCAGAGACTATACACTTAAGCCGCATTCTTTAACTAGAATAACAGTATCAGGATATCAAACCCGAGGAGACATAAATGTAGTTCTAGACGGCAGCAAACATTTGCTCTTCGAGAAAAATATTGCTACACCGTCCATGGTATCCACATATCGTAACGGAAAAAGTGATGTCTGGGTTACCAACCTGCAGTTCCGAAACCAAATCATCCCTAGAGGAATGTGCATAGGCCAAGCTGAACCACTAAATGAAGGGCATCTATGTGTTATTTCCGACACATCGGGTTGCTTGGATGACCAGCAAGAAACTTCGGAGTCACAGATGAATTGTTCGTTAATGATGTCACCCGAGTTAAGTTACGAACAGAGAAACAAGCTATCCGAACTACTCCGGAAATTTTCTGGGCTTTTCACGAAGACCGACAAGTCGACAGCCACGAAGACGAATGTGAAACACAGGATTTTTACTGGTGATCATGCTCCAATCAACCAACGAGTCTACAGAGTCTCGGAGACTGAAAGACGCATCATTCATGAAGATGTTCAGAAAATGCTTGATGAAGGTATCGTCCAACCCTCTGAAAGTCCTTGGTCATCACCCGTTGTGCTCGTAAGAAAAAGACGTAGTTGGCGTTTTTGCGTCGATTATCGCAAGTTGAATAGCGTCACGAAAAAAGACGTTTATCCTCTGCCTCGTATTGACGATACGCTCGACTGTCTGAAAGGTGCCAAGTTCTTTTCTTCCATGGATCTCCGATCTGGTTATTGGCAAATAGAAATAGACGAAGCGGATCGTGAAAAGACGGCATTTATTACCCCCGAAGGCTTATACGAGTTTAAAGTCATGCCGTTTGGTCTCTGTAATGCACCTGCGACCTTCGAGAGAAGGATGGATAATTTGCTACGCCATTTTAAATGGACTATGTGTCTTTGTTACCTAGATGACATAATAGTGTTCTCAGAAACTTTTGAAGAACATCCTATACGATTAATACTTGTTCTAAAATGTCTTCAGGAAGCTGGTCTTAAATTAAATTCAAAGAAGTGTCTTTTTGCTGCCCAAGAAGTAAAGATTCTAGGCCATCTTGTATCTAGTAATGGCGTTCGTCCCGATCCCGACAAAATAAAAGCCGTAAGAAATTTTCCCACTCCAAAGAATATACATGACATACGAAGTTTTCTTGGCCTTTGTTCATACTTTAGAAGATTTATTAAAGGTTTCTGTTATCTCGCCGAACCTTTGCAGTCGTTGCTGAAAAGTGGCGTGGAGTTTCATTGGGGTCCTGAAGGGGTGGAAGCATTTCACAGTCTTAACAAAGCACTTACTTCGGATCCACAGTATTGGGGATGTACGACGAAAGAGCTTCTACAGAAATCCATACTGATACAAGCGGGTACGGTATCGGAGCTGTCCTAGTACAAATTCAGAATAATGTCGAGAAAGTTATAGCATACGCTTCTAGAACTGTGACAAAAGCCGAAAAGAATTATTCCACCACAGAAAGGGAATGTCTTGCCATCGTATGGGCTACCAACAAATTCCGGCCGTACATATTCGGGAAACACTTTACTGTTGTAACTGACCATCATTCCTTGTGCTGGCTCATGAATTTAAAGGATCCTTCAGGAAGGCTTGCCAGATGGGCCCTCCGAATTCAAGAGCATGATTTTGACGTAAAATATAAAACCGGTAAAAGCATAGTGACGCCGACGCTCTTCGAGAAATCCAGTGGAAGAGGAAACGGAAACACCAGACAAATTTTTAGCAGTCACGACGAGTATGAACTTTGCGATGGAACAGAAAAAAGATCAAGACCTTGCGAAATTAAAACTTTTGAGCAACTCATCCAAAAACGAAGAATTCAGATTCATCGACGGTATCCTTTGCAGAAAGAATTTTGATCCAGATGGAAAGTTGTGGTTACCAGTCATTCCTAAACATCTACGAGCAGATATACTAAGGCACTTTCATGACGCCCCCACCGCAGGACACCTTGGCTTCGCGAAAACTTATGACAGGATTCGCAAGAGATTTTACTGGCCGGGAATGTACCGAAATGTCGTTCGGTATGTCATGCATTGTCGGGAGTGCCAAAGGAGAAAATCCGTTCCTCAACGACCACCTGGACGTTTAGTTCCCATCCCTCCAGCTATAGCTCCTTTCCATCGCATTGGAATTGATCTCCTTGGGAGATTTCCAAAGTCTGCTCAAGGAAACAAATTGATAATAGTCTGCACGGATTACTCAACGTGATATGCAAAAACAAAAGCCTTGCCGAAAGCCGAAGTCGCCGAAATAGCGAAGTTCTTACTTGAAGAAATTGTCCTCAGGCATGGAGCTCCTCGAGTAATTATCACAGATCGTGGAGCCGTCTTTCGATCCAGACTTGTGTCCTCTCTCGTCGACTTGTGTAACATTGATCATTGTTTCACAACGGCGTATCATCCCCAAACAAATGGACTGACGGAGCGCTTCAATAAGACCTTGGCCGACATGTTGTCAATGTATGGGGATGTAGAGCAGAAAAATTGGGATGGAATTCTACCATTTGTAACCTTCGCTTATAATACCGCTAAACAAGAGACCACAGGTTTTACGCCGTTCTATTTACTTCATGGTCGTGAAGCGGAAACGACACTAGATACAATGCTACCATTCTGTCCTAACGATTTTGATGACAATAACATCACCAAGATAGCAGCCAGAGCCGAAGAATCACGACAGCTAGCCCGAGTGCACACTCTGAGAGCTCAAGACAAAGATCGTCGACGTTACGATTCCAAACACCAAATGGTATCCTACGCTCCCGGAGATCTCGTATGGATTTATACTCCAGTGAGAAAAGTCGGTCTCTCCGAAAAACTCTTAAGAAGGTATTTCGGACCGTATCAGGTGCTACGCCGTTTATCAGCCGTGACTTACGCAGTACAAGATTTTGATCCTGCTTCACGAAAAAAGAAAACTAAGAGAAGTTGTCCATGTACTGCGTATGAAACAGTACCATGATCCCGCCGAGCAAATCGAAACCGAGGATATTCCTCCCAAAGAATCATACAATGTACCCATCACTCGTTCCAGAATAAAGACCCTTGAACAAAATGACAGCGGGGCGCTGTCTTCTTTTTCGAGGGGAGCAATGCCGCACGCATAATTTGCTACAAGTCCCTATAGCCGAGTTGGCAGAGCGTTGGACTGAACTTCCTCAGGTCTCGGGTTTGAATCCCGGCCCCGGCAGATTTATCCAAAGACTGGAATTTTGTTCTCGTTTTTAATGTATTGTTTCTCTAGGTTCTAGATGAATCCAGATCTTTCTTTAGAGTGCATACTGGGTATTTCTCGAATATTCCGAAGTGTATAAAAGCAGAGTTCATCGCCAGTTGGGGATGTTCTCAGTCCAGTGTTGTATCGAGCTCCCAGCGTTAGAATAAATCTAATTGTTTGTTTAATTGAACTGTGTACTTCTTTCGAACTCCGTGACAATATATTTAAATGCAGGACCTAGTTAGGTAAATAGGCAAGGAAGCTTTCGGTATGTAACAGAAATGATTTTCCAATAACATCTGTGGTTTTCTTTTTGTTATTCTAAAAGGATCTTTATTTTCTGGATGATCTTCATATACACATACATTTTTTTTACATGAATATAATTTTTCATTCATTCTATGCATTTTTTTTAAAAATTTTGAAAATGAGTTGCAATAATTTATTCTATATTGAAATCTGAATTATAATATTTGGATCTATTTTAATAACTATTGAAAATATTTACTTATTTATAAATTATGCTTTAAATTCTCTGTAATCATTGCAATATATTTGTCTTTAAAGATTTAAAAATGTTACCCATTATTTCTAACTGAAATAAGAACTATAAAATATGGTATAGAAAAGTAGAGTAAAATAAAGGAGTCTCAATCCATTATATGATAAAAAGTTTATGAGTTTATTTCTTATGTTCCCATGATACAACTAAAAGCAAACAAAAGCAAAGGATTATCTTTTAATAAGGTTTTGAAATCCTTTATCAAAACTAGAAATTGATTTAGGTGAAAACTACATCATCAAATTTAGAAGAAAATAAATCACTTTCAGGTGGGTTTTGTCCGAAAGAAATCTCTCTCACTCTACCATACTACCACCAACACAAAGAATTAATTTTTTATGTATTTCCAATTGCTATTTATTTCAAAGTTGTCACTAACCCGTGGCAGAATTTCTTTCCGACAACCATGTACACTATTTGCGAGTGGACTATCCAATTGATATCCAATAGATCACCAGGTGTTGCCCCAGATCTGCGATATTTTGAGGTGACAGAATTTAGTATCCTACCATTGTCCAGACATGTTCGATTGGAGAAAAGTATGGCGAATATTTTGATCATGGAAGAGTATTAACGGCACAAGCGCAGTCCAGAGATTTGCAGATGGTATAGGGCCTGGTATTATCTTGTTGGAAACTGGCCCCTGGAAGACGTGCCATGAAGGGTAATGCAGTTGTCCCCAGGAGGGTATAAACATACCATTGAGCTGTTAAATATGTATGGCGGATGACTAGATACGACTTGTTGAACTATGAGATAGCTCTCATACCGTCTCACCAGGGATCATGGCTGTATATTTTTTGTAAAACAAAGGTAGTTTATGACCTTGACCCTGATCTGCCCAGACACGAAGACTACGGTCTACTGCGACAAGAATAATGTGGGATTAACTGCTGAACACTATGCGATGTCAGTCTGGTGGCAATCATGATGATCATCTGCAACACCAATCCAAACGATTTCGTCGATGTTGTGGGGTCAAATACAGGTGTCTTAAAGGCTGTTGTGAGCGTAACTTCACATCAGTCAAATACCTTGAAATTGTGAAAAGTATCACGGGGACTGTAAAACAGGTTGCAGTACGTTGAATATTAGACAAGAATACTATTGAAGCAAGTCGGTCATTCTAACAAGCATCTGGTCTTCACTCGTATTTGTGCTTTTTTGCCTTCCAGAGTCTTCATTTGGAAGCCACCATTGCTTCCAGTACATTTACACAGTTGTGCCTGTACATCACAGGTGATGACACATTATTCGGTATTAACACCCAGTTTCACCTTTTCCGACAATTACACCATGTTCGAAGTCATTCAGTTGAATGTAAGGTTTTCGAAAATATCGTGATGGCATCATTCGATTTTGTTATAGAAATTAAAACGGACGAAAGCGAAATAAAAAGATAAATGTTCCGCCTCTAATACCGGTCTTATACTTGGTGAGTTCTTCATTTTAAAGGCCCACTACGACTGCAATTCATGTTCATTGACTTGAAAATTTGATCATTAGCATATTCGTTCATGATGTACACTGGTGTGAAAAAATAAGGACGAGACGGTTTTTTCAATATAACTGTAAGCAACACTTACTAAAGAGAAACCAGAGGGATAAAAAGAAGCTTGATTGAAAAAGTAGCATGGAGCGCAATGCGATTGAAGGCCGAAACATCCCTGTGATGGATGTCCAGCAAGAAACATCCTGTCTTTAGCAGAGGATATGATCTCTCCTGACTGCTAGGAAGGTTTCATAGCGTCTGCCCATGCTGAGAATGAGGGTGTCAATGAGTTTTTGAGGCATTGCTGCCCATTCGTCTTGCAGCGCCAATCGAAGCTCCCGAATCGTTACTGGTGGTATGGTACGAGCTGCCAAGCATCTGCCTAGAAATTCCAATACATTCTCGATGGGATTGAGATCCGGAGATCGTGCCGGCCAATCCATATGTTCAATATCCTCACTCTCTATGAGCTTTTCGGCAGCTACTGTGCGATGACAAGGTGCATTGTCGTCCATGAAAAGGAACTGCAGACCCATAACACCTCTTAAAAGACGCACATACTGAAGAAGAATCTCGTTACAATAACGGGTCCCGTTGACTGAACCTGCGTCGAAGATGTGAAGGTCTGTACGACTACCAAGCATGATGCCTCCCCAAACGAGAACACCGCGACCTCCATACCTGTCCCTTTCAATGATGTTCGAGGGATGATTGCGGCTTCCCCACTCTCTCCAGATGAGTATCCGATGAGAATCGCTACTCAAACTGAATCTGCTTTCATCTGTAAAGAGTACTAGTCCCCATTCATTGTCTCTCCAATTCCGGTGTTCCCGGCACCACAGAGAACGCCTTCTCCGATGGGCAGGCGTTAAAGGTACACACTGTACAGGGCGTCGTGCAAACAGACCACCACCGTGCAGTCTTCTGGCCACGGTAAAACGTGATATCGGTTGTCCAGTCGCATGTGTCGTGTGTCTAGCGATTTCTCTCGCTGTTAGCCACCTGTTTCTTCTGGCCTGTTAGAGAATGTACCGGTCATCTGCGGGTGTGGTTCCTCGTGGATGACCACTACTGAACCCCCGGAAAGCTGTTCCTATAGTTTGAAATTGTCTCCAAAGTCGTGAAACGATGCTGTGAACAATTCCGAACTCTTTAGCCACACTTGTGACACTGCGGCCTCCCTCCAACTTCCCAATGATTCGACCTCGGGTAAAAGCATCCAGATGTAGTCTAACAGATTAATTATTCGCCATTTCTCGCTGAGGCAGCAACTCGGTGTGATTTTAACTGCTATACGGCGTGCAATCTCTTTGCCAGAAATACTGATCTTACACCGACAACATGCTTTATACTACTCAGACACTCCCCCATTACGTCTACCTGCATATCTGCACATGCGCTACCGTACATCACCTTACTTAATCTCCTGGTTGGTTTTTATATCCGCTCTGCCTCTTCGTTCAGCTTTTATGCTAATTTTTCGACTTCGTCCTTAATTTTTGCACAGCAGTGTATCTGCCTACGAAATTTTGTTACAATCGGACAACTCCTTCTTGGTGCTTTGATTTTTTTTTTTGGCAAAATATTGCATTTTTATTTTGTTTTCTAATATAAAATCATTTATAATGTTGTTCATATTTGCTTGGAAAATTATTGCTTGGTTAATGTTAATTCAATGTCATTAAAAAAATATTTATGGGTTTTTTTTCTCAATTTTAACGCAAATAGTTGAATTCTTTTTCCAGCTCCCCCACTAATTCCAGCTCCCCCATTTTTTTCTCTTTTTTCTAAGGACCCTCCTTTGGTTCTACATAAATATTTAGAAACATGTAAAGCATACAAATTATTACGACAATGTGTCTTTGTTTATACTAGAAGATTTTGAAATTGGTTTGCTACGAAATTTCATTTACAGATTTAAAAATACATATATAATTAAATATATCACGAAATCTGGCTCTATATGATATGTAATAATAATAATTGTAATAACATCATTAGTAAGGAAATAATTATAGAGGGACATAAAAATATAAGCTAAATTTTTAAATTGTAACTGTAGGGTTGTAAGTGAAATTAAAGGCTTTAAATTATTAGATTGAAGTAAAAAAAATTAAAAAAAATGTACTATTTTTTTAATTTGAAATGAAAAAAGTAGTAAAAGAAAAAAAGAAATCAATGACAAGTTAATTTACTAATTTATATTTATCTGTTTATTATCACTGCATTATAAGCAACATTATGGGTGTTGGTAGCACGCATCGTAATTTTATCCATAGACAAATGACGATAATATTAGGTAGCACATCCGTCTCCACATTGTTTTTTTCCTTGAAGGTCAGTCAATCATACACAAACACCACATATTTTATTTGCAATAAGCTCACCTAACTTTTTACTCAATTGTTAGGAATCTAGTACTTTGCAAACCACACAGAATGCCTAACTATGTAATTTTAGAAACACTTTTAATTGATGCACACTAATGAAGCTCATATTTAATCATATCAGCTTATAGTTCTTAACTTTAATGATTTTGGGTTGATGGTTCAATGATGCATATGCGTAGACAAATTTATTCACTTATAGAAAGCTTGAATATCTATTTATGTAATTATATCCTGAGAAAACACCTCAAGTGGTATTTAAGAAACATGAAATGCTTCGTGAAATTGTTTTTGAAACTCTCTTCTTAGAGTCTTTGAAAGTTAGCTGTATCCCCTCCCCTTTCCTCATAAAATAACAGATATATTTTTATGGAAACTGAAAACTTAATTTTCTTTTAAGAAAAAAATATGTATTTTGGATATAAATGTACTATCTGAAATTTGAATTATCTCTTTATGAAAAAAATATTAGTATATAAACTCTCTCTATCTCTCTCTGAAAAGTTTCACACGTTTCAATTCTTAAAGTATATTTGTGTGTCCCTCTAGTTTTCTTAGTAAAAATCTACTATAAGCATATTATGGGGGAAAGAATATACTGTGTTCTATAAATAAAACCATATTAGAAGTTGAGAGGTGATGACAACAGAAAAAATATGTGATTCTATAACGTTTAATATAATTTTTAAAATAATTTAATCAGGAAATTGACTCCATGAAAAGTTACGTAACATTTTATGTGAAAGCTTCCTGTATTTCTAAAAAAATTATGACATGTAATAATATGTAGATCATAATTGAAAACCATTCGTACGATACAAGACGTCTTGGAAATCAAATTTAGTATTTTTGTTAATGTTCTGTCTATTATTTTGTATTTCATTCAGAATTTAGTTATAAATTTAATTGAATAATTTGTCAAAAAGTGATAGTTTCTTCAGATTTGTACCATCAAAGTGTTCAGTATCTTAAAAAATGAATAAGTATTACTAAGACTTGAAATAAATAAATATGTATTGCATATTTCAATACTAAATTAATTTCAGTTAAATAATAGTTTTTTGATGTTCTAAAAATCAGTGTAATAAACCGGAAAAAATATCCTTATCTAGCATACGCACATGTTTTCTCTAAAATTAAGTACATTTAAGATCATGTTCATTTGAATGTTTAATTCACCCTTATTTGCACCAAACAAAACGTATCTCAAATAAATCTTTTAGAAGTTAAAAAAAAACATATCATATTCAATAAAATTGCAAGGATAAAAAAAATGAAGTTTAAAAAACTTGTTTAAAAGTACAATGGATGTGTGTGTGGTATAGAAAACAACTTCAGCTTAAAATATTCCAAGTTCATATTTTTCCTATTAAGTAACAAAGCATGTCCCAGAAAAAAAATGAATCTCAACTTCAATCAAAGAGAGAGAGAGAACCCACTGCCACAAATCTCTTTAATTCTTGAATTTGAAAACATGAACAGCAAATTTACATTCATTTTTTTTCCTTACATGCTTAATGAGATAATAATACCTAAAACGTGAAACCAGAATATCCCAAATAAATTAGTACTTTTTGATAACATCCCTTTCTAAATAATGAATTTATTTTAGCCGAGTAATCTGTTCGTGATATCGCATATAATTTCTGCTGTTTGCACGTATTATGTGTGCAAATATTGTCAGGAATAAATTGAATAGATGGCTCCTCTGCTGGCGAGTTTTGTCTGTACCTTAAACGCTTAAAGTTATTTTAAAAGCATAGCGGGTGTCAATGTTTTATTATTATTATTATTATTATAATACAGAGGAAATATGCTGACTGAACAGAAATTTCTGAGTAACTGAAACATGTTTGGATGACTTAAATGGGACATATTTTTTGTATGCATATGTAGTTAATAATTATGTACTATAGAGATATAAATCATTAGAACATCAAAGATGAGGCAATACAAAACATGAAATATATATATATATATATATATATATATATATATATACATATATATATATATACATATATATATATACATATATATACATATATATACATATATATATACATATATACATATATATATATATATATACATATATACATATATATATATACATATATATATACATATATATATATATACATATATATATATATATATATATATATATATATATATATATATATATATATATATATATATATATATATATATGCGCGTGAGAGTATGTGTGTATGTGTGATGTTTCAAAGTCAGCATCTAGAACTTTCTGTAAAAAAAACTTTATTAACCCAGCAATTGACACATCTTTTCTCTAAGAAAAACCAACGCCAAGAGTCTCGAAAATAGTAATTGATCTGAGTCTTATTTCCAGGACTTATAAATTATTATTTTTAGTATATGTTTTTTATTGGAAATTAAAGAGGGCGCATGCAGGCAAACTATAAAAATTAATGAGCAGGAATAGGAATTATCTTAAGTTTGGAATGCCATTACTGAGAAATATACATAATTAGTATTTAATATAAGACTGAAACCTGTTATGAAAAAAATATTAATGATAAATAGGAGTATACATAAATTTTGTTTTACATATAAGTTAATTATACCTATATATACACAGATATTTATATATAGTGATAATACGAAATTTACACGTGAATATTATGGTATTTTTCACTTCTATCAGAACAGATTAAATTGAGAGAATATTTTATACTGGTTTTTGCATTCGTCTAAAGGATATAAATAAGTCTTATAATTTTAGTTGTACATTTTTTAAGTTACATAAAAACACACGATACTAAGAGACACGGGCACGGCAGTGAGGCATAAAAGTTTTCTCTTTTTTTGCTCTGGAGACATCATTTTTGATAAGTTGACGTTTGATGATTTCCTACAAAGAATTTTGTTATTGGTATACATATATGAATGATTCAAAATTCAACTCTGTTGTCTTAAAAACTCTAATGCGTCTGCTTTTGTGAGATAAAGCTCTTTTTTCTGTTATACGGGTAAACTAAAATCCAATTATTACGCGGAGTTTTGAAAAATCATTAAGAATATAAAATCCCTAAAAAGAAAGGTTAAGATATCCGTACACCTTCAAAACGTCATATTCGTCAAATTTTTCGATTTTTTAATTTAAATGTTATTTGAAAATATGAACTTTTGTCTTTAAAATTGTGTTTAAATTTTGTTTCTATCTTATTTAGAACTTATGTTATGGGGATTTCAGTTTCATTCGATAGCACCTTTTTGAACCCGGAAGTACAAGTCTGCATTGCGAAGTAGAAAAAATGTTTGTTGACATTTTTATTTTTCAAAGTATCGTTTAAATATGCAATAGTAAGAAATTTAAACTTTTTAAAATATGAATTTGAGTTTTCAGAATTATCAAGAATATAATTGGCAACAGGTTTTTATTTATATTTTATCTAGAATCTGTGGCAAGAAAATAGAGTGCTTTACTGTTTGTTTACATTTGCTTATGATTGTGTAGCTCTTTATAAGCTTTTGTTTAATCCTTTGTAATAGCAGAAAATTTTAATTTTTGTCATTTAAAATGGGTAATGCTAAACGTAGAGTTAGTGCAAAGAGAAAACGCCAATTTTTAGTAAATGTATCTACCATTAAACATTCAAAAAATAGCAGCGCAACATCTACCAACGCCAGTTCTTCAAAAATTAAATACCTGCTGCCTTTGATGAAGAAATAGCAGAATATCAACGTAAACCCCTTACTGGTAACAGAATAATTGATATGGAAGTCATCTCTTTTAAATTTGATTTTACAACTTTGCTGCCCAAGATGTTTCGAAGAAGGTATCCTGCTTTCTGAGGATTCCACATATGGTTTGTGCTCAAATTTTGTTATCAGGTGTAAACATTGTGACTTTTACTCAGGGTTTTCTAGTTCAAAGAAAACTTTAAACTGTCCTGAAGAAAATACAAGATTTGTGTATGGCATGAGACAAATTGGGAAATGTTTTTCTGCTGGGTTTAAATTATGTGGTAAGTTAAATTTACCCAGGCTCAGTAAAACTGCGTACACTAATCATGAGAATAAACTCACGTTAGTGAACTCAGAAGTTAGTGAACTATCAATACAAAAAGCAGCTTCTGAACTGTTAGTGCTACATCCTAATAAAAATAAAATTGTTGAATGTGGCATTTCAGTTGATGGAACGTGGCAGCGTAGAGGTTACTCTTCCATGAATGGGTGTGTCGCAGCTTTGTCAGTTGACACTGGTAAAGTAGTAGACATTGAAATAATGTCGTCATATTGTCCCACCTGCAGAAAGATTTCTAAAATGCCTAGAAGCATTGAGTCGGAAACTTTTGCAGCAGATCACGTGTTCCATAGCAATTTTCAAGGTTCTGCGTTAAAAATGGAAGCTGTTGGTGCTACGAGAATCTTCCAACGTTCTATTGTTGATTGATTGATTGAATATTAACGTCGCACTGTTCAGCTACACGAGGGCTTTTGGCGACATTATGGTATGGACGACACCTGAGCTGGACTAACTACGTTTCAGCTCTCGACAGATTTAACGTGCATTTACATCAGTGGTGTGACAAAGCAAGCCACAGTCCGATACCTATACCACTCGGCTACCGCGGCCACAAACGTTCTATTGTCAAACGAGGCCTTAAATATGCACATTATTATGGTGACGGGGAAGGCTTTATCAGTGTCAAAGATACTTATGGGAAGGATAGCGTCACAAAATATGAATGCATTGGTCATGTTCAAAAGAGAGTAGGTGCGAGATTGCGCAAACTAAAGTCTAAAAATAAAAATCTGTCTAGTAAAGGCAAACCCACCGACTCTTTTATTGACCGATTGCAAAACTATTATGGGATTGCTGTTCGTAGCAATCTTGGAAACCTATCCGGTCTTCAGCAAAATGTTATTGCGGCTTTGTTTCATTGCTCATCAAGTGTCGAGAAACCGATGCATGGGCAATGTCCCATCGGAAAAGATAGTTGGTGCTACTACCAGCGAGCACTGTCTTGTGGCAAAAAGCCAAACAAAAAATATAAAGGCTTATCAAATGAAGTACTAAACACGATTAAGCCTACATATTTAGAGTTGTGTACCAAAGAACTGCTTACTAAATGCCCTGCATGGCAAAACACAAAATTCAAACGAGTGTTTAAATGGCGTTATATGGCAGAGAGTACCCAAGGAAGTTTTCGTGTGCCTCAAAATTTTAAAATCTGGTGCATTGGATGCTGTGATCCAATTTAATGATGGATACAAGGGTTGTGTTGAAATTTTTAAAAACTTAATATGACTCCTGGTTATTTTACTTTAAAAAGCATACAAACATCTTGACATCAATAGAATTAACGACGCAGAACGACATTCAACACCAAATGTAAAGCAGCGTAGAAAAATTTTAAGAGCTACAAGGGAAAAAAAATCAATGTTTTAGAGAGTAAAGAAGGTGTTATTTATAAATCAGGAGCATTTTAAGTATATCAAATTGTGTTTAATATTAAAATTTGCAGTTCAAAGTTTATTTCTGATTTATCTCAAAATGAATTTGTTTAACGTATTGACATCTGACAACGTAAATATCAGAAAAAGTTGTGAACCAAATTAGTTCAAATTTTATAAATATATTTGTTTTATAGATTTAAAGAACCCCTACTACTTTCATAATTATATAGTTGATATGTTTTTAGTAACTAAGGTATATATCATGCTCGTAATAATTTTTTAAGGATTTTTAATGTTCTTTTACTCGAAACTTGATAAAAATTGTAATAAATTCATTATCATCAGGAAAATAGTACCAGCCCTAAAAATATTATAATGATCATCATCAAATTTACAGAAAAGGGATATTTTTGTTTAGATTTGAGTTATGTGCGTTATTCTAATAATCAATTTAATTACTATTTACAATATGCTTTACTCCCTAAAATTTTTTTATGTACTACAAGTAACATATTAAATGTATTTTTCATAGTTTTAAGTTATATTTCATCAGTAAAAAATATTTTAATAGCAAATATTACAGTTTTTAAAAAAATTTTCTTCGAAGGTGTACGGATACCTTAAGTATAATATTTTATAAGCACACACAAACACACACACACACACACACACATATATATATATATATATATATATATATATATATATATATATATATATAAAGAGTGTTTTTTTCCAGGTATAGAAGTTTAAGTTGGCATTACTTTCCAAGATGGCGACCGATTTAGCAGCTGTCAAGTGATTTATTCTCAGTTTGGTTAGGCAATTCATCAAAACGATCATCAAGCAAGGCGCAGATTCATTGAATTTTGCCCAAAACGAGATTGCCGTTGTTCCCGATTTTCATAAGCTAATTTTGCTTAGCGATGAAGCGCACTTCTGGTTGAATGGCTACGTCAACAAACAAAACTGCCGCATTTGGAGTGAAGCTAATCCACAAGTGTATGTCGAAACACCGTTACATCCAGAAAAACTGACTGTTTGGTGCGCTTTATGGGCTGGTGGAATCATTGGTCCGTACTTCTTCAAAAACGATGAAGGCCACAACGTTACAGTCAATGGTGATCGGTATGGAGCCATGTTTACTAACTTTTTCATTCCTGAAATGAACAATCATGCTGGCCAGGATCTGTGGTTCCAACAAGACGGCGCAACATGTCAAACAGCTCGTGCCACAATCGATTTATTCAAAGGCACGTTTGGTGTGACCGCCTATAATTTCTCGTTTTGGACCTCTGAATTGACCTCCAAGATCTTGTGATTTAACACCGCTAGACTATTTTCTGTGGGGCTATGTAAATTAATTGGTCTATGCGGATAAGCCACAAACGCTTGACCATTTGGAAGACAACATTCGCCGTGTTATTGCCGATATACGGCCACAAATGTTGGAAAAAGTCATCGAAAATTGGATGTCCAGATTGGACTACATCCGAGCTAGCCATGAAAGTCCTATGCCAGATATCATATTTAAAATGTAATGTTACAAGAACTTCTTTCGAATAAAAAAAAGGACTTCGGGCTATAGCACTTCACGGACGTACCTGTTGCTATTAAGATTACCCTCAATTCGTAGCAAATTGGTTAGTCCATGGTGTGAAATAGCACCCCAAACCTTAACTCCGAGTGTTAGGTCACTATATGGTTCGATAACGTTATCTGGAAGGCAGCGTTCACCGACATAGCGCCTAACACGAATGCGGCCGTTATGGTTCCTTTAATTGAACCGTGATTCATCTGAAAAGACAACTTAGTACCAACCAGTTTGTTAGGTTTTGTGCTCATGACCCATTGCTGACGCAGTCATTGATGGTTTGCCGTGAGGGGTATCCTGTATAAAGGCACCCTTGCACGCAATTCATGGTGCAGCAGACATTAAAGAATTGACAAAGCCGACATTAGTACACCTGTAGCAAGAGACCAATGAGCTGCCAATTGCCTGGAGGAAGCTGTACTGTCATTCACCACCATGAGGATCAGGTATCGATCGTCGCTCGCTGACGTCTCCTTACGTCGTTCACTGCCAGTTTTTCGAGTTGTTCGGAGTTTGTCGGTCCACTGCTTCCAAATTTACATCACTGTGGAACTGTTCCGTTGCACACGAGCTGCGTTTGCGTAATAGGAAAATCCTACTACTGTAAGGCCGATAATTCTCCCCCATACAAACTCCGTAAGTTGTTGGTCTCCTTATTTTGTCATGGATGCATATTTAAGCCTATCTAAACGTTCATCACTAACAAATAATCATTAACTATTTTCAACATCCCGCTACATGCCTCTATTTATACGATTTCAGCATCAGTTCAGAGGGCACTACAAGGCCAGGCAACTGTGGTGTCTCTGAAACTTTACTATTTTACGTAACCATCCTATAATTGATATTTGCCGCAAAGTTCATTTAATTCTTATGATTCCTTCATGGTGTTGCATTTTTTACAAACAGCAGTATATAAAGGGTGTTTTTTTAGAGGTATATAACTTTAAATTGCAATAAAACAACGATGTATTATTCGATTGACATGAATTTTTTTTATTCGAAAGATAATCTTGTGGCATTACATTCGAAATATGATATCTGGCATATGACTGCTACAGCTGGCTCGGATGTAGTCCAATCTGGACGTCCAATTTTCGATGACTTTTTCCAACATTTGTGGCGGTATATCGGCAATAACACGGCGAATGTTGTCTTCCAAATGGTCAAGCATTTGTGGCTTATCCGCATAGAGCAATGGCTTTACATAGCCCCACAGAAAATAGTCTAGCGGTGTTAAATCTCAAGATCTTGGAGGTCAATTCAGAGGTCCAAAACGTGAAATTAGGCGGTCACCAAACGTGTCTTTGAATAAATCGATTGTGGCACGAGCTGTGTGACATGGTGCACCGTCTTGTTGGAACCAAAGCTCCTGGACATTATGATTGTTCTATTCAGGAATGAAAAAGTTAAGAATCATGGCTCTATACCGATCACCATTGACTGTAACGTTGCGGTCTTCATCGTTTTTGAAGAAGTACGGACCAATGATTCCACCAGTCGATAAAGCGCACCAAACAGTCAGTTTTTTCTGGATGTAACGGTGTTTCGATATACACTTGTGGATTAGCTTCACTCCAAATGCGGCAGTTTTGTTTGTTGACGTAGCTATTTAACCAGAAGTGCGCTTCATCGCTAAACAAAATTCCCTTATGAAAATCGGGAACAACGGCAATCTCGTTTTGGGCGCATTCGATGAATCTACACCTTACTTTATCATATTTAGAATGTAATGCCATAAGATTATCTTTCGAATAAAAAAAAATCATGTCAATCGAATAATACATCGTTGTTTTATTGCAATTTAAAATTCTATATCTCTAAAAAACACCCTTTATATATATATATATATATATATATATATATATATATATATATATATATATATATATATATATATATATATATATATATATATATATATATATATATATATATATATATATATATATATATATATATATAGCTAATAATACAAAGTGAATTATATTAATTCAAAGGATCATGGAAATGTAAAAAAGAGGAAGTCTTAACTTCTAAAATTCGTTTATTGCGCTCTTCTTCAGAAAAAGGTAAATTTTGTGAATGAATCGCCAATATGTTCACGAACTAAACACCATGTCTGAAATGTAGTTCCTAGAATTACCAGATATTTCTAGTTGAACTAATAAAATGACTAATCCTTTCCAATCGTTCTGTAAATAGAATTCATTTTTGAGTTTCTGCGAACTGTTTATAAATAGCATTTTCACTCAAGGGTTTTCGGTGAGAAAATGGTTTCCTGGCTACGTTAGTATTACTGTGTTGATATTGAAAGTGCTCCCCTGCATCTTTTCAATATTAGGTATACTAACATAAGTTGATTCAAATAATCTGTTTATATTTAAAATAAAATATTGTTAAACATAAAATAAATTTGCAATATAAACTCAAAAAAACAGGAAAATTTTTTGAAATAAATATTATATAATTTATTTTTTTAATCTACTTTACCAGTAGATTGCCCAAGGAAGTTATTTTGACTGTTTTTTTTAAAATCCAATTAGAAAAACAATGGTGTATGTAAAGGCACAATTTCTTAGACTTTTCTAGAGTATATTTTTTTCAGAGTGAAGTAAATTTCTTTTAATGTTAATATTTTCTAATAGCTTGTTATATGAAGGTAAATATTATAAAAAAATGTTAAAAATAAATTTTTAACAAATTTATCTGCGCATTAGTTATTCTTTCACAATTCAGTTATTTTGACTGCTTTGGGGCAATATAGGTATGTACTAAGTTTCACTCTTTCTATTGTTAAGCAATAATTTTTAATTCTAAGAAATAAATATTTTCCTTTCACATTGCAAAAAATCGATAGTTTTATTTCGAAATAAATAAAATTATAAACACAATACAATATCGCAGACATTTATTTTTGAAAATTTATGCATTTTTTTAATTCCAATAACTGAATAATTTGTCGAATTACAAAATAATAATTTTTAAGGCAATATATTTTTTTGTTATATGTATACATAGATTGAAAAGTGTACGAAGCAATTACTGAACTAAGAAATGATTATTTTAGCAAAAAACAATAATAAATATTCATACAGATTCTTAGAATGCAAATAATTACTTCCTATTTCTCAGGGAGATTAAAATAAAATAAAATAAATATAAAAAGTTAATTGCTTTAAAACTTATGATTGACCACCTCATTATTTGTAAGAAACATGACACTGTTTCATCTTTAAAAAAATCATTTAATTTTTAAATTATAATTTATGTATGTTAAGCTGTTTAACTTAATTGAGTGTTCTCAAATCAATATTAATTTTTAGTAAGCTTAAAGGTAAATGTAAGAGAATATTCTCTTAATATTGAGGCACTTGTCCGCTCCTGCCTTTTGCGCTGTATCAACTCCTCCCTGTCCCACTTGTCCTCTATTATTCAGAAGGTATATATCCCTTTTCTTACTTTATTGGTTGGCATTCCGTTTCGAATGTTGTTTTCATTGTTTTGGGATGCATAGACATGGGAAAAGAAAGTGAGAGTGGAGTTGGTGATTCTTCCCCTTTTATCACTAGTTTTTTTTCCCAGCCACACTAATTACACACATTTCAGGACCCTGCCTTAGTTCTTCCCTCTGTGAAGATCTGTGTATCTGTATCTGTCATTCTTGCACACTTTCCAAAAATATAACAGATTGAAATATTTTTGAATTTTCACTATCTTTCATTTTGCATTCCTTCCTTTTCTGTTCTTTCCTTATAGGAGTGGTATCCTTGCGTATCTTATTTTCTATCCAAGTACTTTCATGTCTGATTAGTGAGACATTAACTGTGTTTTTGTGTGTGTTTTAGTATATATACTGCTGTTTGTAAAAAAATGCAACACCATAAAGGAATCATAAGAATTAAATGAACTTTGTGGCAAATATTAATTATAGGATGTTACGTAAAATACTAAAGTTTCAGAGCCACCACGCTTGCCTGGCGTGCGCAGCGTCCTCTGAACTGATGCTGAAAGCGTAGAAATAGAGGCCGGTATCGGAATGTTGAAAATAGTTAATGATTATTTGTTAGTGACGAACGTTTAGAGAGACTTAAATATGCATCCACGACGAAATAAGGAGAAATTCCAACAACTTACGGAGTTTGTATGGAGGAGGATTATCGGCCTTACAGAAGTAGGATTTTCCTGTTACGCAAAAGGAGCTCACAGACAACGGAACAGTTCCACAGTGATGCAAATTTGGAAGCAGTGGACAGACAAACTCCGAACAACTCGAAAAACTGGCAGTGAACGACGTAAGGAGACGTCAGCGAGCGACAATCGATACCTGATCCACATGGTGGTGAATGACCGTGCATCTTCATCCAGGCAATTGGCAGCTCGCTGGTCTCTTGCTACAGGTGTACTAATGTCGGCTTCGTCAATTCTTTGACGTTTGCTGTACCGTTAATTGGTGCAAGGGTGCCTTTATACAGGATACCCCTCACGATAAACCATCACGCTGCGTCTGTAATGGGTTCATGAGCACCGAGCCTGGTAAACTGATTGCACCAAGTTGTATTTTCAGATGAATCACGGTTCAATTTGTGGAACCATAACGGCCGCATTCGTGCTAGACGCTATGTCGGTGAACGCTGCCTTCCAGATTACCTTATCGAACGATATAGTGGCCTAACACTGGGAGTTAAGATTTAGGGTATGATTTCACATCATGGACTGACCAATTTGCTACGAATTGAGGGTAATCTCAATAGCAACACGTACGTCCATGGAGTGCTACAGCCCGATGTCGTTTTCTTCTTTTAAGGCATCCCTGGAGCTATCTTTGAGCAAGATAATGCACGCCCACGTGTTGCAAAGAGTGTTTGAGACTTCTGTTCAGCCCAACATGTGCAACTTCTTCCTCGTTCTGCTTATTCGCCGGATATGTCGCCTATTGAGCACGTGGAGGATTTGGTTGGTCGGCGTCTCGCTCGTGATCCTTATCCTGCAGCTGCAAAAAATGAACTTTTGAGGCGCATACAAGTGATATGGAATTCTTTTCCACAAAGCAGACACTCCAAATCTGTTTGACTCCATGCCACGTCGTATAGCAGCACTTATTGTAGCACGTGATGGCTTCATCAAATACTGATTTCGGACACTTAATATTGTTTTTTTGCTTTGAAAATTTAGTTATTTATTTGTACTAATACAAGTCGTTTCTACATTAAATTTCATTTAATTCTGATGATTCCTTCAAGGTGTTGCATTTTTTACAAACAGCAGTTTACTTTGTTCTTTTTGTTATCAATCCCACCTTAGTATCCGTGTGAGGGGCACTTTTTAAAAATACTTTTGCTGTATTTTATATTCATTGTTTTGAGGAGGATCCCTCATTAAGGACCGTTTTGTGTAAGCATTTTACATAGTATACAAATTAGGAATTATCTCGGAGGGTTTGTTCGTAGCTTGAAACATTTTGGGTGAACTCTGTTCTAGAGAGTAAGTAAGTGAGGCACCATTATGTCTTCTAAAATTCTTTCGATGATGTACGTATGACCTCAGCAATATTTCGATAATGTAGAATTCAGCATTTTCATTACCATAAAAAAACCTCGTTGATGTCACCCATGTAATATTCCTAGGGATCAGCAGACGGCTCTTTGATGCTTTTTTTAATGTCCACATAAAATCTCTTACTTTTCAACAGGACTGGAACGTCTTTCTAGAGTGTCATAGGTGTGAGACTGATCAAGCATTCCCCTGTTATATTATTATTGTTGTTGTTACTTATACCACCTGATCGACAGTAACATCGGATCAAGGCTCACGAAATTCATCGTGGCTAAGGGCTATATTATTACGACTGTCGTTAGACTTAGCTTTGAGCACCATGTAGGTGACAGTGCGATTTTTCTCCATTCCACCCTAATTCTGAGGGATAACACCTTGATGTGTTCAGGAGTCTCCCACATCTCTTCCCATTCCATCAACCTCAAGAGAGGGCATGCTGCTCGAAAACTATTTGGAGAACACCCATGCCGCGAAAGCACTATGCATTTGCAAACATCCATGTCTTCTCCGGAATTCGAATCCAGGCCCTACGGCACCGGAATCAGTGTCACTAGCCGCTATAGTGGATGAGTGGCAGTCGTATTCCTAATTGCTTGGATTTTACTGTTGACGAGGCCTTAGAAAATCCTATTTTCTTTGGGATTTTTTGGCGATCTTCGTTTCATGAAGATGGTGTACAGCTAAGCTACACCACATCTGGGATAAGAAACAACGACATTTCTTCTATCTTTCATTCAGGTTTCCTACTCATTTCATCCATCTATTCAAATGGTGCTGTTTATTTGCATACATCACGTTTCATTTACAAGGTGATGTTTTCATATCAAAACACGTAATATAGTGTACCCAGAGGTTTTTAAGAGAAATCGGAATCAGTCATTTTACTTAGTAAATGTAATTATTTTTTCAATGTTATACATTGGCGAAGTCTGAAGAGCAACATCCATCATTGTCAGTGATTCTAAACGCGACACTCTTGTGTGATTCAACATTCTTGAAGTGAGAGTCAATATTGTTAGAATTACTAATTATATTCTGAAAAAGAAAAGAAAATTCGGAACCATATCATTCCCCCTTTTTTTATAGAAATACAGTAAGAGTATTCGGTGTATATTTAACTTATATTCTGTTTTGAATAGCGGAAAATAATAAAATTTGACTGGGTTCGTAATCCATCTGAGATAACGCATTCATTTATTTATGAATTAACTTGGAATGAAGATAAATAAATAATATTTCACTCTATATATTTCTATCTATAATTTCTATAATAATCAAGATTTAACTTTAAAACATTTGAAATAATTAATTAATTAATTTGCAATAGAATTAGAGGTGATTATTTCATAATAGCCAAAAAGAGCTTTAAAAATATTGTTAGAATATTCTATATCTAATTTGAGGGAATTCGAATTTTCAGCATTACAAAATATAAAAATGAAAAACAAATCGTTCCTTTTAAATGCAGATGGCGAAAAGAGAGTGACATTATCACATTTACGACCAAATGAAAAATAAATCATCAAAAATCACCAAGCTCAAATTTCCAATAAATGTAATCCTACAGTTAATATGTAATTAGTTACTCAATAAATGTTTTGTTGTCTTTGTAATACATATTATTTTTATTTGACATTGAAAATTATAACCATAAGCTATTTCACATAGTGTCTTACAGATAAGTAAAATTTGCTTATAGTTATTTTATTGTTATTGTGCCTGGAAATTCTGAAATTGTTTAAAATATACCACAACAAAAATAAGACTGAGAATCACTCATCTATACAAAGAGCCAGATTGGAGGAGGATTGCTGAACCCGTTAGTAGACACTTCAATATTTACTTTCTTCCAAACATATACTATTAATTTTATTAGTCTTTCTTTTCTCTTTTTCTTATTACATAAAATTTCGCTAAAATAATACTTTCATCATTAACACTTGAACAAACAAAAACCTAATAATGTAACGCATTGTAAAACATTTAAATTTTCTAAAAACAGTATCGTATTTAATACTGAAATATGTTCTTGACTTTTGATTAAAAAAACTGTTGTTTTTCATGTTTTAAAATGATTGATTATTTAACTTTTGAAATACTGTGCAATTCCATGAAAAACTAATAACACAATAGAATTAAATCGTACTTATATTTCTTTACTGTAGTTGCAATAATGAAAGCGAGATAATTGAATATACCCTAATTTTAGAAAGTGTATATAAAAAGACTGAACGAAATTCAAGATAAATTTCGTCGAATTCCACCTAAGACAACTAAATCTATTCTTGGAGCAGCTTATTTCTAAAAATAAACACATAGCTATCGTATTAAATTGAATTTTTATTCTATTTTACAATGCACAGTAAATCTGCTTAATTGAAAGATTTCATTAAATAAGTACAAAGGAAAGGAATTACAACATTTGTTTGAAATGCCAACTGAAGATGAAGCAATTGTTTTCAAGTTGTTAAAATGTTATCCCAATTGTTTAAAAGGAAACTTTCTACTCTCTGAGATTATTTACGTTTGTTATTGAATTTAATTAATATAGATTATGAAAGTGACCAAATGATAAATGGTTAATTAATTAGTTAGAAGTTTTTAAAAATCAGAACTATATCAGTGAATTTTTAATAATATTTTTATATAACTTTAAATCAATTAGAGAAAAGTATTAACTATATATTACTTAAAATATTACTAAAACAAATTAAATGCATTTATCTAGAAAATGTACTAAAATGTTAATGTTTTATTAAAATTTGAAAATTTTAGAGCTGATAAAAATGTGAAATGTGACACTCTTAATGAGACCATTATTTAATTAATAATACATAACTCAAAAAAAGTATCCATTCAGCAACAAATATTTTAGTGCATTCTCTACAAACAACATGAATAGCGGATTCAAAAAGTTATAAAAAACATTTGTAACATATTGAGTTATCAGACTGGCCATGATAGCTTTTGAGCAATTTAAATCCCCGCTTGTGGTCGCGATCACAAAGATCCACTACTGTTTTTAAAATTGTATAAATTTGAATGTTACTTATCCTGTTGGCAGCGTAGAAACAATACAAAGTATGCATTGTAAAGCCAAAAGATAGGTCTATCGGTCAAATAAAAAACAAAATTTTCTATCTGAACCAAATTTTGTCATTTTCAAAATGTTCGGATACCTTAAACAGCGATGGATTATCTGAACATAAATTGCAGATATATAGATAAATATTATATAAACAAATTATGTGCATAATCAATCTGGATTCACTTTTAAGGCAAACTGCTTCAAAACTTTTCCATCTGACAGGTTTAGAACTTTGAGAATAATTGTTTGAAAAAATAAAACTTCGTACCCTAGAATTTATGCTCTAAATAATTTATTAGACTGTTAAATTATCATTGATCTGTAGCCTAATGTAGCACTTTCAGAAAAATGTAATATCCAAATATTTTCCTCTAAATAATTATAGGCGTCAGTGGGAACATTGGTGATTTCTGGAAAAAGGTATTACGAGTAATTTCATTAAAAACATGTAAAGGAAATGCAACCATCTAAAAATAATATTCAAGTACCCTAATACCATTTGCTAATCAAAGAAACAGCAATTGATTATAAACAAGTTTTCAAAGGATATGAATAAAATATTATATAATCTAAAATCCATGTTTAAAATGTATTAACTGAAGAGAGAATTATAACTCAATTTTAAGATAAAAAAATATAGAATACAACGAATGCACAAAAATAAGGTTTGTCGACATGTAATTAAATACTGTAAGCTTAAAAACTGTTATATTATGCCTATCTATGTTTTTTGTCAAATAAAAAGCGGATTACATTTCTAACACTTATGGCATTGATAAAATTTCCTCAGTAAAGCTGCTGTTTTATTCGCAATGAAAAAACGGTATATTCCAATAATTCAAATAATTAGAATACTCTTAATATTAATTAGTTCATACATTTAAACTACTCGACTTTATACTAGTATTTTAACAGTTTATTAAATATTTTATTTTTGATTCAGAAAAAATGTTGTTTCTTTGCTTTCTTTCTATTACAATAATTCATTAATATATCCCTATAGTGTCTTAAATTGAAGATAGCACATAAATATTTTTAAGTTAAAGAAATGGATATAGTCTAAAGTATTTTTCCCAGTATAATAAACAATTATATTGACAGTTTAAATTACTTTTTTCTCTATGCATTGCATTGTTGATAAATCTTAATTTAATTTAAAATTTTCTAAACTGAGATATAAATTGATAAAATGAAACACATATATATATATACATCTATGTACATGGATATATACATATATTTAAAATGTTAAGACACATCTGATACAATAAAAGTTCTTGAGCTAATGAATTTCATTTTTATGATTTAAACGTAAATTGTTGTGGTAAATATGTCTGATTATCAGGATCATAAATATTTTTATTTTTCTCATTTGCAGGGCAAAACACTTCATTCAGGTAAATTTCTAGACATTGCTGTTGACGCATAGAACTTTCTACCACAAAATGAAATGTACCGAGTGTAAATATTGTGACGATTTTCTTATATATATAAATATATATATATATATATATATATATATATATATATATATATATATATATATATATATTATATCTATATAATAATATATATATAATATATATATAATATATATATAATATATATATATATATATATATATATATATATATATATATATATATATATATATATATATATAAATACTGATGCGATGCCTATTATTGCTTATCGGTAATGCAACCCAGGTTCGATAATTGTAGATCAAAGCAAAGTTAGCAAAGTTAAATAAAATAAGGAATTCTCAATTAACGAAACGATTCTTTACTTCTAAGCTAAATTTATTTTATGCAGAAGTAAAAATTTTGGTTTTACAAATGAAAGATTAATGAAAAGGAACTTAGCTTTGAGGAGATGAGTCATTTGGCCCCATGGCAGTCCCGGTGTTATCTCTGATCACACCTGAGTGCTGTAATTTTGGGAGGGATCCTCTGCTGGAAATTCGGGTGCGTTCATTTTTATCCTGCACCCAATCATTCAAAAATCCTGGAGCCGTACTATTTGCCATCCCTGGAATTTTGCATCTGATTGGAGAAACTCACCACGCAATTCTACAAGACGTGAAATGTGGCGTTCACGGAACTCGGAAAAGCGCGGGAATACTTTGACACTCCCCACCGAAGGAATTTCACCACATCCGATCAAGGGGATTCGTATAAAAATTTCTATAAAGAAAGGGACAATTTCTAAATGAATGGACAATTCCTCTGGCCTCCCTTCTCTCAGCACACAAAAAACAGCAACAGAAAAAAATTATGTGTGTGTAAAGAATAAAAAAAAATAATATCCTATAGTGAAAGTTCCAACGCAATAAGTCGTAAAGATAGACCCGTCAAGAGTCCTTGTGACTGGTAGGATAAGTCCAAACATCAAAACTCATAAGTCGTGAAGATAGATCCGTCAAGAGTCTTTGTGAAGTTGAGGATGAGATGTATCACTTATGGAATCACTGAAATGGCCGTCATCATCCGTTCTCGCTGAATTTTCCATCAAGCCTATGGAAAAAAAGAATCTGTCTCCAAGGGGAAACTATATTAGTACTTGAACAAAATTTTAAGTAGAACTAAGTGTAGTGAAATATAATTTATGTAGATATAAGAGAAACTCGTCCCCCCAAGAAAAACGCAAAACACCGTAGACACCAAGGGCTAACCATGTTCTCCTCCTAATTTGTAGCGGAAATGTGCATAATTTAAAACAGTAAAAAATAATTAATAAAATTTAAAAAAACTTAAGCATAAGCTTTCAAACTTAAGTCTTAACTTTCTAAACGTTGCCAGAGAGAGAAGGAAAAAAATAACTAATAACCTGTAGAATTAATTCATCTTCACTACAAGAAACACGAAATTAAAATTGAAATAAGATTCGAGCCACCGAACAATTCACAAGGACTATATTTTATACACTGACTCTATATGTATAAAAACAAATAGGAAACACTGAATAATCTTAATTAAGCGTATGACACTAAGTGCAAAAATAATCAAATCAATGTAACGCTTAGTAAATTTAAAACATATATATCATCATAGCTTTGGCGCTAACACAATAACCACAAATACAAACATTAAAAACGGTGATAAAAGAAATGATTACAAGTAAAACAGGCTTAATCAATAGGAATTTGACAAAAATTGTGGTTGAGAATAAAAAAAAAAAAACGGAACCACATTTTAAGGGAACCGGGACGTTCTCGATGACACAAAATGAGCAAAATATGGCTTTTCGAAAGAACATTATTTTCAAAAACAGAAAGACTCCATAAATAAAAAAAATTGTGTCATACAATCTATGTACATTTCTTAATATACTACAACATAAAATATTTTAAGAAATAGAAGGATTCGAAAAAGTACACACCAAAAGAAGTTTTCGGATACATGGTGCTCTTTAGGTACATGTATCTTTCCTTTTATGATATATAACACCACAAAACATGCTGTTTTAGTTATAAAATTGTACGTTTATTTAAATGTAATAGTTCTTTTCATATTTCCTTGCTTAGAAATTTTTTTAAAAAATTTTAAATTTTGACTTTTTGAAATTTTGATAAAAATGGCAATTTTTTTTCAGAAATTGAACAATAAAAGTAAAAATACTAACTTTTCAGAAATAAATTTAGTAGCATTAAATACATTATTATAACACAAAAGCTCATAAAAAGTTTCAATAAAATATAACAAATAGATTTTTCTATACATGTACCTAAAAACTGAAAAAAACCATTTTGAGAAAATTGAAAAAAACTAAATAAAATGATACACTTACCTAAAATTTAAAGTCTAACAATTTCCAGCACTGTACTCATCTTGCATTGACTGTTCTAAAGCATCCTGTTTCCTTTTAATTTGCCTTTTTATTGTCCTGGCTTCTTTGGAAGCTTTTTGAACAGCCATCTCAGCTTCACAAATTCTGACGTAGTCAATTTTACGAAGGCCTTCACAAGTGTTGACGCCTGGATTGATTTTTAATGCTTTTAATACTTCTGTTCTTGCATATGCACCTTCATTGAAGCATATAACTGCGTCCATAACACCCATTTGCAAAGTTCTTTTGCTTACAAATGTTTTTTTCGGCACACGATTCCATACACAGTTATTAAAGCTTTCGTTGGGGTTCTGAGTTCGGCCATGCAAACATTTTAATAACAGTTCTTTTGCAGTTAAATCTCTAAAAATTTTTTTAATTTTAAAAAGAACTGCATCTGGGAGGGAATGTTTGTGGGTGTATTTTTCACCTGATAAATTGCTTTTATTGTACCCGCACCAACTTTCTTCTCCCATAGGGCACAAAGCATGTTGTGGATTTTCATCTGTCGACAGTTTATGGAAATATATTGGCCAGATGGATTTGGACATATCTGCGACTGATTTTCCAACATTTCTTCTTATGGCTAGGCCATAATATTTTTGCAGCAGAAGAATTTCTGCATCTGTCAGCCTTCCTCGTCCAGATATCGGTTTGTTGTCTGACAGCTTGGTGGATTTTAAATTGTTCTTTAGGGCTCTCAGTCTTGCTCCCATCCTCTTTTAGACGTGGCCGATGCACTCTAGTTTTTCAACAGGAAATTCATCACCATATATGTTTGATTCTTGAACCCTTAGGAACCCCTTCGAATCTCCGTCTCCAAGGTACTGAACATACCGAACATTGTAATTTGGTAAGGAGCGACTGAAAATCCGCAATGCTCCTTCACTCTCCATTCCCGCACTAAATCCATGATAGTTTACCTGGCAATTATCACAGGTTTTGTTCGTACTTTTGCATTCAAAACAATATTTTGAAAGGCACTCAAAATCAATTACTTTTCCATTATCGAGAGAAGTTGCCGTTACAACACCATTCTTCGAAGTGTGTCCTCTTTTCTGCCAGGTACCATCAAGAGCAATTGCTATGTTCTTATTGTGTTCATTTTCAATGACAGCTTCATTAACGCTGTTAACCATTGAACGAGATGAAACAGTTTCCAACGCTTTAAAAATTGGCGTATACAATCTTTCAAATTTAGCTGGAGGAGGAGGTAAGTTCATCAGCGCACAAAATATCTGAGCTGCACTTTTACCAATTCCAATGCACCTCATGCCATAAACAAACCTCAAATTTACTTCATATCCATCTGACACGGTATTTGAAGTCATTGAAGTATGACCAGAACCATAATACTTGCAAGTTGCTGACACACTAGTCGCAAGGCCTTTGCGACTACTTTTATTTTCAGCAACATCAAAGCAGAAAAGATTTATCACAATATCTGCATTTTGCAATATTGTTGAAAATATCATTGAGCATATTTAAGTCAATAATAACATACCTGCTTTGAGTATCAACTGAAAAATTATCTTCATAGTCCTTAAAAGACCCTTCACTCTTCTCAATTTTCTTTTTAGATGCACTGACATCAAGTCGTTCACTCTCAGCATTTACTGAAGTTTTACTACGAATTAAACGACGTTTGACTTGGCCAAACTTTTTTTTCGAGGCATTGTAGATGTTTAAAATTCTCGCAAATTACAAACAAATTGAATGTAAACAACAAAATAGTATATAAGCAGTCAAAATAAGAAGTTCGTACTTCACGTGTTTGTAAACCAAGCACGAGGTAGCAAAACGTTCAAAAATCGCACAGCTTGTGTATAAACAAGATTGAGTTGAGTAGTTATAGTCCTTCTCAAACCACAAGAATAAAATAAATAAATCAGATTAAGCGATATAAAAACTCCAATCTACATAAAAACATGCTTCGGTAAGCTGTAAGATGGGCGTGGCAGTTGACGTGCGATAACGTAAACAAGAGGCGTGACAGCTGTTGCTTGCATTTTAAAACCGCAATTACTGGGATATTAAGTTTTAAACCTATACATGTTATACATTTTTGGAATCAGCATTAAATCTACTTTTTTTTAAGATGAAAATTGAAAAATCGATTTTTTGAAGGCTTAAAACGTCTCTGTTCTCTTAATACTCAGAAAACAAACACAGCATTTAAACATCTAACATCGAAATTATGAAATGAATAATATGATGTGCATGTATGAAAAAAATTATAACATTTGACAATGCTTAATAGCCTAAGAAATTGCAATAATTCGCTAAGGGCATTGATTACAATGTAAGACAAATATTGCAAATTAAATTTAGAATTGCAAACGATGAGTGTGCATGTATTAAAAATGCATCATATTTGTTCATAATTGATTCTACATATTCCAGCTTGCCAACATCAATGTTCGCCATGCACCCCCACACCATGACTCCACCACCACCGTGCTTTACATTTGGTACTAAGTGCTCTTTATGAAGCGCTGTGCAAGGTTTTTCCATACTGATTTACAACCTTTTATGTCGAAGATGCAAAATTTGCCCTCATCAGAGAATATCACAGTCCTCTATGACTCCATAGGCTTATGTGTATGCTATTTTTCAAAAGCTGTACGCTTAAGCAGGTTGATCATTGAAATATAAAGCTTTCTGCAAACCACCCGACTACGGTAAGCTCGAAATGAATACCCTGGATCGAAATGAATACCCTCGCTCGAAATGAATGCAAATCGAAATATTTCGACCACTAACAATGGTACTGTTACTGACGCAGTTTTTTTCAACGGTTTTTAAATGCTTTGAAATTACAAGTATGTGTGTCATATTTTACTTATCATAAGTCTATTGTATCTACTCTTCCCCAAATTTAACAAGAATGCATATTTTTGATAAAATTTTCTTTACTTCTAAATAAAATTTTCATTAAAGGTATAATTATTTGATAGAAAATTATTTCCAATCACATACTCGATTCAAAACTCACACACACGCACAATTTAATCTCACTCACAATTCAATCACACTCAAAATCATGGGAAGTGAGTGATAGTTTGTTTTTAAAAGAGCAGAACCATCTTTGGTATATGATAAAAATACAAAATTCAGGAAATCTTTAATTTTTTGAATCGTTTGATTCGGAGAAATATATATATAGACCTCGAAATGCCTGTTTGTCCATTTTCAATTATATTGTATCCACGCTTCCCAAAATCGAACAAGAATAAATATTTTTGATAAAAAATCACATTACTCCTTGTTTTATATAAATTAATACAATTTTCATTAAAGATATAATTATTCGATAGAAAATTATTTCCAATTATACTTGATTCATTTTTTTCAGAATTTAAGGTATCCGAATACTTGCGACAACTTTTTTTGAAAAAAAGGAGATATGGAGATCTTTTTGTGATTTTTATATGTATTTAGTATATTTTAAGGACAAAATCCTAAAACTGGTAAAAGAAAAAAAAATATTATTATTAAAATGGGAAAAAACTAGTAAAAATGTACGAAAAATTACATAAACGGGACCCGCTCTGTGCAAAGATTTTATGAAAAAATTCTCAATTTTTCAATTTTGATGTGTTACTTAGTTATTCCTGTTTGAAGTGACCTTCAGGGTAAGAGATATTTTAATTTTTACAAAAACTAGAGCACTTTATCTAAGTCATTATACGAAATTACTTAAAAAAACATTGACTATATTCATATAAAGAACTGCAAATTTTGAAATAAAACAGTTATTGATAAATCTGAAGATCAAAACACTTCTACTGTTATGCAGAACATAAGCAAAAAATTTCAGCTAATTATTTTCAAAACTTTTTGAGCAATCGCGGTCCCCGTTTGAGTTTTTCGAAAAAAACACATTTCGAGTAAAACGCATTTTAAAGTTTGACAGCTTGTGTAAAGTTATGGCATTTGCTTTCACTAAAACGCTTGTAGTTTTTCTTCTAGTGAAGGGAAATAAAGTACTTGGTATTGTTATTAAGTTAATAAAATGGTCTATAAAATAAAGTCATAAAAAAATTTGCCAATTTTTGAAAAAAATCATGGTTTTAGAGTAGTCGGATACCTTAAGTTTCAATTTCGTTTTTACTACGATAACATGTCATATGTTACACATCATATACGACTACTGTAAGACACGTTTCCTTTTATTTTTTTCAACCCGTTACACCGCGGACTACTACCTTAATACATCATAGCACAAACAAATAAATTGATGTTTCATTATTCAATATATTTTCTCATATCCATGACGTTTGTTAAAATGTTTAGCTGTAAATTTGAGTTCCTTATTTTGAATCTTCTTTCATTTAATATCAAAAATTCATAAATATTGAACTTTTACTTTTACGTAGTTATTTTCTGTTAGAATTATGCTGACTTCTAACAATTGGATATGTTTAATATTCTTGAGGCATTAGTTTTGAAGCCATTGTCTTTTCTGTTAATAGTCCCTCCTTGAAAGTTTTTTTTTTATTTTGATTAGCTTAGCAAACACACACAGGCATTTATGTTATTTATGTGTTTTTCTTGATTGTAACTTCTTTTCAAATGAACCAGAAATATGTATCGTAATTTTCGTGGAAACTAAGTCTTAAATAATCATTTAATTTTAAAATATTTTATTATATAAAGCAATATTATTAATTATTAGTATTGTTAGAAGTAAAGTATTACTTCTTATTTAAAGTATTCTTATTATGCTATAGCTTTTTCTAAGATTTTGGTTTTAAATAGTTAATTTTAAAAACATACTTCGAAATTTCTCAAATTCTATTGTTTTTTTGCATTGAGCATTTTTTTATGACTATACATTTAAGAAGAATGAAATATAATAGTTTTACCGAAAAAAGCATACCAAAGACAGAAACCTGAAACAAAAAACCCCCAGTTTTTCATCTTTTTATATTTACTAGATATGTAAGATAATTTCTTAAGGGATTATTTCAAAAAACATTTTTAAGAACATAATATAACCTTGCGTGTATAATTAAAAAAAGTCAAACATATATAAGTCATTGTAACACTGAAAACTTCTGCAAAATAAGATATGCCTGCAAAACAACTCCTACGAAATACCTAGAAAATAGATATCTATTCTCAGTTTTATAAAAATAAAATCCATATTGTAAGAACACACTCATAATTAAATATCTAATTGAATTGTGTTAGACAGAAAAGTACTGAATTCATAAAACATGCTTTAAAAAAATGAGACACTCATTTAAGAATGAACATGGCAAGTCATTATAATGATTTTATTCAATCAATTGTATTTAAAAATTGAATCTCAAGTACTACTTCAGCATAAAAAAAATAATTACATTTTTAAAACAGAGTTAAAAAACTTAGGGATTCATACTCTTATTTTTTATTTGTGGAACAAAGAAACATGACTGTTGGTTTTTCAAATAACATTAGCAAAAAATTGTGAACTCTTCACTGCAAATATAAGTCTGAATCTTTTAAGATATAAGACATTTTTTAATATTATATTTGCATTGATTTATTTAACTATAATTAAATCGGTCAGTTTAAGAAAAAATATTGCTTTATTTATTTATTTATTTATGTCCAAAATAAATGTTCTAAGGAAGAATACAATATAACGACTTTTTTAAGAGCAAGCAGTCAGTAGGTTAAACACCTTCGGGAAATCGATTTTGAATTTATGATATTTTTAAAATCTCCAAATAAAGCTCTTTCCAATGATATAACATACTAGTCGATTTTTGAAGTAGAAAAAATTTTAAAATGATTTTTAAAAAATAATCACCTCGTTTGCCACTCCCACTTTGAAGTATAGAAATGTAAACATTGCCCTTTTAAAACTGCGATGCTCTTCCAAAGTCATTATCGGATTTATTTATTCACACAAAATTAACTGTATGAGTAACTGTTAGGTTTGTTTACCTATTTTGGTGCTCTTACACACATTTTGACTTGGCTGTCATTATTTATCGATATTTACAATTTCTGAAATTTAAAAAGTTTGAAAATTTTTTTTCGTAAGATACCTAGATCTAAAAAGGTTTTCAAGAAACTCAAAGGTAAGTTTTCTAAACTTGGGAATACTCTATTAATGGTAAAGTAGGTACCACTGATAGTAAAGTAAATGTTGAAGCTTGGAGATGCGCATGACTCAAAGGAGTCATGTGCAAAAGAAAAGAAAATTCCTAATTTAAATGGGAGTTTTTCTTCTTTTTTGATGAAATCTTAGGTATATTATTAATACAATCAAGAATTTGAATATTCTTACATTTGTTTTTAAGAATGATGTTCACTGTAAAATGTGCAACAGTGTTTTAGACATGCAATTTTTTTTTTAAAAGGAAAATTTGGACTGTCTATTACGTTTGTTCTGAAATGTTGTGTTTGTCCATACTTTGTAGAATTCTGTTCTTTAAATTATCATGAAGGAACACAAATTGATGCATTAAATACCAGGTTTGCATATGCTTTGCTTTCAAAAGAGGGGCAGAAGCATAGAGAATGTTCTGCGGCATAATGAATCTTCCGCAACCACCTACAATGTTTTCTCATTAAGGTAAGTGAAATTTAAATGCTGCCAAACTTGTTTACGAGAACTCGGTTCAAAATGCTGTGAAGGAAGCTATTTGAGAAAATGAAGGCATTAAAAGTATTGTGGTAGCTGTAGATGGGATACGGTAGAAACGCGGTTACGCATCATTGAAAGGTATAGTTACTATGACCAGCATTGATACAGGTAAGGTGGTAGATGTTGATACTCTTTCGAAATATTGTACTTGTAAAAACTTGCATTTCATTAAAATGATTGTAAAAGGAATTACGTTAGATCTAGTGGAGGCATGGAAATTCAAGCTGCGTCTAAAATTTGTCAATGGTCATTATCTTTGCATAATGCTCGATATATTACGTACTTAAGTAAAACAGTGGAAGTATTATGTCCAGCACAACTCAAATTTTTTTAAAAAATAACATTTAAGTTGAAATATTGTTTCTAGAAGAATTGATGGAATAGAACAAGAAATAGCTAGAAAAATTTGATAAAGCAGCGCAAGTTTAACAATATGAAAATTTTTTCGTACTTTATTGCAATAATGATGAAAGTACAGATATTCGAAATTTCACTCAGTTGATCATTTTTATTTTCTGAAGTGATATCAATTTAGAAATAAATGTATAATTTTGGAAATAATAACCAGTGAGGCTGATACTTTCAAAGTACTTATAATTGTTCCGATGAAATATGTTACAAGTGTGGAAAAGCTGCACGATGCTTTGCTTGATGGTTCAGCTTCCATGACCGGAACTGCTAAAAGAGTTGTTGCAAGATTTAAAAAAAACCATGCAAGCAGCATGACAATAATAATTTTGAACATTTTTATTGTATTATTAACCAGCAGATACTGTGCTCCAAAGTTTTAAATGTAGGTCATGTATTAAAACTTTTTTGAGAAAAATACTTAATCATCGTTTTTCTGTTCAGGAATATATAGAAAGTGAATAAAATGATCTACCATATTATACAGTTTTTTAATGCCTTTCAAATCACAAAGTATTAAAACAATTTTTGAAATTGCTGGACGAAATTATAATTTTCTTGGAAACAAAATTTATGAATGCTCTGAATTAAAAGATGGATAATAGATAAAGGACCTGGGTTTCTCAGTTGATATTACAAGTCATCTAAATCAATTTAAAACTGCAAGACGAAAATAATGTTGCGACTCTATTTGATAATATTAAAAATTATTACTTTGGCCGAAATAAATAGAAAGAGGAAACTTTTTACACTTTGAAAGTTTTCAGTATCTTTTTATTAAATCCCATAAATTGAAATTTAAAGAATGTGCGCACTAAATTAAACTTTTAAAAACAGAAGTTAGATTGAAGGATCTCTGATTTTGGTTTTAATAGTTGTGAGTTACCATATCGCACATTTACCTCACCTCTATCTATTGATGTTGAAATTGCTGATGAAAGCTTACACATGAAGTTAATTGAAATTCATTGCAATTATTTGTTGAAGAAAACATCTATGGAAGTTGGAATTATAATTTTATGTATATACAGTCAGAGAGAGACCTCTATATAACGGGAACTCTAAATCCCGAAAAAAAGTTCGCTATGTAGAAAATTTGTTATATAGAAATTTATTTTTCAATGTATTTTATAAACCATATAAAACTAAATTTTAAATTCATAAAAAATATGAATTAAAAAACGTAATTATTCACACTTTTTTAAAATTAATATATATGTTTATTTTATATATCTTACCCATCAAAAGAAAGAAAGAAGAACTGCAAGGAAAACAAGAAAAAAGAATGTCGAATAAATTGTATTTTCAATACTAAGAAAATAATTTTATATTCAAATTTATGAATTGATATTTAAGGGCATTTTTAGAATTGCAAGTATACAAGTAATATTAAACATACATTTTTTTTATAACTAGAACACTGGGACGCTAGTCAACTCCACTGAGGGTGAAAGAGGATATCAAAAATGTTTCTAGTGAACTGGACAATGGGGGTTACAAGTTGCACTTCTTGGATGAAACGTCCAGAACGCGAGTTAAAATTTAATGAAACCAGTTCAAGAGTTATGACCACCATAATATGTATTAAAGAGAGAATTATTTGAAATGTTCAGAATTACTTTAAAAATAGGGATAAAAAAATTAATTACAAAAGAAAAAGTTCGTTATATAGAAAATGCGTTTCACTATTGAGAGGTTATTTTACGAAGGAGATCGTTAAATGTTCTTGGTTCCAGGAAAAAAGTCTGTTATGTAGAAAAATTCGTAATATAGAGGTTCATTATATATTTGTCAACAGAATGGTTCCCGAAAATTTATTGTTTGTTATGCGAATAATGGTTATGTTTGGAATCGCTTACTATAACATTTTATACTTTAATGAAATTTAGCTAAATTAAAGAAAACGCAAGATTAACCCCAATCAACATTTCTCGTCAATTTTTACAAATTACATCATGTCAATATTTTTAATCAAATTTTGATGACTTACTTTGTGAAGAAAACAAAGTCAAATATATTCTAATAACTAATGTTAAATTAGACCTCTTATTATAATTTTTATTTTTGTTTTTATTATAAAAAATATAAAATATACTTTGTTCTAAATTTTAAAAAAAATGAAATGAAATGTAACATGACTACTTATGTATTATGTACATTGAGTTTAATAAATTCATAATTCATTACAAAAATCATATTTGTTTCTTTTTTTTGAAGATTGAATACATGTGGTTCCCTGCTTATAATAAAATAGACCATGTGGTTCATAATATCATATGAGTTTGACATGATTATTCTAAATAGTATTTTCAAGAAACGATCAAAATTATATTTTGGATGGCAGTTAGTCCTCGAACAAGCGAAACAGTTATATTTGTCTGCATTTTTTCAAATGTTTTCATCAAAGTAGTTTATAGATTCCCCAACAATATTGTTACGAATTTTGTATAAAGTAGTGTAAATAGTTTGTATTTTGATTTATAATGTAATTATATTACTCTATGTTATATTTTTTTCATGTTAAAATTGTAATATTTGCAAGCAACACCGTCTCTTACGCTATACTAGTGATTCAATCGAAACTTTGCGAAATATTTGCGCTACAGCCAAGTTTGCTTCATTTTTGGCGCCCAATTTGGTAACATTACTGACTATGTTTACTCCCATTTGTTGGTGAGTACTCAACCCTCTGGATTCATCAGAAAGTTTGTGGAGAAATAAAGTAATATCAAGACCTATCACGCAAGTGGATCTTTCTCGAATTAACCGCGAACCCTATAAATAGAAAGATGCTCACCGAAAATGAGATACTCATGTTTTGACCAGCTATTAGTTAATCTTGTTTGACCTAAATTTATTATTGTTTTTACTGGAGATTAGTTGAATTCCCTTGACCGTGATTACCGATTAGCTCGGCTGTTGAACAGGAAGAACAGTGTTTGTGGATAATTTTTCTTACGTGTATTTTAGACAATGATAATTGTGTTTGAGTGCTGTTGAAGGTATGAAGACATTCTGAGATTCATTATGCGAATATTTCTGCTTAATCCTGTATTGAATAAATGTATTTTACGATAATAAATTATCTTAGTTCTTAGAGAACTGTATTGATCTTTGCGGCTAATTTGCATAAAACTATCGAACCCCGATCAACGTAAAAATATGAAATTTCACTTAATATTTCTTCTAATGAAGAAATATTCACTTAATATTTCTCAAAACACACCTAAAGACTTTGGGCAAGGCAAGTTCTTAAAAAATAAATTATTCATTCTTTGGTTCTATGGAGTCTATGTGCTTCTGAACATATGTGTACATATATACACCAAAATATTTTCCTTTTTTTTAGTGTACATATTTCTTTTCTATATTTCTTTGAAACAATCTCTTTCTTACTTGTTATGTCCAGCGGTAATTCTAAATTTTCACTTGTGCATTTTCATCAAAATATTTCTCTTCCATCAACTCGTCTGTATTTGGAGGAAATTTGGTAAAATATCATTCTTTGTTATGATCTGTAGATAAAATGATTCTGAAATATAAGCATCATCATTCTCGTGGAAATATTCTAGGGCTTCCTCCAAAGTTAAACATTGTCTTTTTTCATGTGTAAATTTATCTGAAATAATAATTTTAAAAAAACACGAGCTTACAGTATAAAGCATATTGTAGCACATAAAACTCTCGAATTACTTATTAGACTCGTGTTGCATTTTCACAGCATTATTAAAAATACTAATTTCGGTCTGTAAAATCAATAACTATATAAAATCGGTTGAAGCCCATTTGTTTTTTGAGTTTCTGGCTAATTCAGTAAAAACAATTGTGTGAAAATTAAACACGAGCTGCCCATTATAAAAACTATTTGAAGATCGCCACCTGTTTTACTTCAAAACATAAAAATAAAATCCTTTGATTTAGATGTAAAAATATCGCTAGTTGAAAATGGAATTAAATTTTAATCAACAATTAAATTATGAACAATAAAATCAAAGTCTTAGTTTAATTGAAAAAAAAAACAAATCAAAAATGCTTAAGACATTTTTGGAATTTTATGTTGCGTTTTCGTAACGCGAGTTTTAAATGGGTTAAAATGTAATATCAGAAATAAATATTTATCTTCATTCGACAGAACTGAGAAAAATAGCTGAAAAGTAAGATTAAAAAGAAATATATCAAGCAAGCAATAATTTGCAGTGTCGAAGAACTTCCCTAATAATTCCTCCCTTACGCTGACATAATGATCGGGAAGAGACTTTTCACTCCAAGTAGTTAATCTTCACGTATCTAATGAGAACATAAAACTAAAAACACACGAGACCAAAATTGTCCAAACAAAACATTATTTTTTGCTAAAATTGCTTCATGAATAATGAATATATTTTCTTCACAGTCTTCATTACACGATACTGCCCAATATTTCCCCCTATTGACACTTAGTATGTGGGTAAATATTGCCTTGAATAAATTAGATCGTAAAAGAAATAGTGATTTTTTCTACGCTTCTTCCGTTACCTTAAATTATTATTTTACGAGTATTACCACGAAAGGTGTGGCGATGTTTTGTTTATAAGAATGTTATAAAGAGAGAGAATTAGGAAAATATTAAGACTTTGCAGAAACTTGACGAGAGAGAAATTACTTGAAAGACAGAAAAAAATTACACTATACACACACATTTCTAAGATTTATTTGTTGTTCATATCTTCTTTTTTGTTGTTGTTTTCAGTATGTTCAAGTCATTATATGTATATCGCATTAATGAAGAGAATGGTAACCGTGTAGCTATGGTGAGCCAAACCAATGTATTGGTACAATACAGAGAGCCAGACAAAAGGCAATATATAAAGCAATTCTATTTCCGCTACAATGCATGATGAGTCGGAGAATGGAGGTCAATAATCAGACTTAGAAGTTTTCCTATATTAATTAAACACAATATATATATATATATATATATATATATATATATATATAAAGATATTTATTAACAAAAGTGAATAGCTGTATTTTAACTTTATATTTATCATAAATAAAAAAATATTCAATTGTAGTTTTAAAATGTATCATGTATTTTTATACATATTTATTAAAATAAGAAATAATCAAAATAAAATGTAAGTATTCCTTCAATATAGTTAAAAGGATTAGTTTTTTAAACAAGCGCTCTTGCGGCGCTCTGCTTCATTTTGCAATTTTAGGTTATTATTTGTAACTTTCGATTTGATATGATTCTCTCTCTCTTATCGTTCGGTTGTTAAACAACTTCTTTGGGGACTTAAAATATCTTTCTTATGCGAAGATTGTTTACACATGTATGTAAAACAAAAAATATAAAGCATGACACATGCTATTTTTTTCAAACACTTAAATATCTTCAACATTGTAGTCAAAATAGCATTCGATTTATCGTTAGTAATATTCCTCAAAGCTTTATTTTTATAATTATTAAAATGTTGATTTAACTAGCTTCATTTCAAGATTTCCGGTTTCCATCGACACATTTGTAGAAGGGTGTAGAGTGCCACTGGAAATTGTAACGTGTGTGAAATCTGACACCTGTGCCATTGGCTGCTGACTCCAACATTGATGTTTACTTCAAAACAGGAAATATCTCGTAATGTAAGGTAGAAAGGTCAGAATTAAGAAAAAAAAACATTTTAAGTTATTTTAGTATTAATCCTATTCTGTGTATATAAAATTAAACATTTAGAGAAAAATAATTTACATTTATACATAATTAACATATTTCAAGAAACTCATAAATAAATTGTCATGTGATAAGGTTAAAATATCAATGATGTAAATTTCTAAAAAATACACATATTTTTATGTCAAAATAATGAGAGTGCCATTAAAAAAATATTCAAAATACTTAAAGGAAAAAGAAAGTTATGCCGAACAGAATTTATGCTTTCTAATTAAAGAAAACAAAATTTTCAAATAAAAAATAAGAACTTAAAATTAACCTACTTATCGTAACATGGTAGACTTGAATGGCATTTTGAATTAGATTTCATTACATTTTTCACACATTCTTATTTTGCTACATTGTTTTACACATACATTTGACGAATCGTTCGCCACTTCTATTGGAATGAGCAATTGCAACTGGCAGATGAGTAATTTCATGGTCAGGAATGTATTTGATTCTAAGTAAGTTCTTAAAGCACAAAGTGAATTGTGATTTCGCATATAGTAGTTTTAAAATTCCTTCATAAGTTCCAAGTCGATAGAAAGCATTTTTCCCACTCGTTACAAGTGCCAAGAAATTCAGAAATTTTCTTATTCAGAAAAAAAAAAAAAAACATAAATTTAACAACATCGAATTTTTTTAAACAATGTTTTTATTTTTTCTGTCAAAGTTAACATAGTGGATGTACAGTTCACTATCATAACGTGTAACGTTTCTGTATTGGGTTGAAAGTTCTTTCAAAATTATATCACTTCCTACATGTCGAATAGCCAAATGAGCTTCATGTAGTACTTGTAATTGCATTTAAACATGCCTTCAGAATAAAATTTAGTTACTCCAAAAATTAATATAAAGTGATTTTACATGAAATATAAAGTGATTTCCATGGGAAGTCAGACAAGCCCTAGAGAAATTCACTCCAGTAAATAAAATAGGAATAATTTAATATTCCTTGAGTGGCCCGAAAGCATTTTTTCCATGGACCGGTCGAAGGGAACCATTCTGTATAGTACTGATGCCGTATTTAACAGGTTACATGAGTTTACTTTTATTTTTACCAAACATCACATCATCGTTATTCAGCAACCAATAGACCCTGAGTTCCTTTTTAGTAGTTATTTTGGCATTTTGTACATCAGTTATTAACTTCTTGTACGTAGTTTCAGTTTTTTTTAAAAAAAACTTTTTTTGCAGCTTTAACTCAAGTTTTGGGCAGCTCATCGTCAAATAGTTGTTTAATTCTTACAGACTAGGGTCAGGAATATTTTAGCTGTGGCGTGTCAAAAATCAATCTACCAATTGTGATTCAGCGTGACACAAGTAGGATATTTTTGAAACAATTCTATTCCCACGATAATGTATGCAGAGTTTGAGAATAGAATTCACTTATATAGATTTACAGCTTTATCACAAGTTAATTTTACAGCAATTAAAAATATTTCATATCATAAAAATAAACATCATAAAATACAACTATTTCTTCAACTAAAATTAAAAAAACCCTCTTGAAATTGTACATATATTGTTTTTTAAACATATTTATTAAAGTAAGAATAATACAACGTAAAATATAAGTATTTCATCCGATTACAGTTAAATAAATTTTTTAATGTGAACCTAGTGCCTCTCTCTCTTCGCTCTACTTTCATATCGCAAAAAATGTGGTGTAATTTGTGACTTTTGCTTTGACATGATTCTGAGCGTTCAGTTGTTAAACAATTTCTTTGCGGACTCTAAATATTTTTCGTATGAGGAAATATATTTTACTCCGATATATAGAATTAAAAGCGGAAAAGCAGAATGTATATGCAATTTCTTTCTTCAAACAATTAAATATCTCCAGTCATGGCATTCAATAACTTGCAAAAACGCTCTAAATTTACCTTCAGAGTTATCTTTAATTTTTTTTTCATAATTCCTTAATTGTCTAAGTTCTGGAGATGTTTGTCACAAATAAGGTCTATTGCAAATTTATGAATATCATTAAAAAACTGACAAATTTGCTGAGTAATTCTGAGTTCCACTGGTAATTGTACCGTGTACCATAGGTTTCCTACCCCTGCTATAGACCATAACTCCTTCTCTAATACTACAACTTGCTTCACCATTTTCTTGCAGCATAGGGAAAAATCAATTTTGTTCTCAGCAAGTTTAAGTAAAATTGAGTATTTTGACACTCCTGAACAAACCTCAATATGCAACTGACAAATTCTGAACATGTGACACGCGTTAAAAGTTTCGTGCAGTATTCGAACGAATCGGAGATGTATTTCATATTTTTCCAGTTTCTCATTAGGCATTCTATAGAATGCCGAGGCAATGTGTGAAATAAGAATCATTTCATACAATACCGGCCAATTTTAGGTATTCTATAGAATGCCGGATTTCATACTTTGCCGGTAACATATATAGTCCATAATCGTTGTAAAGAAAACAAATTTCAAAAGTAAGAAAATTCTGTAAATATATTTTCAATATTATTTTGCAAGGAATATTACTTTCACAATTGATAAAATAATGCTAGTATTATGATTTTTTTTCTTATACGTGTTACTTTCTCTTTCTTTCTCTTTCCTGTACTTACATAATGCTGTTTTAGAACTCTATCTTCTTCCAATGAAGGGACATTTCTTTCAGTAAGAATACCCAGACGACTTTTTTCCAATTGTTCCAGTAAGAAGAATTCAATTTAAAACTTTCACGAAGTGCGTCATTTAGGAATAGTATTTCCACTCAATGTCTTCTGGTAATAAAAGGATTGCAGAAGCATGCCGATACTCAGATAACTTTCTAGAACTCTTCAATCAAAGGTAAACCGAAGTAAGTCAAACAGAAGTGTCTGCATTTATATCTAAAAATTAATCATTAGATACAAGTGGAATTTCTGAATCTGAGGTTCAATTTTGGGCAATTCTTTTGATGTTTGATATTTATACTCCTACTTAGAGAGAAACTTTAGTTTACTAATTACAATAGGGATTTTAGTTTAAAGAAAGATTTTCTATACAAAATTATATTAATGCCTTCCTAAGCTGTTCATTTGATTACGATGAAATTTTAGGAAATGGTTTGGTGATGACCGTGGAGATTTCTGAGTTAGTAAAACTGATCTCTTAGGAACATTGTGAGAGATTAAGAAACTTTAGGGACATGTATCTCCTTTTTTAACCTATTTTACCCTCAATCATGAAACTTTTGTTAGGTATGTTCCTTTCACGGAATAGAGCTCCTCTACAAAAGAAGTTTTGCAAAAATGGATCTTTAAGAAGCTTTGCGGGAGCTTGGATACGAGATTCTATTTTAAATAAATATAATTTTAGTTACTGTTTAACTGTTTCATAAATGTATACATTTTTACCAGAATTTATAATTAGAAATTAAATATTTTAGTAAATTCATAATGTATTAATTAGTTAACTGAAGTAGTCCAACCTGTCTCAGGCTCTGGCAACTTTATTTCCCTTCTTTCGGGAAGAACACAACAACAACACAACTAAAAATTCCTTTCCAACTATTTTTTTTATTAAAATCAAATGAATATTTCTATCACATGAATAAAAAAAATATTTAACACATCACACATTTCGAGAATTCAGAAATAATGCAGTATAAATCTTTTAGAAACATCATTGTATTTTAAAGATATTTTCAATTATCTAAATTATATATAATATTAAAAATGTTTCATATACATTTAAAACAAAAACAAAGTCAATGCATTTTTTACTAAGAATAGAAAATGAAAGATCAAATAATGTGTATAACTATAATTACTGTAGAAGTGTGTGAAAAAAAATATATAATGAATAAATACTTTAAATTCCTTTCTTTATTGCTGCCATACTTTAAAGACGAAATCCCCTTTGCAAAAACAATTAGAATAGTGTAAACTTAATTAAAGAGTGACTATGAAACACGTAACCCTTACCGAGGAAATTATGGTCGTATAAAATCATCTTAAAGTTATTTTTAAAATTGTTGGCTTCCTATTCTTAGAAATATGTGAGCTATATGCACTCGTACCAAGCACATTGTGTATATATTTAAAAAAAATCTCAAATTGAAATCCTATCGTTTATTTTTTTTCTAAAAAAGCAATTTAGAATAATTTGAAGGACGTTTTATTAAATTAAGTTAAATTAGCAATTACCTATATATGTACTATTAAGAACTTAAATTCTGTAATAAAGTAGATATTGTAAAATTGTTCGCTGTTTCAAGAGCCTGTAAACACAAACCTAAATTCTTTTTTTCCAGAACAATTTGGAATTATAGAATTTTTATAAAGTAAAAGGTTTTAACTTCTGTATTTAATTTTTCAAATTATTAAATCCTCAGTCTTGATTAGATGAACTTTTAAATTTATAATAATAATTCGTGTCATTTTCTAAACTACATCATATTATAGTATTTTAATAAACAACAACTGTTCCTTAACCATAACCATTTATATTTTCTTATTAATATATCTAATATTTTTTCCTATAAATTAAAAACCATGTTTGAACCATATTAGCATTTTTTGAAGTAATTTTAACGAAGACAATAATAGAAAAATTATATATATATATATATATATATATATATATATTACGGATACTGAGAAATTATGGCTGGATTTACAGCCTTTTTTTTAATTGGTACCATCTAAATAAGCAATACTAAATAATACCTTACGTTATAGTTTTTGTTTAGTTTTGAATATTATTAAAGCCCATAGTAGTTGATATGATATTATTTTAAGAAATATATTAGAACATTATTTCGTAATAGAAGTTTTCTTTTGTCATTAATTAGTTTCTAATTAATATACAATTTATGTCATGATTTTTTACATCAAAACAGTATGATTTTTTTCAAATTTTGTAGAATAACTTTATGTGTTTCACATACTTTTTATTATTGTAAAACAATCGCATGCATTCAAAAAAGAAGTAATATTTTGAGTAAAAAAAAAACTGGCTCATGAACTAGTTGAAGAGTTTCCTGTTATGATCAAGAATAACTAAGAAGCTACTGTTTTCATATTAAGTAAATAAATTATTGCTTAGAAAAAAAAACTTTTTTTTTTGCAAAAAAACGTTTTACTATTGAGAGATTTTAAATATACGTAAGGCATTAAAAATTTCTTGAACGCCCAATGCATGATTAAATTTTGTTATTGAAATGCTTCAAAATGTTTTAGAGGTCTTAGTGTGTCATAAGAGGACAAATTATAAGTCTTTAACCCAACTGTGAAACTGTAAGACTTTAACTGCTTTGAGTTTTACATTACAGAACAATATAAATGATAAAAAGTGTTATATATTTATTTCTCAAATAATGACGAAGATTAAGGGGTGTTGGAAAGCTAAAATCTAATTTTTTTGAAAATTTGAGATTTTTACATTTTCAAACTGTATAGATTTTAACCTTTCTAAAAATACCTTACTTTAACCTTTATGGTATTTAGAAGCCCTCAAAACGTATTTTTAAATAATCATTGAATTTGGGCCACACCCATTTTAATGGCGAAAATTTTAAACAAATTACTTTGTTTTTGCTTAAAAGTGTAACGAATGATATGAACCCAAAACATGTATCTTTTATTTTAAATTGAGCCTTTTATTTTTTTATTTCCTAGTCGATTAGAAGCCTCACTGTATACATTAAATTCAATTTATCTCAAAATGTAAATTTTAATGTGCAATGTACCTTTTCTGAGAAACTACTGTTCACACGTATGTAAATTTTTTATAACTTATTTATAATGACGTCTAATATATACTAAAACGAGCTTTTTTAAAACACTCAAAAATTTAATTTTTACAAATTTTTTAAGTAAAAAATGGGTCAAATTTTGCAATGTTTCATAAAATATTTCATAATTTACTAAAAAATTCAAAATTAGCTAAAAGCTCATTTTAGTATAATGAGAGAGGTGTACTTTAATAGTATGAAAAATTTCAAGCATGTACATAAAACAGATTTTGAGAAAACGTACATCGAAAACAGCCAATTTAACATTTTCAGTATAGAGACAGGTTTCCAACTCCCCTTAATATGCAATATGTAAACATGCATATTTTGATGCTTAGATTACGACGACAATACCTGAGTATGAAATAAAAATCTAAAATCTTAATAGCATTTTATTGAAATATCTGCATATAAAAACATTTCTAAATCCATGCATTATATTTATGGAAACAAATGAATTTCCGCGACAAAGTTTCGAGAAACAAAAATGTATGCATGGATGAGTCTCTGTGCTCTTATGCCAACCTAATCACCTCCTTTATTAATATTTAAAACATTTATACACAGAACAAATATAATCATCTTTATATATACCATGATGGGTCATTAGTAAGTGTAATGAGCGTAATAACCCGCAACACACTTATTACTCTCTCTCTCTCTCTCATTGTAAAAGCTTTCTTATATCCATTATATGGATGCAAAGGCGCATTAACTGGTGAAAAAAATATTTATATAAATAAAAATAGAGGTGATACGGATCATCATAATATTATAGACACTTAAATTGCTTTTTTTGAAGTCATGTTAAATTATGCATTTTATTTTCGAAAATAATTTTAAAAAAGTAATCTTCCCGTCATTTTTTCCATGGGGAATTCTTGGCACACGCAAATGTTATGTGTGTTTATTAATTACGGTCAAAACATTTTGGAAGAGGATTAGTTTCCTATTAAAGTTAATTAGATTTGTTATTTGAATTAATTGCGTCTATATCATCTTAGAATGTTTAGCTTTTATTTTCTTTATTCATAAGGAGAATTCAGTTTCCATTATTTAAAGGTACAATATGGCGTAGTATATATACTTCATGAAATTATCGTATATTCAATTAAAACAATAAGAAACATATGTAAAATATTTGATGATATCGAAAAATTAACATATTTCATATATTTGTTCATATAGTAGTTATAATCATGCATATTTGGTTCATTTCAATTAAAACATATAAAAAGGAAGTAGTAGAATATTTTCACATGTTTGTAAAAATTACATGCAATGCATATTTTTAATCCTTTTTAGTTCTGTAATAACAAAAATATTTATCAAAATGGTTATGAGTTAAAGCATATGTTAGTAAGAATTAAGAAATAAAAACTGCAAGATGTGTTGAAGAAATATTTAAAAATATAACTGTAATAATACTAATTATAATATTAAGTACTGAGAAAGTCATTATAGAACATTATAAACGGTTTTATTTTTTTAAAAAACCTATTTTGTTTTTAAAAATTAGCAACGCATAGAATCCTTTCTGAAAGACCTCCTATGATCACAGTTATTTCTCTATATGCGTCAAAACTATATTTTTCGTTTATCTCTTGTGATGAAAACATTTCTTTCTGTCATTTTGCACATACACACTCATATAAATGTGCATACGTATAGGCCCATGTATAAAAGTGAATTTCGTTGCTTTCGTGCCAAATTTATTATGGTAACATTCTTAATGAGATTATAATATGAAAACTCGAAACCAGTACGTCGAATCAAAATTCTACTACTTAAGGCCTTAATTTCCTTAAAATAAAAAATGCATATTTTAACAATTTTTGTTCATAATTTCGCAGCAAATTTTTGATGCTGCTATGTAACATATGGATATATGTGAACAAGAAAAAATTGAATCGAAGAAGGATCTAGCTGTAACTTCTTCTTTGTCTCTGCAATATTTCAAAAGCTTAAGGGCATTCTAATGAGTTGAAGACTTAAGAGGTAAATTTTGTTAATACTTTATAGGATTATTATAATCAGAGTGTAGGGAAATAAATAATTTTAATTAATTTCTGGCTGTTGAAATACAGAATAACAGAACAATTTCCAGGAAAGGAAGTTATTAACGAAATAATTAAAGTCATATTCTTTTTTTATTTGAGTGTTATTAAACAAGCGATATTTAAGTGTAGAATAACAAATAAAAAAGATCTTCAGATTATCAATGCAAACCATGTTTTATTTATAAAATAAAACAAGAGTAAATTTGTATTGAATTATGCTCATTATATTTATGAAAATATACATATCGTACTACAGTTATTATTATTTCAATATACAACATAATCTATTATAAGAAACTAAATGTCTAAAACTAAATAAATTTCGTAAGTCCCTTAGTTTGATGTTTTCTACAAAGTGCCTAATGTATATTAATAAAAGAGGTCATGGTATACTGAATATTATTTAACAACATGTTTCTTAAATGTCCTTTCCTGCAAAACAAATATCTCGATGATATTTTTTCCCATTATTCTAGAAATAGGATTCCGATTCCAAATTTCTGTGAACTGCATCGTTTAGAAATACTATTTCCACTCTATGTCTCCAATAGTAAAAGGTTTCTCCTCTGGATGATACTGAGAATGCTTTCTAGATTACTTCTTTGGGAGGTGAAGTGAAAAAAGTAATTTAACGTTGTTTATGTCGAGTTTGTATAGAATATCACCAAGTGCAGACAGGGTTTTCAATACCCAAAAGGGTAAACTACCCAAGTGTTTTTGCGATAACACATTTAAGGATTTATTTTGAATCCCTTGTGTAGTACAGAAGGTTTGCTGTATATTTATTTGTAAATTATTTATATATAAAAATTAGCTACACTTTTAACAACAGATTTAAAATGAAATATACGTTTAAAATGAGTTACATATTAACACAACCATTATTTCGTATTACAAAGAAACTTATATACATACACTTTCAGTTCTTAGAAAAAGAATACATAAACACTGTTTTTATTTATTAATACTTTAAATACTAAGTTAAATAATACACTTAAATTAAAATATAAATCAAGAGAAAAGGTTTTTCCGAGTATGAAAAAAATTTCACTGGAAATTGTATAAATACAGTTAAGTTAATAGCTTTCTTTCATTTAAATCTAATGTAAGTCTATAATTTGTATAATTTAATATTCATTATAATTGTGTCAGCATTTGAAGGATGTTGTGATGCCAACTTTAAATTAAATAAGTTAAATGGATAAATTAAATAGGTTTTGGACTTGATTTAAAACGACCTAGTGATCAGGCCTTAATGGTATATTTGCGAAACTAACCACAGGTTTAAACATTTCAAAGCTAGCAACTGGCCTAAGTGTATAGAAAAGTATTTGTCAGAACATTCACAAATCTTTAGATTGGTTTCTAAAAACCATCTCACGCTTGTTTCTGGTAAAATTTTAAAAAACAAGACTATTAGATGTTTTATATTCACTTCACCATTTATACCTTTTAATATTTCGTATTGTACATCGCAAATTATGAAAATAGGCACTCTTTAGAAGGAGGAGATTATCGTAGATGCGTGATTACATGTAAATGTGATAAGGGCGTAAAAATGCCATGAATATATACCTGGAGAAAATATGCTAAAATACATGATATAGCCTCAAAACGATTCCAATTTTCACATGGTACTATTTTCCACACATGTGACTGGCAAAAATTTCAGCACCCTTCTCGTTTTTTGCAAACCTCATTGCACAAACGGAAGTTCAACTCGTGTAAAAAGATGATACTGTGTGTGTGTGTGTGCGTCATCCCGTCCTTTATTTTGCAAAAGTTCTCTGAGACAAGAAACTTTAGCGCAGTAAATATTTCCCTAGCAGAAAAAGAAATGACTGATATATATAACATTCAATATAGTGCTTCCCTGATATTATTTCAACGTATATGAGAGACCTGGCCAGTAAATACTCTTGCACTGCTCGTTGTGAGTAGCATCTGTCGAGAAATTTACACTGCTGCTTCTAAAAAATGCAGCAACATGAAATAATCATCAGAATTAAATGAACTTTGCAGCAAATAACAATTATGGAATATGTAAAGTAGTGACGTTTCAGAGCCACCACGCATGCGTGGCGGGCGCAGAATCCTCTGAACTGACGCTGTAAGGCAGTGCTTCTCAAACTTTCAGTATTGGCGCCTCCCTTTTCAATCACAATTTTTATCGCGCCCCCCTTATACATTAATAATGTACTGAATGCAATATTAATGCACTTTTTTTTATGCTAAAGCAATAATCTTAATTATAACCCCGTACAAATTCATGACATAAGTATTAAATTTTGTATATATTGCTTTTAAACAAAAAAATTAAGTAATAGGATAATAATTATGTTATTTTTCCCTTCTCTAATACTTAAATTGGAACAAATTGCAAAATGCGGTGACTTCTTAGAAGACAAAATATAGATATCAGCTTTTTTTAGAAAGAACTCAGAAGGTCAATTTCTAATCATAAGCATTCCTTTGAAACATTTGCTCTGTAAGACAAGCCAATGGAAGTCGCTAATACTTATTAAACTTGTTCTTAATTTAGCATTAATTGATTAGTTATAAAATACTCTGTGCAGCACTGATACATTAAAAGTATTCCAGCTGAAGTACCGCTCTTTGCACCAGTTCATTTATAAGAAAATAAAACATTGATATAATCTCTGATTTTTAAGGAGAGTAAAGCAAGTGCGCGACAATATTTACAAAAATGTAAAATGATTTTTTTTAAATCATATATAGCTCAAATTATAATTAGTTTTAAGCCAACTGTAATTTTAAGCCTCACAGAATCAACATTTAGAATTGATATTGAATAATGAACAATAATATAAAATTCCGATGAAAAATAATTGTATTATTTTTAATATTTAAAGTGGAAAGAGTTCAACATGTTTTAACCCTGGAGCAGGCACGCACTCGATACTAATGGTCGAGCGGGGTTATAGTGTGAGTCACCCCAATCTTTTTTTCTATAATTATTTTTATATAGTACACAATTAAAATCGTAATTCCAGTGAATAATTTATTTAAGAGAAAATATACTCACCTACTTTCAAGGACACAGAAAATATTTCGGATAAAAAGTTATCACACCGGGAACTCAGTCAAAACAAGTACCTTAAGATTGTAAAAAAAAAAGGTTTGTCACTCCCAAAAAATAGGGAGGGGAGATATGTGACAAATATATTTTAGTTCGCACGTTAAGACTGTCAAACAGGAGGATAGTGTCAGAGCCATTGGTAACAATTAAACAGTTTTGCCAGAATTACCGATTTCGTGCACTCTGTGCTCGGCGTGACCTCTCCGGATTAAAAGTATATTTATTACAATACGGATGTTCTAAAAAATTATGTAAAACTTTTGTCATTAGGCTTTGTATATTTGGGAATAACTCATAGAAATAAATCGTTGTCAAGTAATCCTTCAAAGTGCTCTCTGTGCTTTTCCAAAAGTCATAAAATTATTTTACAAGGAAAAAATCGCAGCAGAAATAGTTTATTTACAACTTTCCTAAATGAAAAAACAAATGCACATAAGAGCAGGGACGTAACTAACCGTACAAGTAAGTTCGAAGGTCAAACCGCATTAATTACATTCTGCTGCCTACAGTTGATTAAAATAATATAACTGTGATGAATTTTTTGTCTTCCTAATTTTTTTTTTATTATTATGGGTCTGGGTTTCGTTTTTTCTCATTTTGGTTTGAAAAAAAATATCTCATGTTATTACAGCAAATCAAATAAAAGGTTTTTTATTTGGTTACAGTATCAAAGATAGCTGATATGAGGTTTAGAAATAGAAGCTTTTATTTTTTATGACGTAATATCGCAGATGATATATATATATAAATTATGTCAGTGTAAATGTGCATTTTTTATTATGTTAGAAAGTATTTTGTTTTACTTCATTCCAGTGAATAAATTGTTTTAATCTTTTATTTTCGATATGCTCGCGCCCCCCCCCTTTGTACGTTTATCGCGCCCCTCCAGGGGGGCGCGCCCGAAAGTTTGAGAAACACTGCTGTAAGGGTGTAAATAGAAGGCTGTAGCGGGCCGTTGAAAGTAGTTAATGATTATTTGTTAGTGAATAACGTTTAGTAAGACGTAAGTATGTCTCCACGACGAAATAAGGAGAAATTCCAACAACTTACGTAGTTTAAACGGGGGAGGATTATAGGCCTTCGAAATGGAGGATTTTCCTATCACAAAATAAGAGCTCGTGTGTAGCAGAACAGTCCTAAAGTGATGCGAGGAGTTTGGAAGCAGTGGACCGACGAGCACCCGGCAAGTAAAAAAACTGGCAGTAGACGACAGAAGGTGATGTCAGCGAGCGACGATCGACACCTGATCTGCATGGTGGTAAATGAACGTATAGCTTCCTCCAGGCATTGGCAGCACATTGGTCCACTGCTACTGGTGTACTAATGTTGGATTCGTCAATTCGTTGACGTCTGCTGCACCGTGAATTGCGTGCAAGGGTGCCTTTATACAGTACCCCCCTCACGGTAAACTATCGACGGCTTCGTCTGCAATATGCTCATGTACACAGAACCTGGCAAGCTTATTCGTACCAAGTTATATTTTTAGATGAATCACACTTCAATCTGTGGAACCATGATGGTTACATTCCTGTTAGATACAATACTAGTGAACACTACCTTCCAGAGTGCGTTATCGAACGACATAGTGAGCAAACACATGGAGTTATGATCTGGTGTGCGATTTCGCATCCTGAACGATCCAATTTGCTATGAATTGAGGATAATCTCAAAAGCAACAGTTATGTACGTGAAGCGCTAGAGCCAGAAGTCGTTTCCTTTCTTCAAGGCATCCCTCGAGCTATCTTTCAGCAGGATAATATACATCTGGCGTGATTGACCTGCTCGTGATTGACGTCCTGCAGCTTCAAAAGACGAAATTTTGCTGCGCATACAAGCGATATGAAATTCTCTCCCACAAGCAGACACTCAAAATCTGACTTTATGCAACGTTGTATAACATCACTTATTGCAGCGCGAGGTGGCTACACCAGAGACTGATTTCGGACACTTATTATTGTTTTTTTGTATGTTTTTGCATTAAAAAATTCGTCATCTATTTGTACTAATACAAGTCATTTGTGCATTCAATTTTATTTCATTCTAATGATTCCTTCGTGGTTTTGCATTTTTTACTCAACACACACAAACAGAGGTTTCCATATTTTTCTTTGAGATACATTTTTAATGTAAAGTCATTCATCAAAAATCTTTGAAACTGTTCGACTTACATATTTGAAATTTTGCAGGCATATTTCTACTGTTAATCAGGGATCTGCTAAGAATTAGGTTATAAAAATCGACATCCAAGAAAAGTCACGGGAACGTTAAGAAAGTTCCGTTTCCGAATAAATCAACACACAGACTTTAAACTTGGACTTAAGAAATTTTTTTAACTTGAGAGATCTTTAAGGAACGGAGTTTGCGGAAAAGTTGTTGGTTACAAAAAATCCCTTTCTTGAACAATTAGAGCTTAACATCTGGTATGTCTATTTCTGTCTGGATTCTCAAAGAACGGGTTTTACGTCTATTTTAACTCCCAGAGGGCAGAGTGTTGTGGAGTTGTTAACGATAAATTTTCATCTTTGTAAATACTAGACATAAATAAAATTTGGCATGTATCTTTCTTTTGTTTAGTAGGTATCTTAAAATAGTATTTTGCACATCCAGTGCAAATAATAAATATATTTCTTTTTTTTTTTAGAAATTCAATTAACGTTATTTTTAAATCAAGAGAAAAGAATTATAAGTGTGTTTTTATTACAATTAAAAACTTAACTCAGATATCCATAACTTAAAACTAAATAAAAATACAACTTCATGAAATACCTAATGAAGTATGTGAGTAAATATTTTACATATGGTTGATATTTTACATGCAGTAAAAATATTTTTTTAAATTCTTCTTAAGCATTTCATTTCAAAAATGTGAGTCATCGACAACCGCCAGCATATTTACATTATGTTCTAAGAAGTTAATAAAAGAATTTTCATAAATAATGTTTTTAGCATTTTTCATATATCCTCAAGAGAAATTTAAATTTTCTGACACATATTACTAGCAGCATTAAACCAAAAGAAAAAAGCTGGAAGGGTTTTTTTAAATATAATCAAGAATTGCATATAATATATTATGAAGGAATACACATTATTTCAACCTCTTGCCACTTTCTCTAAGTGAAACGAATGAATATATTTCAAAAAATTATTATTCTCTAAAGTTCTTTAGTGAAACAAATAAAGAAATCGTCTGAAATAAAAAATATGAAGTCATGTCCTTTTTTCAGTCTTTAAATCAATTATATCATCTGGGAATACAAATATTTAAAAGAAAAAGTATACTAGCATTTTGTTTGTCAATATAAATTTCAATTTATCACATAAAAAACATTGCGGTTGCTGAGTTTTTTCCGTTGATATAAAAAAAAATTATATTTTACTTACACTGAAAGAAACATAATTCATTTAAATAACATTTTTATGTTGTGATAATGTTTAGTGCAATTGATTTGTTTATAACCCGCCATGTGCATATTAAAATAAACTGATTTGAAATACATAAAATTATTTAACAATTCTATTTAATTATAGAAAATACATGCAAAATTTGTATTGATCGAATTCTAACAATCGGTTAATGTTCTTTTACATGTGTTTAATTTTACTTTTATTTGCAATAAATATCAATAAATTATTTAATATTGTAATAGGTATATACCTTAATAATAAATATATCAAACAAAATTATCTCCAACCATTATTGTTCAACCTTCACCCATTGCTCACTTTGCGATTATGCATTAAGAATATAATAGATTTAAGAAATACTTTTGCTTTTAACTCCGGGAAAAAAAAGATCTGCTGAAGATAGTTTCCAATAGAAAACATAAATGAATAGGAAAGTTAAACATCATTTCTATATTAATTAATGCAGTTCCAAGAATTGTTGTATATTCACTTCTTAATTTTCATCGGTTCAATAGCTCAGATGTAGCCTGGGCTTTTAAAGAATATTTTTCCCTTTGTTAGCAATTTTCCTGTAATTCTTGAATCTTAAGATATCCAAATCATTTACATGTAATATTTCCATCTCCATTTGTATCTGCTTCAACAAAGAGAATACGAAAGAGAATCCAATGAAGTAACACAGAGAGATAGCAACAATAACTTTTTTTTTCAAATTTGTAATTGTCGATTTCCATTGATTACTAGAATCTCGTTTTATAAACACTACTTATATTTAGTTTAATTTTCGTTACTTGAAGGTTGCTTTTCTCTTTGATCCTTATAATTTCACTTACAAAAATGTTTATGTAGTATGCAAATACTAAAACTTGACAGCTGAGATTTGAGAAGCATGGTTATTTTACATTTATTTTTATTTGAAACAATTACCTTAAAATGACAAGTGTTAAGTTGAAAACAAAACATATTGAGAACACAACTTATTTTACTTCATTTTTCTTATTCCTGCCAGCTTTGAAAAGTAACTCTGAATTTATCACTAGGCTTTTATTTAATAAGTTTTAATAAGACAAATTTCACCAAATTGATAAATGTCATAGACAATGTTATGAATTATATAAATAGTTTTCTATCAATATGATCTTATGTTGTTCAAAAATCTATTAGAGATGTTTTCGTCTAATATTTAAAAAATTGACCCAAATATGAAATATTTTTAAGGTTTTGATCAACATTCATATTATTTTTATGATTCGCTATCCTATAGAGAACATCATATTTTTCAATAATACTTTTTTTTCCAAGTTGATGCGCTTTTTCTGGTATAAAATGTGTTTCGAATTTTTTATGAATACCTTAATGCTAAATGTGATTTATTTTTACGTGTTGAAATTTTTAAAAAACGATTATTTATTAGACATTTTTAAATTTTCGAAACTTTATATTATAAACAGATGTATGAATTACAATAATAGATATATTGATTAAAATAATCGAGTTATATTTTCATATGTGAAAATATGTTTCGCGTTTAGTTAAGGTTCCCAATTACTTATCTAAGACAATCTTAAAAAGCAATGGAATATAATGTGAGATAAATTGTTTTCCTCTTAATATTTGTCGAAAATTAAACATTTGTTCAGTAGTGGATCGTCCTCTTTTTTATCCCCATTGATAGTTCCCTACGATGTTTTTACAAATAGGGTAAGTTTTTTTTAAATAGCATATTGGAAAATGGTTAGTAAATGTTGGTAAGTAGACATATCTCAAAAATTGGATATGGGGAGAAAAAAATCGCGAATATCTCCTTTGACATATTCCTTCATACCTCACTGATTCAGCAGATTTCTTAAACTTATTTGCTTATCTTAAATGAGTTTCCTTATTTATTCCATGTTATGGCTCATTGAAGTGACGGAAGATTTGAAAAACAAATCTATTAGTGAGGAAGATGAAAAATCTTTCATATTATTGAAATCATTTTAAGTTAATAAACTTCAAAGCCCTTGTATTATATACATATATGATCCTTTACTTCTCCAAATTAAAAAATGTGGATTTTTTCTCTTTAAAGTAATACCTAAAATTTGGTAGATTGTGCCAATAAATCCCCAACCTCTGATGAGCTCAACACCAATAACAGCTTCAAAATGTCTACATGTTTATTGCATTATTGCATCATTTTACTCTGTACATATAGGATCCTTTCATTTCTCCAGATTCAAAAACATAGATTTTCCCCTTTAAAGTAATACCTTTAATTTGGTAGATTGGTCAATAAAAATCTTTAATCTCTGATGAGCTCAACACCAATAACAGCTTCAAAATGTCTACGTGTTTATTGCATCATTGTATTCTGTTAATAAATTATCCTTTACTTCTCCAGATCCAAAAACGTAGATTTTTCTATTTTTAATTAATACCTATAAATTAGTAGATTGGCGAATAGATCTCCAGTCTCTGATCAGCTCAACACCAATGACAGCTTTAAAAGTTCTACATGTTTATTGCATTATTTTTAAATATCTTAAATAGAAATTTGCTACCCAATATTTTTCATTATTTACCAAATTCAATCGATCTACATTCAAAGCCTAAGCAGAGTTATTCTGAACATAACTAAGCTTAGATCATGCAAATATATATATATATATATATATATATATATATGTTTAGGGAATATTTTTAACTAATATTCACCGAAAGAGTTTGATTACTGATAAAATATCCACCCATATTTTGTTTCTTTTAATTTTGCTTTGCTGCGTTGAGAAAACAGTAAACTTTATTGCGGTATGTTACCATTTTTCCTCGATACAATATTGAAGTTAAGCTTATTTGTATTCAATTTCTTATTTATCACTTAAAATTAAAATGGAATTGAATGAGATAATCATGATCTATATATAAAAGAATCTAAATTTCTAAAATGTATTTAAACATAAGAATTTTTTTCCGTTTTTACTTATTAATAAATATATTCTCAGAAGTTAAACATTTATATTTAAACTCAATTAGTATACATCCATTAATAATTGTTTCATTTATCATTTCAAACTAGAATGAGTGAAGCAAACATTAAGATTTCAGTGATTTGAGGCAAATAAAAAGAGGATTATAATAGTTTTTGGCTATAGAATAAAATTTGTTCAATGTGAATAAATAAGATTGCCTGCCAAACAGGTAAAATATTTTAAACATGTAAATTAAATTATTGTTCTTATTAATTATCATTTTAACGTGGTGGTGTGTAATAGTTTAGCATTAAATGAAATTTTTAATGCACACAAATGTTTATGTATGTGTGTGTAAGCGTGTGTATTCGGTTTTTACGTTTAACATTTTAAAAATGAATTTTTAAGGAAAAAATTAGCTTAAACTTTCTTACTAAACTCAAAGGAGGGTTACTTATAATTGGAATAAACAGAAAAAAATCATAATTTCTGTAGATAGAAGTTTTTATAACAATATGTATTTATTTGCTATCACGTGTGCTAATCCACGTTACATTGAATAACATTACTGCATAGAAATATAAGATAAATGTAATATGTTGTCACTTGTAACATTAAATTGACATTATATATATAATCTACATAGTTCTACTATTACGAAGATACCTGGGGCATACTTTGTCAGATAGCTCTATCAGATATCAAGTATGTTTATAAGGGTTCTTTCGTCGTAATAGGTATCATCATGTATCTCTGGAAAGACTTATGAACCGTGTCATTATTATAACTGTAACATTGCATTATGAATTGAGATACAGGGTAATATTAGTAGCTTTTGTAGTGTAAGATAGATATAGAACCCCTGAATTAAAAATTATAACTATACCATATGGGATGGAATATAACAAAAATGCTTTTGAGAAGAATCATTACTATTATTTAAATGTAGTTTAGTTACTTTAGTTACCTCTAAGAATTTAATTTACGACAAAAAAGATTCAATACGTTTCCGAAAGAATATGTTATTTTTTATAATTGTATTTTAATTGATGTGGATAAATGGTTATTAAATTAATCTGGCTTGGAAAAGAAGAAATAAAACACTTACTTCTTATGTAGAGCAAGTTAATTTTTTTCATAAAATTCAAATACAAATCTGTATCTATATTTATAAAGGAGAAAGGCGACTCATTCACTGACTCATCATGATATCGTTCAAACTATTACACCTACAGACAGGAAATTTGGTAGGCATGATGGTCCTTTCATATACTAGAGATCCGGTGCAGAAAAATTTTGCAAAACTCTAACCCCAAGAGGCGTCTCAAGGGCATAAAAAGCGTTATATAAAAATATATTCTCGTTTTTGTACTATTAAACCAACAAATTTCAAATTTGGTAGGCATGCTCCTGTTATACACAATAGATCAGCTACAGAAAGGGTCGTGAAAAAAACGAGCTCAAAGGGGCGTTCTAAGGGCTTAAGTAGCGTTACATATAAATATATTCTCGTTTTTGAACTAATAGTTGGGGAATTTAGTATGCATGTTCCTTTCATAAACTGAAAAATAAGCTACAGAACGGGTATTGCAAAAATCAAGGAGCATTTCGAAGGACGTAACTATATTGTTATTCTTGAACTATTAGACCTACAGACTTCAAATTTGGAAAACATACTTATTTTATAGAGATGAATATAGAGAGTAGGAGGGGTTTTGGTAAAATTTAACCTCTAGGGGCGTGGCGAGGGCTTAAAAGTCGTAATAGATAAATATATCCGTAGATGAATTATTGGAGTTTTAGACTTTAAATGTGTTAGGAATGCTCCTTTCATGGTGTAGAGATTTGCTACAAAAGAAGTTTTGCAAAATTGACTCCAAAGGGGAGTTTCGAGGGCTTAAGGGGTGTTATAGATAAGTATTCCAGTTTATGATTTATTAACCCTACGAACTTGAAATTTGTTAAGAATGTTAATTCCATGGAGTAGATATAATGTAGTAGACAAAATAGATTTCGTAAAAATCGAATTTAAAGGGGCGTTCCGAATAGGATTAAGATGCTTTATACATAAAGAGTCCAGGTTTTGAACTGATATATCTGGAGACTTGAAACTTGATTGGCATGTTTCTTTTGTTAAATAAAAATCCACTAGGAAAGGATTTTACAGAAATTGACTCCTATGGAGGATGGAAGCTGGGAGGTACTTATAAAAAAATTCCCGTTTCCGAACTATTAGACGTACCATTATTAAATTTGGTAAGCATGTTACTTTTGTTAAATTAAAATCTACTGAGAAATCATTTTATGGAGATCGACTCCCATATAGGAGTGCTATCTACTAAGGCGTATTAATAAAAAAAAATCGTTTTCGAACTACTAGAACATCAGTTATAAAATTTATTATGTTTGTTTCTTTTGCTTAATTGAAATGCGTTACACATGGTCCTTATGGAAATCGTCTCTCAAAGTTGGTTACTGGAGCTTATTAGTAAAAAAATCTGTTTTTTAATTGTTAGAGTTATCTTTGAAATTTAGCTATTATGTTTATTTTATTGAGAATAAATTCACTACAAATGGGTTTTGCGGAAATGGACTTGGGTTAGGAGAGCGTGAAGGATAATTATATTTCAACTTTAAAAGATATTATAACAAAGTTGTATCCTTTTTACATCAAAAGGCGAGAGTTATAAGAATATTCTCTGGCAGATTGGAATTTCTAATGCTGGGACCTAAATACCAATAATTTATATATTAATTAATAAGCAATAAGTATTCATGCAACATCATGAAATATACATTCAGGTGGTTGGTTTCAAGTTAAATTTTCTTATAAGAAGGGAATATATATATATATATATATATATATATATATATATATATATATATATATATATATATATATGAAAGAAATATGTATTATATATCAAAAACAAGAAATAATAGATAATGAGCATAACAAGAAATATCGTAATAAAAATATAAAAGCTGAACATGAAGAACAAAATTATAGAGAAATAAAAAAACTACAAAAAAGAAGAACCTAGCGAGTCAGAAAGCAATTTCGGACTTAGGACCCAATAAGTGGGGTTAAACTAGTTTGAAGGCGTAAACCTTCCCCCTTTGCAACTCGGTAGGAAAAACCAAATAAAATAAAATAAACAAAAATTCAGAGTATGTAAAAACTCAGAGAGTATGATAAAACCAATCACTACTATTATGCAACAAACTCTTCCAAACTCTTAATGCAGAAAAATCGCAAAACAAATACGTAAGAAAAGTAGAAAAATCCTAAAAAAATTACATAAGATAAGTATTTTTTAAAAAATAATTTAACAAAACTTCTTTACTCACAGAGATTTTACGAAGAGAAACAAGCGTCTTGACATCAATGAAAATCAATTATTCACCAAGTTAAAAAATTCGAATATACATAAACACATCTTTTGAGCTAACTTTTAAACCAGCCAGCAAAGACAGATTTCAAAAAAGAAGACAATCAAATATATGGTAGAATTTCAATTGGTTGATTGCCAAAAATGTAAATTTGCTAGGCTCTAATTTGGTTGGTTGTCAACAATATGTAAGATGTTCAAGATGTGTGTGGAAAAAATGTAAACTGTGATATGAGTGTTATGATATAATCTTCACAGCAAGACCACTAACATGCTGACTTTGAGATCCTATTGTTGTGTGGTAGTTTTGGAATTATAAGTAGCAAGACGGTTAATGTATTTGTGATGAATATAAGTTCTTAAGAAATTAAAAGAATATTCATGATCTAAACAACATTGAAACATTTTTTTTGATATTATTGTATTTATCCATTGTGTGGGTAGTTAAGTTATCATTTCTAAATAAAAAAATTCAAAATGATATTTCTGTAAATTGATATATGCAAGTTACTATTCCATACAGGAATTTCAATTATATGGAACTTAAACAAATCTATTTTGTCAAAAATGTTACTGACTACATTATTGTTAATATAAGATGCAAGTTTAAATCCAAGAATTCCACCATATTAGATTTGAAGTTAGTTTTAAGGAGCTTGAGATAATCAGGGTAGAACTTAATATTTGGTTTGTATTCACTATTTTTACCAAAAATTATTAAATCATCTATATAGCGATAAATCAAGTAAGAATCATTTACAACATGATCAATTTCAAAAAATGTAAATATAGATTCGCTAAACAATTACTAGCTGGACCACCCTGAGGTAATCCTTGATCTGTTTATAAAGATTCTGATAAAAATGCAATGAAATTTTCTTTTAATACGAGTTAACAAGAATATCAAATTTTTCTTTTTCACATTGATGTATATAATTCATATTTATCCTAAATTAACTGTAGAACCTAATCATGCTACACGTAATCAATCAAAGTGTT